>OZ053312.1:13358452-13762977 GCA_964056655.1 Arabis hirsuta | reverse complement strand
AACAGTATTTAGATTTTTGAATTATATTTTTTTTAAAAGGACTAAATGGTTTTAATTGTATGAATTTTTTTTTACTTGAAAATTATATGACGAGTCAATTGGGCCGCTCGGCCCAAGAACCAGCGGAGAGAGCTAGTGGATCGCAATCCGCTACTCAGTCCAATACTCCTTTTCCGCCGATGGAGATGAGTATCGAGGATTTTGTGTCGCAGCCGGGACGACACCGACTAACAGTTCTGGACCCCGACCTACAAGTATACAAATCTACATGGTAAGTCAATTTTAATTTTTTTAATAATTGTTTTCAAATTAATGAAATCTCATAGTTTTTAACATTTTTGTTTCATGCTTTTAGGTTTGGATATTCGCACAATGGCATTTCAAAGTGCTATCTGCGTATGATGCAAGGACTCTTGAAAGAACCCTATCCACAATTCAGTCTCATGCCAGAAACAGAGAAAGATATTTGGTTTAGACAATTTGCTGTAAGTAAATTTTAAATAATGATTTACGAATTTTATTTAATTTTAAATACTAACAATTATTTTTTTGGTTTTAGCAAGAATTTATTTGGGATAGGAATATAACGCATGAGGTTCGTATGGCGTTTGACAAGGACATTCAGAGATATTATCGTATGCAACTGAACGAGTGGAAGCAAAGATGGCAAGAGGGGAAAAAACCAAGAAATTTGAACGAAGATGTGTTCAAAGGGTTGCAGCTTCATTGGGCGAAACCGGAAACAAGTGCAAAATCAACGACAAATTTTAAAAATCGGTTAAGCGATAGAGGTGGAAAAGGAATTGCTAAACATAATTCAGGATCAGTGAGCTTCATGACCCGTGAACAACAATATGTAAGTGTTTCAATTTTTTTTTAATTTTTTTAATTTTTAATAATTTTCTAGCTAATCATGTTTTTAAATTAATAATAGTTCGAGGAACATGGTGTGTATCCTTCAAATTTATATATGATGGAGCATATGCACACCAACAAAAAAACAAACCAAATAGACGATCCCATTGCAAGAGAAATTGTTGAGTCTTCCAGGAGGAGGATTCGGGAGTTTGCAGAAAGCCAAAGTTCGACTCCAGAAGACGTATTCATAGAGGTTATCAACAATATCGTTAGAGAGGTAATTTAAAAAAATTTAAGTTAAATTTGATTTTCTTGTTTATTATTAAAATTTACTAATCCTATTCCATTAAAACTTATAGAAAGCACCCACAAGAAAGGGTCGCATCTATGGATTAGGAAAGCTAACGGGAAGTCAGCGATCATCTTCTTCGTCTGCTCGATCTTGTGGCATCGACCACGCCGCCATGGAGGAATCTTTAAAAGAAAGAGATAACCGGATTGCAGCTTTAGAGAAGCAAATGGTAGACGATCGTGCAGCTTTAAAGAAGCAAATGGAAGACGATCGAGAGGCGAATAGACGTAGTTTTGAAATTTTCCGACTGGAGATGTTTGGTTTACGGAAGCATATACCTCCAAACCCGTACTCGCCTCCCAGTAGTCCGTAGTTTTTTTGTTTGGGATAATTTCTGAATTTATTATTTAAAATATTATTAACAATAATTATAATTTTAATTCTATTAATTCATTTACTTTTTTTATAAAAAAATAATTTTAAATCAATAACTAATTAATAGTTTCGGAAAAATAGTGCAAAATTAATCCCTTTAATTATGAAAAAATCCCGTCGGTTTGGCGTCGGTTTTGGGCAAAATAACCGTCGGTTTGGCGTCGGTTTTGGGCTGTCGGTTTAGCATCGGTTTTATGTACTCGGTTTATTGTCGGTTTACAGTCGGTTTAGTGTCGGTTTGGTGTCGGTTTGGTATCGGTTTTGGGCCAAATCCACGTCGGTTTGGCGTCGGTTTTGGGCTGTCGGTTTAGCATCGGTTTTTCTGTACTCGGTTTATTGTCGGTTTACAGTCGGTTTAGTGTCGGTTTGGTGTCGGTTTGGTGTCGGTTTTGGGCCAAATCCCTGTCGGTTTGGCGTCGGTTTACTGTCGGCATAACCATCGGTTTTCCGTCTGGATTATTTGACGGGTTAGTGTCGGTTAATCGTCGGTTTATAATCGTCGATTTTTCATCGATTTTAACCAACAAAAAACCGACGAAATCGAGTTACCGACAAGATAGAACCGACGGAAATTATTCCTCGGTTTTCTGTCGGTTATGCCTTTTACCGACGCTTAACCGACGAATACACTTGTCGGCCACTGAATGTTTTCTTGTAGTGTTTCTTGTCCAGGAAGCAAAGCCTCCATGCGACGTCCCCAATATTTCTAGCATTTAATTTTAATGTATGGTCACGCTGGTCCTGTAACGCCCGTGATCCAAAAATAGGAGTTTTGGTAGGGTGTCGATCGACGCAACAGGTGTGTGTCGATCGACACGGGTGTTTGTTCGCGTGTTGGATTCAACCAGTGAGGTCTGTGTCGATCGACACAGAGTGTGTGTCGATCGACACGGTTTCGATTGAGAATTGGGAGTTGGTTTTGGTGGGTGTCGATCGACATGTGTGTGTGCGTCGATCGACACGGGTTGTTAGCTCCTCGAGAAATCGAACAGTTGTGACTGTGTCGATCGACAAGGTTGGATGTGTCGATCGACAGGGGTCAAAAATCAGAATTTAGGGTTTTGATTTCTGGTTCGGTTTGTGTTGGCCGGTTTGCGGGAACCTAGGGTTCCGTATAAAAAGGATTGGGACGCGTCTCAGTTCCTTTTTGGCCGTTTTTGGGATCAGAGAAAGGGTTTTAGAGAGTTTGAAAGAGAGAGAAGAGGATTGAGTGTTCTTCGAGGTTTTCTTGTGGAATTCTCTTGTGTTCTCAATCCTAAACCTTGTTCTTGCTGGGATTTCGTGGGAGAGGGTCTGGAACGGAGTGGAGATCGATTTCTGGGCGAAATCTGAGGCTGAACTTTAGGGTTCTTCGCGTTCTTCGTTCATTCCTCTTCAGAAATCAGGTGAGTGCGTGACCACAGGTTCTCGGATGTAGGAATGGATGGAATACGTTGATTTCTGTGTGTTTTGGTGTGGAATGGCTGTGGATTTGTGCTGGAAAGCGATCTGTAGGCCTGAGATTCGTTCCATGAGAGGATAGGTTCGATCTTAGGGTTCTGCAGGTCCGTGTCGATCGACAGGACTGTTGTCTGTCGATCGACAAAGGGACAGAATTGTCTGTCGATCGACACCTAGAGGTTGTGTCGATCGACAGGGGACAGAATGGTCTGTCGATCGACACCTAGAGGTTGTGTCGATCGACAGAGATGCTGCTGTCCTGTTTTGTGCTGTTGATTGTCTATGCATTGTTGAGTGATAATCCTGGTATTTGGTGCATTCTTTCATTTGAATAATTGACCTGTAGATGGGATGACCGTCTCGCTGAGTATTTGTGATAATACTCACGCAACTCTTTTAACCATGTGTTGCAGGTAAAGAAAAGATGTGATCATGGAATCAAGGCCGGGAAGAGAGGATGATCCTAGGGTCTCGATTGTTTGGAATTGCTAGGGTGTTAGTGATTCTGGATTGTGGAACTTGTTAGACTTGATTAAGTTGTTAGCCTGTTGGTTGTTGTGGATTTGAATGTTGATAATTGGTTGATTGGTTTATTGGAATTGACTGGTTGAGAGTTGTCTGGTTTAGTCGATTTGATTCTGCTAGTTTAATACGTTGCTGATAGTTGTTGAGAATTAGTATTTATGGGAATACTAATTCGATGTTTTAAAAAAAAAAATGGGTCGGGTTGTTTCAATTTGGTATCAGAGCCCTTACGATTCTAGGGCGGGTGAACGTAGTATGATGATTGATTTATTTTGAGTGGTTAGTAAGTTAATTATTGTTTGGGTTTGGAGTCCTGGATCATCTTCTCCGAGCCTTTAATATGATTCCACGGTAAGTGTTTCGTTTATGATTTCCGTTCTAATGCTTAGTCTTTGTGATTAGTCAGTGAGAGATGGCTAGAGGTAGAGGTCGTGGTGCCCGTGGGGCTAGAGGGCGTGGTCGCGGACCGGCGGTTGATCCTGTTGAGTCGAGTGGGGCTCAGGAGGCCACGCAGGAGGAGGTTGCAGAGTCGCAGATACCTCCAGAGCCAGTGGGTGGTACTGAGTTAGCCAGTGTGGCGCAGGGCCCAGGTGGGGGTCCTGGCGGGGGCGATGCTCAGGGTCGGTTGGACCAGTTGGAAGCGATGATGCTTCAGGTTCTTGAGCGGTTGCCAGGTGGGGCACCGGCTCAGGGGTATGCTCCGGGTGTACAGCCAGGGGTGGCTGGTGTTGAGCCGTTAGCGGCGGGTGTTCAGCCAGCAGTGGACCGGGGGCAGCCAGGTGTGGCGGCTGCAGAGGAGGCTCCTTCCTACCTGAGGATTTTGGAGCAGATGCACAGGATTACTACTGGGTATTTCTCGGGCGGTGCTAAGCCTGAGGAGGCTGCTGCATGGAAGAGTCGTCTGGAGCGTAATTTCCAGACGCTGAGGTGTCCCGAGCGATACAGAGTAGACCTTGCGGTTCACTATTTAGAGGGTGATGCACATCTGTGGTGGAGAGGTGTGACGAGCAGGAGGCTGTAGGCGGGGATGACCTGGGCGGATTTCTTGGCAGAGTTTGACGCCATGTATTTTCCGCAGGAGGCGGTGGACCGGATGCAGGCGCAGTTTTTGGTGCTGACTCAGGGAGTGAGTTCAGTTCGGGGTTATGATGAGCAGTTCGGTCGGCTGTTGGTGTATGCTGGTAGAGAGTTTGGGAGCGAGGAGTCCCAGATCAGGAGGTTCATGCAGGGACTTCGACCGGTGCTGAGGACGCTGTGCAGGGCTCGTAAGTACGCCACGAGGGCGGAGTTGGTTGAGACTGCGGCAGCCATTAAGGTTGATATGGGGACAGAGCTGGCTGCAGCGCTGCAGCGCTTAGTCCACCGGTGCAGCAGCAGCAGCAGAGGAGGCCGCAGCAACAGCAGGCAGTTGCGAGCCGGGGCGGTAAGCCGGCTCAGGGACAGAAGAGGAAGTGGGAGGGCTCTTCGGGTTCCGGTCAGAGGGCCCAGAGTGGTCAGAGTGGTACGGGGTGCTATGGTTGTGGGAGCACGGAGCACCGGGTGGGAGCTTGTCCGAAGAGGAGAGAGGTTCGGACTACACAGGCGTGTTTCCATTGCGGAGAGACGGGGCACATTAGGGTGAGGTGTCCCAAGTTGCAGATGGCAGTGGCAGTGGTGCAGCCGGTGCAGGGGGCGGCGGTTGAGGTGCAGCCGTTGAGGCAGCTTGCTGCGCCGCGTGTGTTCACTTCGGCGGAGACGGGGGATCCTAGCGCCAGGCCGATCACAGGTACTTAACCTTAACTTGGTGAATTTCCAATTTTTAACGTTGTGAATTGCTTGTTTTGGGAGTCTTGTATCTGTGATAATACTTTAGGCTCTGTGACACATGAATTGTGTAGGGACCTTAGTAGTAGGCGGGCGTGATTCCCATGTCTTGTTCGATTCTGGAGCTTCGAATAGCTTCATTACACCGGAGTGTGCGGAGTGCAGTGGGGTCCGGAGCGATTCCGGGGAGCAGCCGGGAGTGGTTAGAGTGGCTGGAGGGAAGACTTTGGCCACTTTCGGGCGGGCTTGTGGAGTAGATATACTAGTGGCAGGAGAGGTCATGCCGGCAGATTTGATTATCAATCCAGTGGAGTTGTATGATGTCATTTTGGGGATGGATTGGCTGAATCGTTACAGAGTTCATCTGGATTGTCATCGAGGTCGGGTGGTGTTTGAGCGTGAGGCGGGGAGGTTGGTTTATCAGGGCATCAGGCCGACTTCCAGGAGTTTGATGATTTCGGCGATTCAGGCCGCGCAGTTGATTGATAAGGGCTGTGAGGCGTACTTGCTGACGATTGTGATGCCAGAGTCGGTTGGGGAGGTCGCTTTGGCTGATATTCGGGTGGTCCGGAATTTTCAGGATGTGTTTCAGTTGTTGCAGGGATTGCCGCCGTCTAGATCTGATCCTTTCACGATTGAGTTGGAGCCTGGGACTACGCCGATATCTAAGGCACCTTACCGCATGGCTCCAGCAGAGATGGCAGAGCTGAAGAAGCAGTTGGATGATTTGCTGGGTAAGGGTTTCATCCGACCGAGTAGTTCACCGTGGGGAGCGCCGGTGTTGTTTGTGAAGAAGAAGGATGGTAGTTTTCGGTTATGCATCGACTACCGGGGCCTTAACCGGGTTACAGTGAAGAACAGGTATCCTCTGCCGCGGATTGATGAGTTGTTGGATCAGTTGCGGGGGGCTACTTGTTTTTCCAAGATCGATTTGGCTTCGGGATACCATCAGATTCCGATAGATGAGGCCGATGTGAGGAAGACGGCTTTCAGGACGAGGTATGGACACTACGAGTTCGTGGTGATGCCGTTTGGGTTGACGAATGTGCCACCGGCATTCATGAGGCTGATGAACGGGGTGTTTCAGGAGTACTTGGATGAGTTCGTTATTATCTTTATCGACGATATCTTGGTGTACTCGAGGACTCCGGAGGAACATGAGGTTCATCTGAGGTTGGTTCTGGAGAAGCTACGGGAACAGAAGTTGTATGCGAAGCTCAGTAAGTGCAGTTTCTGGGAGCGGGAGATGGGGTTTCTGGGGCATGTCGTGTCTGCCGAGGGAGTTTCAGTGGATCCGGCTAAGATCGAGGCTATTAGGGATTGGCCGAGACCGAGGAATGCAACGGAGATCAGGAGTTTCCTCGGATTAGCTGGGTATTACCGGAGGTTCGTCAAGGGTTTTGCGAGTATGGCGCAGGCGTTGACGAAGTTGACGGGTAAGGATGTTCAGTTTGCGTGGTCTGCAGAGTGTGAGGAGAGCTTCGGGAAGCTGAAGGAGATGCTGACAAGTACACCAGTTTTGGCGTTGCCGGATGCGGGCGAGCCATACGTGGTGTATACGGATGCATCTGGTGTGGGATTGGGGTGTGTTCTAATGCAGCAGGGGAAGGTTATTGCTTATGCTTCAAGGCAGTTGAGGAAGCATAAGTGCAATTACCCTACGCATGACTTGGAGTTGGCTGCAGTGATCTTCGCCCTGAAGATCTGGCGATCTTACCTTTATGGTGGGAAGGTCCAGGTGTTCACGGATCACAAGAGCCTGAAGTATTTCTTCACTCAGCCAGAGCTGAACCTGAGGCAGAGGCGTTGGATGGAATTGGTAGCGGATTACGATCTAGAGATTGAGTACCATCCGGGGAAGGCTAATCTGGTTGCAGATGCGTTGAGTCGGAAGAGGGTTGCTTCGGCTCAGGAGCGGGATTTAGAGGAGCTGGCGAGCGAGATTGGCGCGTTGAGCCTGTGTGTTATCTCGTAGGAGCCGTTGGAGTTAGAGGCAGCTAACCGAGCGGACTTGCTGAGCAGAGTTCGGGTAGCTCAGGAGAAGGATCAGGGTTTGATTGATGCTTCTCAGCAGGCGGGTTCGGAGTATCAGGTCTCCGGGAGTGGGATGATACTGGTGAACGGTCGGGTCTGTGTACCCAAGGATGAGAGTCTCAGGCAGGAGATTCTGAGGGAGGCTCATTCGAGCATGCTGTCGATTCATCCTGGAGCGACCAAGATGTACCGGGACTTGAAGAGGTACTACCACTGGGTCGGGATGAAGAAGGATGTTGCGATTTGGGTTTCGAAGTGCAACGTGTGTCAGTTGGTGAAGACTGAGCATCAGGTTCCGAGCGGGTTGTTGCAGAGTCTGCCTATGCCGGAGTGGAAGTGGGATATGGTGACTATGGACTTTGTGACAAGTTTGCCGATCTCGCGGACTTATGATGCGATCTGGGTGATTGTGGATCGTCTGACCAAGACAGCACATTTTCTGGCCATTAAGAAGACTGATGGGGCTGCAGTGTTGGCTAGGAAGTATGTGCGGGAGATTGTGAGGTTGCATGGGGTGCCTGCGAGCATTGTGTCAGACCGAGATCCGAGATTTGCTTCGGAGTTCTGGGGAGCTTTTCAGGCCGAGATGGGCACGAAGGTGCATATGAGTACGGCATATCATCCCCAGACGGATGGGCAGTCTGAGAGGACGATTCAGACATTAGAGGACTTGCTGAGGATGTGTGTGTTGGACTACGGTGGTCATTGGGCAGATCATCTGAGCTTGGTAGAGTTTGCGTACAACAACAGTTATCAGGCGAGTATCGGGATGGCTCCGTATGAGGCTCTGTATGGGAGGCCATGTAGGACACCATTGTGCTGGACTCAGGTGGGGGAGAGGAGCATGTTTGGTGCAGATTTCGTTCAGGAGACGACGGAGAAGATCCGTGTCTTGAAGCTGAACATGAAGGAGGCTCAGGATCGGCAGAAGAGTTATGCCGATAGGCGGAGGAGGGAGTTGGAGTTCGTGCTGGGAGATATGGTGTATCTCAAGGCAGCCATGTTGAGGGGTCCTAACAGATCCATTGCAGAGAACAAGCTGAGTCCGAGGTTTATGGGTCCGTTCAGAGTGGTTGAGCGGGTTGGGACGGTAGCTTACAGGTTGGAGTTGCCACAGAGTATGAGGGCTTTTCACGATGTCTTTCATGTTTCGATGCTGCGGAAGTGTCTACATGAGTCGGAGGAGGTGTTGGCTAGGATCCCGGAGGATCTTCAGCCCAACATGACATTAGCGGCGAGGCCTGTGAGGATTCTCGAGAGGAGAGTCAAGGTTCTGCGTCGTAAGCGGATACCATTGGTGAGAGTTGTGTGGGACTGCGATGGTGTCGAGGAGGAGACTTGGGAGCCGGAGGTGAAGATGAAGGCCAAGTTTCCGAAGTGGTTCGAGAAGCAAGCGGAGGCTTGAGTTATTTCTTTCGCTGGTGTTGGTTTTGTAGTAGCATGTGGCTACAGTTGTTGTATTTTCGTTTTGTTGTAACGATTGTACGTTTTGGAGATTAATAAGATATGTTTCTTATTATTGTTGGATCGTATGATGCGAGTTCATGTGTAGTAACCTAGTGGGGGTTACGGTAACCTAGTGGGGGGGGTTACAGCGAGAGTTAACATTTTCAGTGGGGAAATGTCATGGTGAGCCATGGGGGTGTGTCGGTCGATAGATGTCTATGACGGCACGCTGCAGAGTATTCCTCGCTAGGGACGGTGGGTTCCTGTATACTTGAGGGATAGTGGATCTCTCCAGGGAATAGTGGATTCTCTGCATGCACTCGAGGGGTAGTGGGCCTCTGGGGACGGTGGGTCTCCTACATGTACTTTGAGGGATAGTGGGTCTCTCCAGGGAATAGTGGATTCTCTGCACACTGTAGCTCAAAGGGTGACGATCCTGCGAGTAGGTGTGGTGTATATGTGTACGAGTCATGAGTATGAGTATGAGCAATAGCTTCTGAGCAGGTTGCAAGTGGGCGACCGAATGGCCATCGGGGATCGAGAGGGATCTCAGGTGGGTTGACCGGTGGGGTCATGTATGTGGGGTGGATGGTAGGGTCTAGTCTAGGGTTAGTATTTGTGCTGGAAACTCGATTCGGGCAATTTCGGAGAGAAATGTAGCGTCCTGGTTGTGCATGTTCTTGTCTGATTGTTGCACGATCAGTTAGTCCTTTATACCGGGTCTACGGTGGGTTGGACATGTTCTTGTCTGATTGTTGTTCGATCGATCGGGCAGACTGGGCCGGGACTACAGCGATACATTGTGGTGTATCTCCGGGAAGGTTGGGTCGGGTTTCTGAGCTTAAGTGGTGACCTTAGCACGGATCTGAGTGGTTATTGGCTTGTGATTCGAGGACGAATCCTTGTTAGTGGGGGAGAATTGTAACGCCCGTGATCCAAAAATAGGATTTTTGGTAGGGTGTCGATCGATGCAACAGGTGTGTGTCGATCGACACGGGTGTTTGTTCGCGTGTTGGATTCGACCAGTGAGGTCTGTGTCGATCGACACAGAGTGTGTGTCGATCGACACGGTTTCGATTGAGAATTGGGAGTTGGTTTTGGTGGGTGTCGATCGACATGTGTGTGTGCGTCGATCGACACGGGTTGTTAGCTCCTCGAGAAATCGAACAGTTGTGACTGTGTCGATCGACAAGGTTGGATGTGTCGATCGACAGGGGTCAAAAATCAGAATTTAGGGTTTTGATTTCTTGTTCGGTTTGTGTTGGCCGGTTTGCGGGAACCTAGGGTTCCGTATAAAAAGGTTTGGGACGCGTCTCAGTTCCTTTTTGGCCGTTTTTGGGATCAGAGAAAGGGTTTTAGAGAGTTTGAAAGAGAGAGAAGAGGATTGAGTGTTCTTCGAGGTTTTCTTGTGGAATTCTCTTGTGTTCTCAATCCTAAACCTTGTTCTTGCTGGGATTTCGTGGGAGAGGGTCTGGAACGGAGTGGAGATCGATTTCTGGGCGAAATCTGAGGCTGAACTTTAGGGTTCTTCGCGTTCTTCGTTCATTCCTCTTCAGAAATCAGGTGAGTGTGTGACCATAGGTTCTCGGATGTAGGAATGGATGGAATACGTTGATTTCTGTGTGTTTTGGTGTGGAATGGCTGTGGATTTGTGCTGGAAAGCGATCTGTAGGCCTGAGATTCGTTCCATGAGAGGATAGGTTCGATCTTAGGGTTCTGCAGGTCCGTGTCGATCGACACCTAGAGGTTGTGTCGATCGACAGGGGATAGAATGGTCTATCGATCGACACCTAGAGGTTGTGTCGATCGACAGAGATGTTGCTGTCCTGTTTTGTGCTGTTGATTGTCTATGCATTGTTGAGTGATAATCCTGGTATTTGGTGCATTCTTTCATTTGAGTAATTGACCTGTAGATGGGATGACCGTCTCGCTGAGTATTTGTGATAATACTCACGCAACTCTTTTAACCATGTGTTGCAGGTAAAGAAAAGATGTGATCGTGGAATCAAGGCCGGGAAGAGAGGATGATCCTAGGGTCTCGATTGTTTGGAATTGCTAGGGTGTTAGTGATTCTGGATTGTGGAACTTGTTAGACTTGATTAAGTTGTTAGCCTGTTGGTTGTTGTGGATTTGAATGTTGATAATTGGTTGATTGGTTTATTGGAATTGACTAGTTGAGAGTTGTCTGGTTTAGTCGATTTGATTCTGCTAGTTTAATACGTTGCTGATAATTGTTGAGAATTAGTATTTATGGGAATACTAATTCGATGTTTTAAAAAAAAAAAATGGGTCGGGTTGTTTCAGGTCCCTCTGGTGAGATCAACCGGCGATACAGCTGCCGTCGGTTAAGCTCCAAAGCACCACCTTCGAACTGGTGTTCTTCTTTCTTTTTCCCATAAAACCATAGCTCCCCTGCCTCTTGTTTGATCTGTAGCTGTTGTTGTTGCGCCACGAGCCCTTGCTGCTACGTTGGAGGACATGACCCTGCTTACACCGTTGTTCCCCTCGATGGCTCTCCACTGTCCTCTTCATGCCGAATCTCTCTTCTGTACTTTCATGGCTCTCAAGGAAAAGGTGGTGATGAAACCAATTGCTCTTCCATCACCATTCACCACCGCCCACGCCGTCGTGTTATCGGAGCTCAACTCCACCATCAAGTGCACTGTCTCAGCGTCTCTGCCCAGTCAACAAATCAACATCTTCTTCTCTACTCCACCGAAAATACACGATACCCATCAAAAGTGCTAATATTCCAAAAACCTAAATTCAATATGATAATGTTCTAAATGAGAAAATTATATCATTCAATTTATGAGAGTTGGTCTAAAACTCTAAAAACACAAGACCAAACCCTCTAAACGAAAATTGAAAAAATAAAAATTGATTTCCAAGATCATAAGCTTAGAACTGCAATTACCAACAAAAGCATACACACAGATCTTGCTTACGATACCATTAGAAGAGGAGTTTGTGTGAAACCAAAAAACCTATAAGATCAGTACAACTTTCAATAAAGAGAAGAAACAAACAAATTGTTAAAGTTAATATGATTCAATCGAAAATGGAATCCACATTAAAAATAAGTCCATTTAAAGAGAAGAAGAGCGTACTGGGAGATCCAGTAACAAAGACATAAAACGGTATGGATTGATGAACAAAACTATAAACTAATAGTTGTGTAATCTTGTTGAAGAATCGAATCCGTATAACACAAACCATCTAGTACCAAAGACCAATGTTTACAAAAAAAAAAAATATATATAGAAAATTAACGAAAATAAACATGATATTGGAATCACCTTCTTAAACTGTTACTTCCAATCTTTTATGATTTTCCTGTTTGGTTATTTTGAATTCATAACTAAATTAGACAGAAAAACTATAGCCATGTTTATAATAATAGAATAAGAATATATCAAATTAATCTAATATTAGCATGACAAAACAAAGAGATCAAAGGAACCACCTTTTAAAAGCTTTTGCTTTGATCCCTTTTCTTACTTTGTTTCGAAACCTTGTTCTCCCTAACCTTAAAAAAATAGAAAATCACAAAATTATAGGAGTGTATTAGAAGAAAAAGATAACAGGAACAAATGAAATTCATGGAAGAGAGGCATAGGAATTTCACATGGATTATGTTAACTACTAATTAGAACATTAAGAATATAAGAGAATACAATAAAAAAAAACCATGAGAAACATAACAGGAAGATAAGAGAATATGAAGCACAAACCTATAATTTGCTACACGAAGAATGCCAACTCTTATCTAGGATGTGTTATCAGTTTTTAAGCTGCTGCAAGAAGAAGTCAAAAACATGTCAGGATCGTTGAAAATATAAGAGCATCTGATTATTAGAAAACATGATAACAAAAAGGTAGTAACAAAATTCATAAATGGATTAGTGCTCAAACATGTGAGAAAAATAAAAATAAAATTGCATTAACAATTGCAGTAACTGAATATAAACAACAAACACAGAGAAACAGAGAAGAACAAATCAAACATACAAAGACAAAATCTAACGTAGCGGCTAGGGTTTTTATAAAATTTATAGCAAAATCAATGAATACCTAAAAATAAGATAATTAGATTAGTAAAATGGAAAGTAGTAATTAAAAATTTCTTATAGTAGATTTTTATGACTATGACTTATGTTTTTTGTTCATATCATAAATCTAAATGATTCTTCTAGTGTTTCTCTTAATATGAAGATAAAGCAAAAGTAACAACAATATTAAGTACAATCAAGTATTAAGGCGCCTTACCAAATATTATAAGTGTGGGGTTAAAGTGTCCTGCTTCTACTTATTTCACTGCTCTATGATTCCATTTTGTTAGATTGGTATTGTATTGAAGAAGCTAACTAATTGAACAACCTCCACGACATAAAAATCAAGAACACATAAAAAAAATAATTAAGTAAGAACATACTAATAGAATAAAATACATACCCGAAATCATAATGCATCCGGTGATGTTGGAATAACACAAATGAAACAAAATCTTCCTGCAAAAAGTAAGAAAACATGTATATTGCATCAGAATAATTAATTAAAATATGTTCACTGACGACACATTTAGTCATATTGCAATCTAATTCTCAGCATTTCAACAATCCAAGAACTCCATCAAATTCATCTGCAGAGAGATGAAAAATTTACAAACTTGGAAAATATTTTTTTGTTCTCATGAAATGTGTTTAAAGTCTCTATTTTTTTAGCTAACTTGCCTTCCAATGGAGATTAACAACATTTTCAACAACCTTGGCGTTCTCATACGCAAGCTTCGAAACCATCACACACAAATCCATAAGCCCATGATTTCCTGGTTCGAGCCTAACGCTTCCTGAAGAATCCGAATAGACCAAATCCATGCTCTCCAGGTGTTCGACGAAATTCTAACCTTTATACAGATCAATTCTCCCATCAAGTTGTCAATTGTACTAACAAACGTCACAGTGCCTCTTTCTGGTACAACAACTTTCGCTGCAAGCACAATTAAAAATCATCTAAACTCATAAAAATGCCATTTTTTTTCCAATCAAAGTTTGAAACTTTATCAGTACACTGAATTAACCCGAAAAGCAAACCGAAGAAGCCACCATTTGCAGAGAAGAGATTGAGTAAAAAGTCAACGATGAAACCTGTGTATTCCATAGGCGTACAGAGAAGTCCGATGATCTTACGGACCATAATCGAAACCACGATTACCCAACGGTGATCTTTAGCTTTTTCATCTATCACCATCGAGCTCCTACTGATGTACTCAACCGATTCCAGGAACTTTTCTTTGCTCGAGACACACGTAAGCCGATGACAATATCAACTAAACATCATAACACGTATTATATCAACTAAACTTATGATATGCGTTAATTCATCGGAAGAGAATGCAAACAAAAAATTAGAGAAAACGTAAAAATAAGGAAGAAAAATTGAAAACCTAATATTGGAAGAAAATAGAAAGTCTTACGAAAGGATTATATATAAGAAATTATGGAGGTATCAATTAGGGTTTTCCAAAACCGACTAATGAACATGGGCTACAATAATTTTTTGGGCCAAACCAAATTATTTTGGATGAACAAAATATGGTTCACGAAAATTTGATGGCAAAGGGTGTAATTTCGACATTCATTAAGAGTATTTTCGGCACGTCAAGTCTGAGAGAGGTTCTCACGATGCCACATAGGATTTTCGACTTCGCAAATATAAGTATAGATCTCAAAATAAAACAAGAAGTAGCAAACAAAAAATACAAGTAGCGAACGACGTCGTTCACATATCCATCTTATCTTTAGACAAGGAGAGATCGGGACGACTTCTTTTCTGTGTATCAATGTAGGATATTAAGTCATGAGTAAGTCTTTCCTTAGACAAGGAGTGAACGGGACGACGTCATTCGCTAATCCATTTGCATTATCGCAAGAAGCCTGAGCCGGTCGATTAACCAAGCCGAGATTCACATCGTTCATTACAATTCCCGTACATGGTTGTTCCTTGCTACAATCCAACATAACCGCCACTTCCGTACTCGATGTCCCGTGTATATCGATCTTCGTATCTCACATTAGATACTTTAACACCAGATTCCTATAACAGATACACATTTAATTACTCAATATATCGAATTATGGGTATAAGATATGTGGTTGATTAATTTATTTGTTACCTTTTTAGTGCAAGGTTTGTCATGACAATAGTGTTGGTCTATAATGATCGGGTTCTTGACCATCTTCAGATTAATATGTTGGAAAACGATGTTTCTAGCAAAACTCTTGCTATATATCCCTCATGTTTTGATCCTAACCCCGTTTTGGGTCCCCGTGAAATCCACGTTACTCACGGTCACATTCTCTACTCCTTGTTCTTCCTCTTCTCTCCCAAGACTTCCAATACTGTTTGGAACACAACAAGAAGAAGATGAGCTCCTTTTAACAAGTTTAGATATTAAGTAACTTGTGGAGCAAGAAAGTATAGTTTGTCACCTAATGCCGTGGCCTGGACCACATTGAACGTTTTGTATGTTTACATTATTGGATCCTGGACCGATGGAGATACAATCGTCACCGGTTCCGATTCTCGAGTTAATTATATGGACTGAGTGAGATGATTGGACGTGGATCCCATCGGTGTTAGGGCTATTCCCATCAGCAGAAACCTTAACACCGTCAATGTTCACGTTGTTGCTATTGTTGATAACTATATGAAATTTCTGGCTGTTGATCGACGTTAGACCGTTGATATTGATGCTATTCGATCCGGTAAACAACACCTGTGCCTTGTGCGTCAAGTACCCCACCGTAGATTGAAACATCAGTAACGTGTTCGAACATGATCCAGTGTTCTGACCTTGCCAGAACTCTAAAATCTCCCGGAGCAATGATTGAGCCGGCTATACGAAAAGATATTGGGCCATCCCTACACTTGTTGCCTTGGAAAACAAGGTTACCGACCAAGAATCGTCCTTTTGGTACGATGATAGTTGTAGGATTAGCCGAGGCGCAAGCGACGTTCCAAGCGGCTAAGAAGGCTTTGGTTGAGTCTGTCGAACCGTCTGGTTTAGCTCCGTAGGTTAAGACGTTAAGTGTGGTTGGATTCGGATGGGATAATGATGAGATTAAGATGAAATCAAGAAAGATGAGAGCCAAAGGAAGAATAACAAATGAAGTTTTGTAAACCATTTTTGTTGTTGTTGTGTGTTTTTTCAGAGAAAGTTAGGGTTTTGAGGATGAAGGATATTGGCGAAGAAGGTATGTGAGAGGAGAATATATAGGATTTCAATGATATATCCTCTATATATTAATATATTAATAGAGGAGGCAGTAAGTGAAAATTCTAGATGTCATCCAAAGATGGTTTTAAAGAACTTTTAAGGAAAACTATTAAATTTTTTTAATAACATTATTATATAAATAATTAGACTAAATTTATATCACATATACAATATATAACTATTAAACAAATATGGAAGCAAATAATATGTGGTAGTTAATATGGAAGATTTTTATTTAATAAATATAAACTATATGTGAGAATTTTTTTTTCAATGACTATTAGATTTTTTTGAAATGTGTTAAATACGGGATTAGATACGGGGTTAAAAAAAAGAATATTAAAAAAAAATTCATAAATATATCTCCGGTATAGATAAATATATTTTATCTTATAAAATTTAATTTGCATGATACTTAGACTAAATGCAGATAATTTTTTAGAAATGCCAATTTTCAAAAATGTCATCATTTTAAATTTTTTTTTAAAATGCCACCAATCCTCTATATAATAATTGAATAGATATTTGGTGAAAAAATCATATGTATTATTCAATGAAGGTTTTAAGGAATATGTCATTTAAATTAACTAATGAAAATATTTTAATTAAAACTATATGTTATGGTGGAAATCTCTATATGTTTTTATTAATTTTATAATATAAATGGTTAATATATATTTTACAGAGTTAAGTTTAACTAAATGTAATATTTAGACTTACTATATCATCTATTTATTTTTTTAAACTGATATATTAAAAAGATTTTTATTATTATATTTGTAACAATATTATTTATTTGTAGATGATAACTACACTTACAAATATTTTTACATTTTATTATTAGAAAACATATATTTTTTGTTTGTTACGTCTGACAAATTTATATAAATCTAAAATTTATTTGATTTATCGCATACTCTACTATTTACACAAATAATAAAACTCAATTTTACACCACAAATAAATTGAAAAAAATAACATTTGTATTAGTTTTAATATTTTATGCAAAATTAATCAAAATATATGACATTGAAATATGTTTAGTAAAAATTTAATTTTATTACATTTATGCATAATACATATAATTTTGTATGTTTTTAAATATTATAATACACATCTAAATATTAAGATCAATCAGAAAATATATTTTAATATTTAATTCTACGTTTGGCGTGAGTCAAAATCTAGTAGTAAAGCAATGATTAATTTTTATGTATTTTTGATAAATGTATCCAATTGTGTCAACTTGTACCCAGTTCACGGGGTACTAAATCTTCACGAGTTATATTTCCATATACTTAATTTTTCTTTCTATATACTACACCATTAGTGTACGCTATTGGTGTACGAAATTAGGTTAGTAAATTTTGACAGAGATTTAAGGATGATTTGGGGGTTATATTTGGTGAATATTTGGTTAAAAATTGAATATGGATTTATGGATTTATGTGGCGGCCTCTCTATTTTGGATTTGATTATGGATAGAAAGAAAAACTTCGTATCTCTCTAATGATTTTTTTTTTGGTGAATACTTATCTCTCTAATGATTGTGTCTTCCTTTTATGTATTTTGGTATTATTTAATATTCACTAACTTGACTACTTTAGTGCTTTAATAAATTTTCATCATACGTATCGTATCTTATTAAATAAAAGAGAATACGCACTGTAATATCCCGGTTTGGTGTATGCGGAAAGGTTTAAGAGAATTGATTTGGCTACCTATATCACAAAAGTGCACTTATCTTTTCTGTCACATATCCAGAGAGAACTCCAGAGTTAAGCGTGCTTGGGCTGGAGCAATTTAAGGATGAGTGACCTACTGGGAAGTCATTTCCAGTACCGTGTAAGTGAAGACAAAACACAGGGAAAGATCACGTGGTGATTTGCAGGGTCAGTAAAACAAGTCTTTCTAACCTCCTAGACTAACGCACCGACCGTCGGACAGAGAGGGATCCACGGGCGGAGAGTGGGCGTGGAGCCCATTGGGAGATGAGGATTTCTCCTGAATGGATGAGGATTTCCCTAGTATTTTATTGAGAGATGAGAATTTCTCTCGAGCGGATGAAGATTTTCTCTGCATACCTATAGCTCGACGGCAGTCGGAGCGTTATAAGTGGTATCAGAGCGAATCCTGACGAGTGTGTGAGTCACTATCGGTGGTACGATCTTAGTGCGCAATGAGAACGTTACATTCAGTTAGTGGGGGTGATTGTAACATCCCGGTTTGGTGCATGCGGAGAGACTTAAGAGAATTGATTTGGCTACCTATATCACCAAATTGCACTTATCTTTTCCGTCACACATCCAGAGAGAACTCTAGAGTTAAGCTGCTTGGGCTGGAGCACTTTAAGGATGGGTGACTTACTAGGAAGTCATTTCCACTACCGTGAGGTGAGGACAAAACACGGGGAAATATCACGTGGTGATTTGCAAGGTCAGTAAAATAAGTCTTTTTAGCCTCCCGGACTAACGCACCGACCATCAGACAGGGATGAGCCCATGGGCCGAGAGTGGGCGTAGGGTCTATTGGAAGATGATGATTTCTCCTGAAGGGATGAGGATTTCCCCTGCATACCTATAGCTCGACGGTGGTCGGGACGTTACACGCACGATAAAAACGCGACACGTAAGCAAAATTGTAAAGAAATATAAAAACTAATTGAAAACTAATTACGGTTGATTAGATGATGACATGTGCTAACATTTAAAACTAACTGAAGATATATAAAAATAAAAATGGAAAACGAACAAAATAATTGTAAAGTATCCTAACCAAATAGTAAGAAAATTTTCGGTTAGGATACTTGGTTAGGATACTTTACAATTATTTTGTTCGTTTTCCATTTTTATTTTTATATATCTTCAGTTAGTTTTAAATGTTAGCACATGTCATCATCTAATCAACCGTAATTAGTTTTCAATTAGTTTTTATATTTCTTTACAATTTTGCTTACGTGTCGTGTTTTTATCGTGCGTGTAACGTCCCGACCACCGTCGAGCTATAGGTATGCAGGGGAAATTCTCCATCGTAAAGTATCCTAACCAAATAGTAAGAAAATTTTCGTATTGTATTAAGGTTTTTTTTTGTGTGTTAAAATGTCTCTGACGGCGAATTGCGATTCTAGGGGTTTGAGGGGCGATGGACAGGATGTTACGATGGAGGAGTTGGGGGAGAAGGAAAGACCACCGGGAGATCCTCCCGATGAGAGGGTGACATGGGCGCAGAAGGTTAGGTGAGTACATGGAGGAGGTATGCCGGTCCCTGAGGATGTGTTAGATGAAGAGTTTGTGTCGAAGAGATTGAGTTTGGAGTTTCCTGATGGAGTAGATGGCGAAGCAGTTATAACGATTGGTGATGAGGTGTTAGATGTGATGAAGGATTTATGGAAGAGGTGCATGATTATGAAGGTTCTGGGAATGAATGTTCCGATAGCTATGATGCAACGAAAGCTTCGAGAGTTGTGGAGACCGAGTGGGGCGATGTATGTGTTAGATCTCCCTTGACAATTCTTTTTGATTCGTTTTGAGTCCGATGATGAGTATATGAAGGCTTTAACGGGTGGTCCTTGGAAAGTATTTGGGAGTTACTTGATGGTCCAAGGATGGACACCGGAGTTCGATCCGATGAGAGATGAGATTAATACTACCCCAGTTTGGGTTCGGGTGTCAAACATCCCTGTACACTTTTACAACCAAACAATATTGATGGGGATTGCGAAGGGTTTGGGCAAGCCAATTAGAGCGGATCTCACGACTTCGAATTTGGAGAGGGCACGTTTTGCCCGCATTTGTGTGGAGATTGACTTGAAGAAGCCTATAAAGGGATCGGTTATGGTTAATGGGTTGAGGTATTATGCCTCATACGAAGGGCTTGCTAGTATATGTTCATTATGTGGTTTGTACGGACACTTAGTGCATGCATGTCCTAAGAGAGTTCAGGAGCGTGACGTTCATAGTCGTGAGGAGAATGCGATAGTCATGGTGACAAATAAGATGTCTGAGAGGAGTATGCCGCGGAGAGAGGACAGGACGGCGGAGGAGGGTTTCACTCCGGTCAGATATGGAGGTAGGAGATCGGAGAATCTAAGGACAAGATCTGTGGCTGGGGGAGAGAGAGGAAAATGAAACATGAATAATATCCCGAGAGATTATAGGAGAAGAGATATCCTGGATATTCCGCTAGCTAACAGTTTTGGACGGTTGGAAGAGGATCTGAAATCGCCGGAGATACAGGACTCGAATAAGGAAAATATTAATACGATAAGCCTTGGAAATCAAGGGTTAAGTGAACAACAAGCTTTGAAGGTGGTGCTTAGTGCACGTGGGGAGAGTCACGTGAGTGGGAGTAATCATAAAGGTACTAGGATGAAACTAATGGGCCATTCTCGTGGCAATGATAAGCCCAAGCCCATGGTGACAAAACAGACAAAGACATCTCGGGGCTTGGTGTTTGGTCCTTTGAAGGAAGACTTATTACTCTCCTCGAGAGGGAAAAGAATGAGAGTTGAGGAAGAGGCTGTGGGCAGAGGAGGATGTAGTATGGGGACACTCAAGCTTGGTCCGAAGGATATGAGGTCTGGGTTAAGCCCGGAAGCCAAGCAGGGGGATTTGGAAGAGAATATGGTGAAAGAATTGGCGGAGGTTGAGCCGATTCGGACAGAGGAGTCGGAGGAAACTCGAGTCGTATGACGAGTCTCCTCGGTGATTTCGAACGATCTTTTTTAAAGTATTAATGAATTGCTTACTATGGAATTGCCGGGGGGCGAATAAACCCAATTTTAGGAGATCCATAAGATACATTTTGAAGAAATAGAGACGGATATACTAGCGGTTTTTGAAACACATGCGGGAGGTGAGAAAGCAGCAAAGATATGTCATGGTTTGGGGTTTGAGAACTCGTTTAGAGTTGATGCAGTGGGGCAGAGTAGAGGTTTGTGGTTGCTTTGGAGAGAAGGATTTGGTGATGTTGAGATTGTTGACTCTTCGGATCAATTCATTTATGCGAAGTTGAGGAGAGAGGCGGAAGTGTTGAATATTATTGTAGTCTATGCTGCTCCATCGGTTGCTAGGCGTAGTGGGTTATGGAGCAGGCTGAGGGACGTGGTACAGTCTATTTCGGGCCCTTTGGTGATGGGAGGAGATTTTAACATGATTGTACGTTTAGATGAAAGAACTGGTGGAAGTGGAGGTTTGTCACCGGACTCTCTAGCTTTTGGGGAATGGATCAATGACCTCTCTCTAATTGATATGGGTTTCCGAGGCAACAAGTATACATGGAGAAGGGGGAAGAGAAATCAGCATTTTGTTGCTAAGCGTTTGGATCGAGTCTTTTGTTGTGCTCAGACCCGTCTACAATGGCAAGAGGCTCGGGTAACACATCTACCTTTTTTAGCATCGGATCATAAGCCACTCTACGTGCAGTTGTCTCTGAATGTTGAGATGAATAAGAGTAGGAGACCGTTTCGTTTTGAAGCTGCTTGGATGGAGCATCCGGGTTTCAAAGAATTGTTGGGTATGTCGTGGAATAGCAATGTGAGTACTCCCGTAGCGCTGGAATCTCTTCGTGTGACCTTGCAAAAATGGAATAGAGAAGTGTTTGGAGATATACAAAGACGGAAGGATAAGCTGTTGAAGGCGATCACGGAAATTCATAACTTAATTGAGCAGCAACATTCGGATGATCTACTTCAAAAAGAAGATGAGAAGTTGAAAGAATTGGATGTAGTGTTAGAACAAGAGGAGTTGGTGTGGTTTCAAAAGTCTAGAGAGAAATGGGTAGCTCAAGGGGACCAGAATACATAATTTTTCCATCTCTCTACGGTTATACGAAGAAGACGAAACCGTATTGACATGTTGAAGGATGAAACAGGGGTTTGGGTTTCGGATACAAAGGAACTTGAAGGTTTGGCTGTGGAATATTTCCGACGTTTATACTCATTAGAGGATGTGGAACAACATGTTGAGGCGTTACCGAGGATAGGCTTTGTGAGTCTAGTTTCGGAGGACCTTGTGACTCTTAACAAACCTTTTTCAGAGGAGGAGATTGTAGGGGCTGTGAAGAGTATGGGGAGCTTTAAAGCTCCGGGTCCCGACGGGTTTCAACCGGTCTTCTACCAGAAGAATTGGGATATGGTTGGAGAGTCAGTTTCACGCTTTGCCCTGGATTTTTTCACTTCAGGGGAGTTACCTCAAGACACTAATGATGCCCTTGTTGTTCTTATAGCGAAGGTTTTGAAACCCGAGAAGATAACTCAGTTTCGTCCTATAAGTTTGTGTAATGTTTTGTTCAAAATTATTACTAAAACTATGGTGGGGAGGCTGAAGGGTACGATGACTAGACTTATTGGGCCGGCCCAGACAAGTTTTATTCCGGGGAGATTGGGTACGGACAATATTGTGATAGTCTAGGAAGTTGTTCACTCGATGCGTCGAAAGCAAGGGAAGAGAGGATGAATGTTACTTAAGCTGGATCTAGAGAAGGCGTATGATAGAATTCGCTGGGATTTTCTGGAGGATACTTTGTATGCTGCGGGTCTATCGAGCCAATGGGTTACATGGATTATGCAGTGCGTGACGGGTCCTTCTATGAGTATTCTCTGGAATGGTGAAAAGACTGAAGAGTTTAGACCATTACGGGGATTACGTCAAGGAGACCCTTTGTCTCCTTACCTATTTGTTCTATGTATGGAGAGGCTCTGTCACCTAATTGAAGAGGCGGTAGAGGGGAAGCTTTGGAAACCGATTAGTGTTGCGAGAGGAGGACCGAAATTATCACATCTCTGCTTCGCGGATGACTTGGTTTTGCTGGCGGAAGCATCGGTTTCTCAGATTCGGGTAATTAGAGGTGTGTTGGAAAGATTTTGCAGAGCTTCGGGGCAGAAGGTTAGTCTTGAGAAGTCTAAGATATTTTTCTCCAAGAATGTGGCTCGGGATTTGGGTGAAGAAATTAGTGCAGTGATTGGTATTGCCTCGACACACGATTTGGGTAAATATTTGGGGATGCCAATTCTACATAAGAGGGTGAACAAGGATACGTTCGGAAATATTGTAGAGCGGGTTTCGTCAAGGTTAACGGGTTAGAAGAGTCGAACGCTTAGTTTTGCTGGACGTGTTACTCTCACAAAAGCAGCCCTATCTTCGATTCCTATCCACTCGATGAGCACTATTAAGTTACCAGTCTCTACGTTGGCTAAGCTGGATCGAGTTTCAAGGGATTTTTTGTGGGGTAGTACGGTGCAGAAGAGAAAACAACACTTGCTAGCTTGGGATAAAGTCTGCTTGCCGAAGAAGAAAGGAGGCTTAGGCATACGAAAATCAAGTGACATGAATAAAGCTCTAATTTCGAAGATTGGTTGGAGGCTGCTAAAGGATCGTAATAGCCTTTGGGCTCGGGTTCTATGCAGTAAGTACCGGTTGAATGATTTCCAAAGTTTCCCGTGGGGGGCCAATAAAGGTCACTGGTCGGGCACGTGGAAAGGAGTGGTGTTTGGGGTTCGAGAAGTAATTGCAAGAGGTTATGGATGGGCTCCTGGAGATGGGACAACAATACGGTTTTGGAAAGATAAGTGGTTATCGAATGTGATTCTTGGAGAGCAAGTTAGGGCCCCAATTCCGTTGGATCAAATTGATGTTAAAGTAGCGGACTTGTGGAGTGCGGGACAGGGCTGGGATATGAGTCGTATTGTCCCATATGTTACGGATACAAGGAGGTTAGAGTTGCTTGTTGTTGTGGTTGATATGGTGTCGGGAGCTACGGACTGTCTTGCTTGGGGGGAAACGATTGACGGGGAGTTTACGGTTGCTTCTGCTTACGAGTTATTAACCCGTGTTGAGGTTCAAGGGCAGAACATGGAGCGGTTTTATGAGCAGATATGGAAAGTTACGGTGCCGGAGAGAGTGAAAACGTTTCTTTGGTTGATTTCTCATCAAGTAATAATGACTAACCATGAGAGAAAGCGGAGGCATTTTGGTGAGTCGGATATTTGTCAGGTTTGTAAAGGAGGGGTGGAAACTATTTTACATGTACTCAGAGATTGCCCAGCGATGGAAGGGATTTGGTATCGGTTAGTGCCCGAGCAGAAGAGAGGTTTATTTTTTAAGCAACCTTTATTTGAGTGGATGTTCTCGAATCTAAGTGACCTCTCGTGCAAAGATGGAGTTACGTGGGCTACTTTGTTTGCTTTGGGACTCTGGTGAGGGTGGAAATGGAGATGTGGAGATACTTTCGGGGAGACTAAACTATGTAGGGACAGGTTGGGTTTTCTTAAAAAGTTGGGAAAGGAGGTTATGTCGGCTGAAAAGAAGAGGCTATCTATGGTACGGAGAGTACAGCGAGTAGAGAGAATGGTTGCTTGGGTTAAACCGAGTGAGGGATGGTTCAAACTGAACACAGATGGAGCTTCGAGAAGCAACCCGGGGTTCACTGCGGCAGGGGGAGTGTTGAGGAATGATAGAGGAGAATGGTGCGGGGTTTTGTTCTGAATATCGGGCGTTGTTCGGCGCCATTAGCAGAGTTGTGGGGAGTGTACTATGGTCTTTATATTGCTTGGGAGAAGAGAGTGGAGTGTTTGGAATTGGAAGTGGATTCGGAGATTGTGGTGAAGTTTTTAACGACAGGGATTGGTGAGGCGCACCCTCTGTCTTTCCTGGTACGTCTGTGCCATGGCTTTCTATCAAAGGACTGGACAGTCCGAGTTTCTCATGTGTATAGGGAGGCTAATCGTCTAGCCGATGGATTAGCGAACTATGCATTCTCTTTGCCTTTAGGTTTTGGTGCTTTTAATTATGTTCTTGATGTTGTAGCAGTCCTCTTTGACGAGGATGTGGCTGGTCTGCCTATGGCAAGATCTGTTGTAGTATAATTTTGAAGTTTTAATAATAATATCGGGAGGTTTTCCCCCGGTTCCATACCAAAAAAAAAAAAAAAATTTCGTATTGTTGAAACTAATTATGAGAAAATAAAATTTTCTAATATTCCTCTTTAGCTATATAAAACAAATATAATATTTAAAACTAATTATCAAATTCAATTAAGAAAAAATAGAGAGATCCTAAAACCCTAAAAAAAAGTAAAGAGAAAACAAAATCAAATAAAAAAATATTATCGACGAGAGTTTGATACTCAATCAAAATTATAATTCATCAAATCATAACATAGTAATTAAAATTAAAATTAATTAAGAAAAAGTAAAATTAAAAATAAAAGACAAACAAAATAATTTTCAAAACAACTAATCAATTAATAAACAAAAAAAAATTCTAATAATCTCAAATTGTTAAGAAAAAATAGATATACTATAAACAATAGAAAAATGGGCAATTACAAAAATGTCATTTTTTGCGTGCACATTTGTAAGAATGCCATTTAGGGGTGGCCATTTACAAAAATGCCACTAACTATAGATTTATAAAACTTATATCTTAAAATTTTAAACCATAAAAAATGTTTTGACCCCTAAAACCCCCTAAACCCTCATAACTAAACCCCAATAGAACATAGTTAACCCAAACTAAATGATATAAAGAAAAAATAATTTTGAAAAAGTGACATTTTTGTAAAGATTTCAAAAGTGTGGCATTTTGTAAAGTGGCACTTGAAAAGTATTTTTTGAAATTTTTCTAGAAAAAATAAAAAGTAGAGAGGAAATATAAATTGAAATTAAAAAACGAACATGAATGATAAAACAAAAAATATTATAAATTTAAAAACGACAAAATTAAAAAGAATATGAAAATCTCAATATTATATTTTATATGCACAAACATACCAAAGAAAATTAAATCTATAAACATATTTACTTTGTAAACATAGTTACAGAATATTACAAAGAAAATATAAATCTTCTATCTATATTTTTCAGTGTTAAAAAAAATTTATATAAAATGAAAATTTATACATGTTATAAAATAATAATAATATATTTACTACTAAGATCTAAAAGTGTAAGATTTGACTAGTATAGATCTTTATGAAAAATAAACCGATGATATCAATGACATTTATCAATCATAGATTCATATATAATGTTTGATAAAAATATTATAAAATATTATAATTGGTTTATATGAGATTATTCACATAAATTTATTGTTTTATAATTTAACTCTATTATATTTTAATAGTTATAAGCTTTTATCATATTGTTAAGATAAATTCATAATGTGTAAGAATATTTGTTCTTGTTATTAAGAATATAATTTGAATTCCATTTTATGTATATATATTTTTCGGCCTGAATAAAATAAATTAAGATATGAGAATTAATATATAAATTAAACTTTAATGGTTTGAGATCTATGTATAAATATTTCAAAATTATAACTCACCAGATCATATGGTGAGTTAAATTCATTAATATTGCCTAATATTGAAAAAGTGAAATTCGAAAGAAGAATTTATTGCTAAAACAGTTATTTCTATTATTTTCTTATATAAACATCGTGCACATCTTCCTTTAAATATTTATATAAAGGACGATGCGTCGATAAGAACGCAATATGTATGCAAAATTATAACACAACAGATCGTAACATGTGTCTAACACCGATCAGATGATGACATGTGTTAATACTAAAATTAATTGAACATATAAAGTAAAAATAGAAAACTAACAAAATAATTATCAAGGAACTAACCAAATAGTAAAAAATAAAATTTCTTATTTTTCAAACTAATTATGAGAAAAAAAAAAATTTTAATAGTCCCCACTAGTTAGATTAAAAAAATCTAATAGTTTTAACTAATTATAAAAAAATAAAGAAAGCAAATAGAAAGTGTAAACCATAAACAAAAAAAAACATTTTCGACGAGAATTGACACGTAAATAAATTATTACTCACCAGATCGTGACATGTGTTCAATATTGATGAGATGATGACATGTGTTAAAACTTAAAATTAAGAAAAAAATAAAACTAAAAATAGAAAATGAACAAAATAATTGTCAAGTATTATATATATAGAGAGGTATAAGCAATAAAACATATAAAAGAAGAGAGTAAATAGAATTTTTAATTAAAAAAATATATGAATGATTAAACAAAAGAATTTTATAAATAGAAGAACAAAAAAATTAGAAAGAATATGAAAACCTCAATGTTCAAGTTTATACAAACATACGAAAGAAAAAAATCTACAAACATATTCATTTTTTTGAACAAAGAAAATATGTTTGTAAATCTTCTACCTAAACTTTTCAATGTTAAAAAAAAATTATATAAAATGAAAATTAGTATATGTTATAAAATAATAATAATATATTTACTGTTAAGATCCAAAAATGTAAGATGTGACGAGTATATATAGATCTCTATGAAAAATAAGTCGATGACATCAATGACATTTATCAATCATAAATTTATATGTAGTTCTTGATAAAACTATTTTTTCAAAATATTTTTCAGATTTTATGAAACTGTTCACAAAAGTTTATTGGTTTATGATTTAATTCTATGATATTGTAATTGTTATAAGATTTTATCATATAGTTAATATAAATTTATAATGGGAAAAATATTTTTTGTTATTAAGAATATTATTTGAATTCCATTTATGTATATATATTGTTCGGTTTGCATAATATGTATTAAGACATGAGAATTAAGATATGAATTCAACTTTAATTGTTTAAGACCCATCTTAAATATTATAAAATATCTTAATAATTTAACTGGTTATTTTAAAACTTAAATTTTGATATTAATAATTTTCAATGTGTTTATCCGCATATTAACGCGGATCCTAATCTAGTATACAATAATATAGACAATATAAAATATAAGTTAAAATAAATAGAATGTTCATTAATAAAATTATAGCGTGTGCATATGAAATATTTTTTTTGCACAAATCCGTAAATTTTATGTCCTTATCAATATTCAGTTATTCACTACGATTCCTTAAACAAATGATTGGTCGTATTTTTTCTTACGTCAAATACATTTGTTAAAAAAATCTATTGATCAGACAACTTTTCACTTTTTTTTTAAATTTAGTAGCTTATTTTTACTTAATTTTGACATTTATCCCTTTAAATTTTAGAATTTTTTTTTTAATTTTTTAAAATAAAAATGTGATATTAATATATTAATTTCAAGTAAATATTTAACATCAAATTATCTTCATAAATTAATTGAAAATATGTAAAATCCTATTCTAAGTGATAATAGTTTGGGACATTTACAAAAATGCCACAAATCAAGAGCAACTTTGCAAGCATCCCGCCTCTGCGTGTCATTTTGCAATTATGCCACTTTTTTTATGGAAAAGAGACGAAAATGTCCATTTTTTTTTCTCTTTTTTTTTTTTCTCTTCTCTTTCACAAGTCTCTCTCTCTCTCTCTCTCTCTCTCTCTCTCTCTCTCTCTCTCTCTCTCTCTCTCTCTCTCTCTCTCTCTCTCTCTCTCTCTCTCTCTCTCTCTCTCTCTCTCTCTCTCATATTAATGGAGAAAATCGTGTTGAAGGCATTGAAGAAGAAAAAAATCATATTTTGATTTGCATCTCTCCCTCTCTCTCACATATAGATTCAGATCTAGATCCGGATTTCATCACTTTTTGTTGCAAATATAGTTTTATTTGATTTGTGTTGTTGATCTGAGTTTTTTCATTCGATTTTGGTTACAAATCTATGGTTTTTTGTTCGATTTGGCTTACAGATATGAGTTTTTTTTTTATTTCTGGGTTAGTTTCGTTTTTGATATATGTTATTATTCCTGATCTAAGTTTTTTATTTTATAGTTTTTAAAAGGTTTTTATAAGAAGAATAATATATTTGAATTTTTTTCTAGAGAAATTTGAAGGTATAGATTTGTGTTTTTTTCATTTTTGTGATTTCTCTATGAACATGGAAGTTTGGTTTCTAAGTTTCTCTTCCATGGAGTTTACACTATTTTATTTTTCCTTTTTCTTTTCACAGATTTATGATTTTCACGTGTCATTATAAACTTTTTAAACAGATTATTATAAGAGTTCTGTATCAGTCTTTAAAAACAGAACAGTTGAAATAATAATTTATAAAGTTTTTAAAAGGTTTTATAAACTTTTTAAAAGGTTTATAAGATTTTTGAAAAGATTTTTAAGAGTTTTAAAAAAGTTTATAAGGGTTTTTAAAAGGTTAATAAGATTTTTAAAAGGGTTCGTAATACAGTATAAAAACCTTATAAATTGTTTAAAAACCTTATAAACTGTTTAAAAAGATTATCATTTTTTAAAAGTTTTATAATGTAAATGAAAACCCTAAACCCCCAAAAACTATAACTTAAATGCACAATAGTTAATCCAAACTTAAGAATTTACAGTCCTTTGTATATTTTATAATCGAATCTGGTTTAGAGAAAGAAAAGAAAAAAAATTTTAGAGAGAAAGAGAGAAGACGAAAAAATAATATATCTATTTGAACGAGAAAAAAAATAATTGACAATTTATATTTAATAGTAATCTGGGAATATGGAGGAAAAAGAATGGCACGCTTGTAAAAATTGTAAAAATGTGATATTTTTGTAAATTAGTATATGAGATATGACATTTTTTTAAAATTTCTGTAGTTTTTTGGGACAGATAATTTGTTCGATTTGAGAAAAATATGATAACGGACTAACCCACAAATTTAGATGTCTCTGTATATAATTTTCTGCAAGTCTGACAACAATAACGAAAAAAACATAAATATCAATCTTGTGTACGCTACTTGTTCAAGAAGATCAATATATGTAAACTCAAGATATCTTCGTCATTTCTTTTGTGGTATACTTCTTTCTTTCTTTTTTTTATTTATCATTATAGTATAGTTACGGTCTTACGGAGAATACCTAAACTACATATAATTTAAAAAATAAAAAAAATACACGTAAGACTAACATTTATTTGGCAACAAAAAAAAGAGACCAACATTTCTTGCTTGTAAACTAAGCCTGTCCACGAGAATGACTTTAGTACAATACTACTCACGAGTCGCGACCATGTAGCTTCTGCTCCAAGACATACATTAACTTGGGAAAACTCGAAACTCACACGTTGTGTTGCAATTGTTTTATATTATCATAAACTTGGTTCTGAGAAATAATTACTCGAGCGGTGACCGTCTCTAATCTTTATTCGTCCATCAAAGTTCGAGCTCATTCTTAGTTTAAGCTCATTCACTTAGACCGACGTAAATCAAATATATATGTGTACATATTTATATATAACTAACGGTGATAAAGCTTTCAACGTTTTGCTATTTTGAGGGGTGGCCCTTCTTTTAAGAATGGATCTTTGTCCTTTAAATAAACTTTTTACCAAGCCTATTTTGTTTCTATTTGGATTCTTCGCAAATAACCGTAGATGATGGTCACATTATGCACATAGTTTATTACCTTTGAACATAATCTATAGCAGTAATCTTTTTTGGGATAATTGGTCAAATAGCTCAAAAACATAATGCAAAGTCGGTTAAATAACTTTTTAACTAAAAATACCCTTTAAAGGGTATGTATTCGGAGAAATTAAGTGATTTTATGGTGATTGCTCGAAGCTCTGTCTTCTATTTCGCCATAGATAAGTATATTTAATGGTCACTAATATCACTCGGAACAATTTATGGTGGTGTATTCAATCAGTATTTGTAAGGATTTGATTTTAGATGATTTTGGATGATTTAAGAGATTTTAGTTAAAATACTCTAGAAACCTATCTAAAACCATGTTGTTTGTTTTCTTATATTTTTAACTAAGAAACTCCATCAAAACACATTAAGAGGGTGTCCTAGATGTAGAATTTTAATGGATTTGGTGGAGTTTCTGATTTGATAGGATTTAAGTGGATTTTGAGGATTTTTGGTGATTTTGAGTTTTTAATAATTAAAAATAGAAAATCATGTTTGTGTGATTTGGTGTTATTTAATAAATTTAGTGTGATTTGCTTTTAGTTTTGATTTTTGAAAGGATTTATAGTGATTTGATATTTTTCCTCTTCTTCTTTTGTCTTTTTTTTGGTCAAAGAAATTCTACTAAACTCTCGTAGAGTTTTTGGGTCAAAGAAATTCCATTGAACTCTCATATATATTTCAATAAAATTTTGATTCTATGTAACATTGTTTCCAGTCATCATCATCATTTTCAATAACAGAAGAAGAAAAATAAGAAGAAGAATCAGACGACAAAAGAAACAGAAGAAATAGAAGGCTAATCAGCGACAAAGAAAAAGAAGATATTATGAAAGATGGTTTTTTTTTTGGGCCTTTTGTTCATATCACATCTTTAGAGGTATGTTTTCTTAAACCTAATTTATAACTAAAAATAAATCTCAAATCTCCTAAAATCCTTTTTCTTAAAAAGATTGTTAACTTTTGAATAATAGAAAATTTGATATGAGTTTAACAAATCATAAGTTAAATAAGAAGGGATTGTATATTATTTTAAAGTATTTTACATAAATTCTACGTTCAATAACACAATATTTGAAGATAGATTTTAAAATCATTAGTTGAATAACATGGGATTTGAAAAACTCTACCAAAGCCATCAAAATTTCACATCCAATACACCTCTAAAATCACAAGAAATTTCCTAAAATCACAAAAAATCTCCTAAACTCCACTATTTCAAATATTTCCAATAACAGTGGATTTCAAAGTGGATTTTAAAATCACATATTCAATAATACTAGATATTAGCAGGAAAAAAAATTATTTTAAATTTAACTTCAAAATAGAAAAGTCAAGCCGAGTCGAAACAAATATATGTCTAAAATTCAATGTACTGACTTTTTGTTTTTTGTCAACTAATCTGAATCGTTGCAATTTTATCAGATGTCTTCTAAGTGACATGTACTAATTTTTTTAAAACGTCTGAAAAGTTCTATTAGAAAATTTCCATAAGGAGAGATGAAACATAATCCACACAAGTAATGTTTGAGCCAAAAGACTCGAAATAAAAAACCAGATGACAAATAGAGCATCAACGCCCAAAGACAAGGTCAAAAAGAGGCTACCGTCTACCTTCTCGAGCAATCAAATCTTCTAACTTCGATTGTGACTTTGAAGATCCCGACATAGAGCACGTGAATTCAACCACTTTCCAAAAGAGAGAAGAAGATACGACCAATCTCACAGAGATGGAAGAAGGTGGAATTAGACTCTACCACCAGGAATAACTTACATGATTTGAGAATCTAGAAAACTTTTGTCTTCTCTCAAAAAAAGAGATAAATTCAATAAAAACTGAATCCAGAAAACTTTAAATTTATCTCTTAAGAAAAGATATTTGATTTATCTAGCTTTGAGGTGAAAATTGGGTTCACCTTAGAAATTGGAATTGCTCACTCCACTAGGGAGACTTTTGATACGCTAATCATCCTCATATATGTTGTATCCACTAAAATTGCCAAAGTACTAAGGGGAAGATCTTCGGGCTGTGGCTTTTGTTTATGGGATGAGCCAGGAGGAAAAGATCTTACTAGGCTAAGAGTAAATGATCTTAATGGGCTTGAAAGCCCAGTCATCAGATTGGGCCATGCCCCATGTTGATTGTTGTCGAGAGAAAGATAGGCTGTTAGGATCTGGAGTAGTGTTGTAGGGGAACGGTGAGTGGTCGGAGTATTGATGAAACAACCCGACCCGTTTTTTTTTTATAGCATCGAATCAGTATTCCCATAAATACTAACTCTCATCATGCTAAATTCTCAATCAACAATAAACCAGCGGAAATCATAATCAACCAATTCAATTCCATAACCATTAATAATATCACAAACAAAATGCAATACAACAAACCAATGCAATTCAACAGTCTACTAACTAGCTTGTGCTTAGCGTCTAAGGCCGTGGTCATAGCAATAATCTAGTTTTCGTAATTAGATCCATCCAAAACATGAGATATGATCGATTACCTGGACTATCACCATTTCTCAAGTAGTAGGGAGAATGGATGCTATCATGTTCTCTAGTACCGGAATTTGTTGAATATTCTCCGATGCAACTCGAGGCAATGGCCTTATGCTCTCAGAATCCTTCGGATCTTTGGATTTCGAAGCAGACTAGTTGAGACGAACCACCCGACGAGTCGATTTACGAAGTGAAACCATAATCGAAGTCGAGATTTGACAGAATCGTCAAATCGGAACTGGTGAAGCACATATTTGACGGAATAATCAAATCGGAGCTCAAATCCGGCGGAATAACCCGTGAAAAGAGGATCAATCGGAAAAAATTCTGACGAATCTAGGTCAATAAACGAATAAAAGAAAAACGGAAATGATCGATTAAGCTTTTGATGGAGCTCAATGCTCTGATACTATATTAGAAGATTACATTAGAAGAGAAACTAAATCTCTCTATTGAGAAGATGAGATCGAGATCTCTCTCTCATGAGAGGATTTGGAAAACATCGATGTTTCTGTTATTGAAAAATGAAGAACAATACAACGATAATATAGCTTTGTTCTTGTCCTAGACCTATGGAATCTCATTATCTGTCTCGTATTTGGTCTCGCTGCAATAGCAAAATCTTTTTTGAAAATATATAGTGCTTGTTGTGGTGTTGTTCACAATCTGTGTATGATTTCAGAATGTAGTTTTAGGCATAAGAATCTTTCTAGACAAGGGAAAAATCTTAAGTTTGCTATTGGTATAAGCTACTTAGACCTCTATGAAGTTGATTACTATGACCTTCTACACCTAGAATCTTTGGTTTGTGATGTTGGTAACAAGATGTTCATGAGCTCCAGGAGATTGAGAATGATAGCTTCTCTTGTAGCTGGTTTTTTTTTTTCTTTGATGGCTTTCATGTCACTATAAGGGCTGTTCTGGTTCAACACTTAAGCCTCTTTGTCAAGCCAGAAGCTTGCTGTTTTGAGGTGTTGTTGACCTTTGTTATTGAGAGATTACTTCAGTTTCACTATTGTGTTAGAACATATGGACGACGAATGGAACGAAGCTATTCATTAACTGATAGATTTCTTCAGCTTCACTTCCATGTTAAAGCACCTATGGGAAAATGGAATGGAGGTCTCCATTAGTTGCACTTATGGATGTCATGTTGTTGTCTTTTTTGCAAAAGGGGAATGGTTCTTCCTCAAAATGGTTAGATCTACATGTCAGAATTGAGTCACACTGTTGTGTTTCAAGACAAGAGATTTGGTCAAGTTTGATTCATGAAAATGCTTGTTGTTTTGCTGAAAAGGGATTGTGTTTCAAGCACGATATGTTGGTGGTTGCAATGCTTTCTGTATGTTAAGTCACAGATTCAAGCTGATGTTGTGTTTGCCTTGTGTGCAACACCAAAGCTGCTGCTGACGCTGTGTCGATCGACACAAAGCAATTGTGTCGATCGACGCACGACGCAGAACTCAGAAATCGAACATATCCTCTCACGGATCGATTCTTGGTCGCATCGCTTCGATCTCCTGCACAAATCCACCAAATACAACACGAAATCCACCAAACAAACACAAGCAATCGCATTCTACCAATTCCTTTACCCAGATAAGCCTATGGTCACGCACTCACCTCGATTCTGGAAGGAAAAAGGATGGAATTTCACGAAGAACGCGAAGAACACGAAGAACGCAGATCTCCAATCTGAATCCTCTCCAAATCGCAAATCCAACCCATCAGAAACGATCTCCGGAGCCTCACAACCACACACCAAAGCTTTTAGGATCAAGAACTCGAAGAAATCAACGATGATTTTTCCTTTTCTCTCAAATCCTCACTCAAAACTCACTGAAAACTCTCTCGGACTTTTCTGGAACTCAAAAAATGACCAAAAATGCAACAAAACTCGGCTGCCACCCTTTTATAGGTGAACCCTAGGGCTTCTCCCTAAACCAAGCCAAATCAACGCCAAAAATCGAACCAACCCGGTTCAATTCTAGCTTGTGTCGATCGTCACACACACCCTGTGTCAATCGATGCAATACCCGTATGCACGACTTCTCACAAGTCAAAACACTGTGTCGATCGACACACACTGCGTCGTCAATCGACGCACAACCCAAAAATCACATTTTTTGGTTCACAGGCGTTACAATTGATTCCCCGCCAGGAAGGATGGCGGGACACTGGGATTCGGAGCTAAGTAGACATCCTTGCTGGAGTCAAGGTCTTAACCGACGAGAGAGTGATTAGATGGGCCATAGAAATCGACATGCGATCTCGGTGAGGGAGAAGGAGAAGGAGATGGGCACATCATCCTTCGAGAGTGGAGATGAGACGCAGGATCTCGAGAATGGAGACAGAGGGAGATGCAATCGGGAGATGGCAACATAACCTTCGAGAGCAATCCGAGCTTCTAAATTTGGTGCCGTTCAAATCTAGAAAAGTTGTCGGCGTAAGCAGACGGTGGTGGGAGGTCTTGGAGGCGGAATGAGAAGGCGAGGATGCAGAAGATAGGTCCAGTGAATCCGGTGGATCCGGCGGTTTTGGGGGAAGAGACGGGCTAGGCTGCGTCCGGGCCATCATCTCGAAGACAGAAACTGCGAGTAACGCCGGAGTAGAAGATGACGCCAGCATCAATCACAGAGGCTCGGTCGCAAACACCATGGAGAAAGAAGTGATGAAGACGGAGTAGATCTTGTTAGTGCATATACACGACGGAAAACTCTTCGGGAGAGTTTGGAATGACCCGAAGAGTAAGAGAGTCGCAGTGAATTAGATGGATTCTGTGTCAGAAACGGAGGGCCGGCGATGGAGAACGTTTCGCTCTTCAAACCGACGGCCATCTCGAAGTTTGGGCCTAGGAGAGATTTTCAGTTAATTTGTTTTAAGGATTCTGTACCGAATCAACAACATATGAAAATAATATTTTTCTTCTTTTGAATTATGATTTTTAATTATTAGAAACTAGAAAACATGATTCGTCTGAAAACTTAGCTACAAACCAACAATTGCATCGCAAGATCTAAAAATAAGGCTGACGCAAAATCTAAACCAATAACAATTTTCAGTTTGATATAATAGTGTTTGGATACTATTTTTTTAATAGTATATCTTAGATTTTGTTTCTAATAATTGAATCATGGTGGAAACCCCCTTGACCCAATGGTTCGGTTAAGGGTTTATTAATGTTTCTACACCAGAAAATCTGGGGTTCGAACCCAAGAAGATGCGATTTATTAAATATTGATGTCAGATTAATGGAAACAGGTTTGCAGGAGATCTTCAGCATGGGGCAAGATATAATCGTTTGACGTGGTCGGAAGACTTGTCCGTTGTAGAATCGTCGATGTAACAGTTCTCATAATTTGTAATCGAATAATAATAAATCCAGAAGATTGAAAAAAAATAATTGAATCATGAATTTTCTTGGAGTTGATTCCAAATTAGTTAATATCTTTTCTTTTGTTAACAAATTAATTAATATATAAAAAGTTCTTTTTAAAATTAACGTTGAGTAACACAAAATTTTGGTGAAATATTTAAAAATTTTAGGGTGAATTTGTGGAATAGCAAAAAAAAAGAGAATTTACACTGGGTAGCAAAGAAAAAATGGGTAATTTGTCAACTGACAACGCAACTGTTGTACTTTCAATATGCCAATTATAACCCTATATGAGTCTTGCTTTACCGTATGTAGGTGTTAGAGTTTATATCATTATGTCAGAAAGAAATCAAAACAAATATATTTGAGATATGGTCGATACATACACAAGTACACTATATAGCCAAGTTGTATGACTAAGTGGGTTGATAAAAAAAGAAAAATATATTTTTTTAGGAGAGATAAAGGTTGTTTCAATTTTTTTTATCTTTGCATAGATTAGAAGAGAGTTTTGAGATGAATGGTGAGAAAAGAGAAAAAGATTTTGCGATGGTCTGGCATAATTGTAGACATGGGTGGAGAGAAGCAGTCGAATCGACTTATAAGTATAGTAAGTACCAATTATATTTATGCAGAAATTTTTTCTAAATTTATTTCTAGTTAAATTCATGTTATAGATATAACATATTTGTCATAGAAAGGGTTGAGGATATGGAAGACAAGCCGTAATTGCCGACGCAGATGTTTGCCGCCGGCGAGAACCAGTTGGGATTAGGGTTAACTCATAGACCTCATCATCTGAGCCAGATGGAGAAGAGGGAAATAGCGAGACTCGAGAGAAAAAAGATAAGTATAAGCCATGGCTATGGCAGAGACTTGCACGAAGCTTGAGAGGTAAATAATGTTATTATGATAATAATTAAATTGGTCAGATATTATATGTTTAATGGATACAATGAAATTTAGCAGATAATTGTTTGAATAACCGATACTATATATCAATGTCGCTAAATTAGTTATTAAAGGCTTTTTTTTTTGAAGATGTTTGTGGAGGAAATTTTTGCGATAAGAGTAAAAAGCTAGGTAGCAATGATTTTTAATTTATCATCGTAAGTTGTTAACTTGTTTTTAGTGTAATAAGCTAGCTAGCCATCTCCAAAATATTCTGGTGCGCAAGACAGTTACAAAGTGACATGCAACATAGGCAAGAAGCAGACAACCATCCCTAATAGTCTTGAAGACTACTCAATGGTACAAAAGAATACTACAATGGGCAAGGGAAGCTCATCCCTTCGGAGTTGGGGTTAGGCAACAAGAAGATTAATTTGCAAAGTTTGGCAAGCTGCTTGAGTAGTTGAAAGACTTTTAATAAGTGGGATGTTTTACCTCATTATATCCGGGAATGTATGTTATTGACTAGATAGCATATTAATAAAGTCGTTAACTAAATGAAATTGGTGGATACTATATAAATTATTTAGATAACATAAAGAGTAGCCGGTTAATATATTTATTAGATAAGTAATATATACCAAATTTGCATGACTAAGTAAACTCTACGATTGTTTATGTTGTTATATTGAAAATCCCTTCCATTACCGTCAATGTATAACCCTTGGGAAACATATCAATCATGATCGATGAAGGAACATAGGGTTATATGCACATATGGAACTGATAGCCGGTCAAGAAGAACTTCTTTACCATTTCAAAAGTAATTGAATTGGTTAAACTTGTGTTATCTGTAAGTATAGCGTCTAAATTTTAATATGTTTGTGTATCTTTGCTCTTACCTGCTAACTCAAAAATTGGCCGCCCAATCAACTTATAAACCATGAAAAGTTATGAGGTAGCTAGATAATTTTTTGAAGAGGCGGTTACATTAAATAGTTGACCTTTATACAGACAACAACATATGTGTTATATCTATATAAGTTATATATAGTTAACATTGTAAGTAACGATGAAACCTTTTTTAGCATCTTTGTAATTAATATCCGCCGCCTGACATATTATCGTGTGGTTTAAAATGCTCCAACAACTAAGTTAGTTCAGAACAGTAGCCTACAAAACATATTGGCACATGCTAAAAGATTTACACGTCTCATTATATTTGTTTCTGCATTTAAAGGATAAAAGCGTCTATTTCATCAGTTTATGCTGCAGTGATTCCGAGTTTTCAACTTCTCATTGTCATTTACCTAATTATACAACTTTTCATTGTTTACTAGCTAATTGACTAAAAAAAACTATAATCTAAAAAGTAACAATTTGGTTAGAGAGAGATAGGGAGAGATAGAGATAGGGAGAGATAGAGAGAAATGTGAAAATTGGTTAGTTTTTAGATTATAGATTTTTTTGAGTTATTTTTGCCAATTTTACAAATTTTTATTGAATATCGTTAAATTCTAAAATATTTAAATAATGATTCTAAATGTGAGTTTCACTAAATTTTAATATCTATAAATAAAAAATTATAGATGGAATCATATATATGAAAGAAGAATAACCCTTTCCAGAATTGTGCCACGTGTCCGAAAAAATAGAGAAATTTCAAAAAATACCACATTTTTGTTTGGATTAACTATGTTTTATTAGGGTTTAATTATGAGGGTTTAGGGGGTTTAGGGGTCAAAACATTTTTTAATGTTTAGAATTTTAAGATATAGGGTTTAAAAATCTATAACTAGTGGCATTTTCGCAAATGAACACCCCTAAGTGCTATTTTTGCAAATATACACATAAAAAGTGGTATTTTTGCAATTTCCCCCAAAAAATATCCTTTTGCACTTCTACTTTCAGCTTTCATCTTCTCATTTATCCTCTGTAGTTAAAGAGCCTTCATTTCAGCTTTTATCTTCTCACGTTGTCTTTACAACTTCTTGTGGAATTATTAATTGTGGAATATCAATCCTAATTGCTTTAGTAAAAACTCTTCCGCCAAAAATACACTCGCCCACGAACCGCTCTCAAAACGTGTCTCGAGCATAGAGAAGATGTTCTCAACTTCATCGAGGACAAAATGGCTAAGCTTGTGAGATCGTCAAAGTACGATTCATCAATTTTCCTTCACTTTATGTTTGTTCGATCAAAGGTAACCAAATAGCTGATATAATCAAATTCAATTTGAAGATTTTGACCCTTTGTACGAGTATCTGTGAGAGGAATTTGCTTGCCGGTTCGACAAAGCTTGTAGAAACAAATAAGAATCATGCACATCTCTCTCGTAACAATCGCCTTCTTGTCCAGATGGTACAGTCTATAATTTGTCTTGTTAAAAACTCGATTTTTGGTGTCTGCATTAGTTGCATGTTTCATTAATCCTAGAGCTTCAATCGTGTTTCTTCTTTCCGTCGATCACAACATTACCCTTCTCTTTCCGTAGTCATTTTTTTCACGATCACGTTATCTTCTTCAACGATTCAAACCTCTCTCCATTCGATTTAGGTGTTTAGTTGTTCTTAGTTTCTTAGGATAAGACACTCTTGGGAAGGCTTTAGTGTTCATTTCGTTGTGGATCTTCATAATTAGATATATTTATCCATACAATTCGTTTCATTGTGTGACGTAGAAGAAAAGCTTTGGTCAAGGATGAATGCTCGGACAAGCAGGGCTTAGCGAGAAGATGTCTCTGGGAGAATCGTCTACGTCTCCGATCTCATTCGATCAGCAAGCTCAAAGTTTGTACATTTTCTTTAAATTATGATTGTTCTCAGACTTAGAAGTTCTTTATTTTTTTCTTTGCGTGCGTGTCTTTAGGTGTTACAGGTCACTGAAGAGCAGCTAGCTACTTTGTTAGCTTGTTGCTTTGTTTCTGATCCGTGGACACGTCACTGTAACATTAGTCATGACACGCTGAATGAAAAATGGTTCATAAATCATGGACACTTTGCTGCTAATCTTAGTGTAAGTCCTACAAATTTCAAATGAAGTACTTTCCTACTCGAGGTTTCTCTTATATTGTCGAAAAATATAGATCGAACACTATCTTCAAGTAATCAAAACAGAGATCGTTTCAAGAAGATTCGATCAAGAACACTCATTGATTGAGGGATATAAATATACAGCTCATAGCAATATCGCTCACGATTACTCTTATCTCGTTGCAAATTTGCGATTTCAGCTCTCCCTTATGCAGGTTTCTTTCCACATTTAATCTCTCACCAATGTCAATGCCTTTTCTACTTTTCTCATACCTTACAAGTGATCTTTGCTTTTTGTTATTTTGCAAATCTTAGTAAGCGAGATTCCAAAGTCATTCTCACATTTCATTACAAATGTTCATGCCATAATAGGTGATGTTTTCATGGCAATACTATTCTCGCATTTCATCACAAATGTTTTTCCTATCTTTGTTTCATTCTCTTATGGATTCCATGGTGTGAAAGTAAGGTTTCTGCTTGTTGGATTTCAGGCTGCGGGATTACTTGTGAAAGAAGTTAAGCTCGGGAAAAACATTTGATCAGGAATATAAGAGAGAGGTTAGATTTTAGTTTTTCATATCTACTAAGATCTACAAAAGCCATATAATAAAAATGCTCATTTTTACGTACTTTTTAGACTTTTAAAAATTTGAATAGTAGTTTCAAAGAATAAATGAACAATTATGAATTGTGTATTTCACTTACATTCGAAAAAAACAACAACAACAACACACAGACACACACTAATTACCAACTTAGTTGAAAAGAGAAAAAAACAGAGTAACAATGAAAGCAAAAGGCCAAACAGAGGAAGAAGAAGGCAAAGCTGTGTCTCCGGGAGTCTCTTGTGAAGGCCCTGGGGTTATTTCAAAGGATCTGGTGTAAGGAGGAGAAGGTGAGGATTCTATTGAAGGCGAAGGTGGTGGCGAAGATAAGGTTGTTGTGTTGTTTTTTTTGGTTTTATTGTTATGTTGTTTTTGCATCTATTAGCCATTACAATTATGACAAGCTTCTGTTTTTTTATACTGGATATTCTGGAAGACATTGTGAACGTATGATTTGGAGATACTTGGGAAGTGCAATAGTAGTTGGAAAATAGATTTGGTATTAAAATCTGAAGTCGTATAAAATTAAGGTCATTGGATTTTGTTTTGTACTTTTGAAACTCTGGAACACAAATAGCTTCTCCTCTATTGATATTCCTTTTTGTTTTCAATTTGCCAGCACAAACTATACCATAACGTTTCTTTGTTTTAGCAATTCATAAATTTTGATTTGGACAAAAAAAAATACACCCACAAAAACAGTGATGGTTACTTCTCAAGAAACTTTACATGTGAACCATGCATTTACCTTCGCTTACCAAAATTCGTATTGAACATCTCTCTGTTACTTCAGGAATAAGTTTTGCCTTATCCTCAAACTCTTTATGAAAATGAACCATCCAATATCTACTCCTTCTGGTTCATCATTATTGAATGTGCAGTTCGAGAAAGGTTCTAGCGCAAGGGACTGGCAACTAGGACCAGCTATGCTCTTCAACATGTGAATTAAGAAACATGATATAGGCTTCCATCTGCCATAGACCTCACAAACAACCACGCCGTAAAACTAATCTTCCAATAAAATTGTTGTACGATCTTCAAAACAAACACAAGTCATTTGATTTTAGAAATCATTGTAACTTTTTGGTTGAGATTGTCACTTATTTAGTGGTTAGACTTTGTTTTCCTATGATGACTTGGTTTATGCTTTCCTTCTTTGAGGATAGTGGTCCCATCGAGTAAGTATCATGTTATTTGAGGATTGTTCGCTAGAAGTTCTGAGAGATATTTACATGGATAATGAAAAAAGAAACAATGGGAGAAGATCGTGGCTAAGCATGAGCAATTGCAAGTTGACAATAATAGCAGAATTGAGATTGGTCACACAATAATATGTCTTAGTTGCATCCACTAACGTGATTCGAGTCGTTAAGATAAAAATTTTATGGGAACTTGTGCATATATTACAGTTAAATGGATGACTAAAGGGGGTTTTCTAGGAGAGATTTTATAGTTTTTGTAGGAGAGGTTTACCAAATCTATATATAATAGGAAAACAGTTTTTTGAGAATGATGACATCACCTTTTTTTATAGGACAAAAAAATTAATCGAACGGTTTATATCACTTGTTTATATGTTTTGGATGGTCAAGATTTGTTTAAAAAAAATGCTGATGTCATTGTTAGTCATGTCTTTTCGGAACTTTCTGTAAACAAACGCAATTGTTTATATGTAAAGACACAACCTTAGAAACACATACCCCATAGCATATTATATAAAGAGAATTATGAGATACTCTCCACAAAATTTTCTTATTATTATCTTATGATTTTTTTTTATAATAAAAATCTATTCCTCTTCTTTTTCTTCCTCTCTCTCTGGACATTGATCGGATTGGATCTAGAGGAACTCGCCAAAAGCTGTGTTTCTTCACTTCGCTCTTGACTTGTCTATGATCAGGTGTTTGATTTCTTTCCTTTTCATCTCTGTTTCTGCAAGTTTTTTTTTTGGAAATTGGTTGATTTTGTTTCCGAGATTTCACGGGAAAATTGGTTCTTCTTGCGCAAATTTTCATCTTTCTCTCTGCATTTTCTGGTTAGATTGAGTTTAAGCAACACTTGTAACGCCAGCGAACCAATTATGTATTTTTGGTTTCGGTGTCGATCGATACCAGCTCGATTTAAGTTTTTAATCGCTCGGTTAGGCGGGTTTTGACTAGAAACCCGAGTTGTTATTTTATTTTTTTATAAAACTCAAAAGCCTTGTTTTAAGGAGCCTTGTTTTGTGGAAGTAGCTGAAATATTAATGAGAGGAATCAGTTTTGAGGAAAAGAGGTAGAGAGAATTAGTGAGTAAAGAGAGGAGGAGAGAGAGAGGTGGAAGAATCCGTCGGTTTTGGAGGAGACAAACGGTGGTGAAGATCAAGTTGGATCGGAGTGAAAATTTCAGGGTAAGTTCTCCACTCCCTTATCTTGATATAGGAAGAAACCGCTTGTCATTTGGTTGAGTATTCTAGGAGTTATGGTCGTTTTACTGAGTAATGTTTCTGCAGCATCGCTTCTGCGATCAGTCCATTTCAAAGGACGATTCCTGTCGTTCTGTAAGGACCCAGCGGACGAGTTAGATATTATTGGAAATCTCTGAGTCTTAGCTTTCCACAGACACCAATTTCGGTTTATTCAGAGGTGACCTCCGTTCTCTGTGTGCTTTTGAAGTTAGTGTGTCGTTTCTGAAATATTTGTTCTCAGTTCTGATCATCGAGTTTACGAGCTAATTTTCCCATCGAACTGCTTAGAGTTAGGTTACGTTCTATACATCTCTGTAAAGCTCTAGATGTCTAGTTTCTAGCACAGGTTTTATACCTTGATTTGGTTAATAATTCGCTGAGTTATGGTCCTTTGAACTTGGGTAGTTCGTGCAGTTTTTCTGCAATTTCCTGCGGTTTCGTCCGGAGTTGCTGTTTTCGGGGATGATTTCCCGGTGAACCGTTTGGAGTTAGGAGTCTTGCAATACGGTGTTGGAAAGCTGTTGGTGTCTAGTTTCCATAGAAGTTTTTTGATCGTGATTTGGTGTAGTAAGTCGCGAGTTATTCTCTTCCGAAACAAGGTGAGTGCGTGACCATGGTCTTCGCGGGTAGATGGATGTATTTGGTGCGTTTGATTGCGAATTGAGTTGTTTGTTGTTCTATCAATGCTTGTTTGGGGCGTTTTTAATGTTTAGATCAACGTAAGTATCGTGGTTTGTGGTTGACTTTACGTTGACTCTTCGGGGTTGACTTTGCGTTGACTTTTCGGGGTTGACTTTTCGTGTCGACTTTTTGCTTAATTGTGTTGTGTGGTGTTTTGATTGTTCCCTATACCCGTGCATCTAGCCAAGTAGATGGGATGATCGTACCACTGAGTATTTATGATAATACTCACGCATCTCTTATAACCATGTGATGCAGGTAAAGACAAAGTGTGATCGTGGAATCTGGCTGTGAAGAGGAGATGATCTAGTGTCTCGTTTGTGTTTATATCTATTCCGCTTTTGTTATTGTGTTGAATTATTGTGTGGTTTAATATTTATGGGAATATTATTCCGGGTGTTTAAAAAAAAACTAATCATTGAGTATTTGGTTTGATTTAGACAAAATCCTGTTATCGTTACCGTATTTGGTTTCACTTTTTCTCGATGGATTTTTTTATCTGAATGGATGGATTTTTTAATGGAATCGATTACGATGGTTGGTGACAGATCTCGTTAATTTAGGGTTTGAACTCAGATTGAATTTGAGGATTCGACAAAAAAAAGCGTTCGCAGATGTGTGATCTATGTGGTTTTCTTTGTTTTTAATCAGCGATTGGCCTCGCTTGTATACTATTGAATTTTCTTCGTTTTTCCACCGTTTAAAGTTTCGGTTGTGTCGTTTAAGGTTTTGGCTGTGTCCTTTAAGGTTTAACCTTTATTAGACACCCTATTTATTCTGCTTTGTACTGATTAGGTATTTTTCTTCTCTATTCTCTCCTTCACATCAATCATGAGTGATTATCTGTACCGTAAGCAATAAATCCCTTTGGGTATCGAAAATACACTTCGATTACTTACTAGATCCATGATTGGTATCATTGGTAGTATGTGTGCACCGGTTAGAGCGATCGATTTTGATTCTAAAACAAATCTGGTAGACTTTGTTCGAGTCTGAGTCCTGCGGAATATTGAGAAGCCATTGCGATTTCAACAAAGGTCATCCTAAGCAGAAAGAATTAGTTTCTGAGTGCTTATAGTAAAGTGCGATCATTTCATTTTGGTCATTGCATCTTCTGTTATTGTCACAACTGTTGGATAACGTTTTAGCTATGATTAGAAGACGAAATGCATGCAACTTTATCTTTATCATGGATGACATGCTAACTTTAACTTTTTGGTTTGCAGCTGTGGAGCTGTATACGTACTATAAATTCGGATCATCCCGCCTGTATAGAACTGGTTGAAACATTGTCTGAAAAATTTAAGTCATTATACGAAGCTGAGTTTTGTCTTCTTTTTCCTTCTTATGATATGCTCTGCACATTAATATATATTCATTACTTAGTAGCATCTTGAGTTCTTGAAGTCAGATGGTGAAAGCATTTTCGTGGAACAAATTTGTTTAGTCTTGTTTTTGTGAAAATTTTTGGCCTTTGTGATCATAGAATAATCTGGAGACATTCATTAATGGTATTTGGTTTAGGGGGTTCTTCCTTTTGTGTGCGTGTATGCTTGCTGCTGTACTCGCCTTCCTGAATTTGTATGCATGGTCTCGGTTTTTTATGAAAATAGTTGTAGGTAATGTGTTAAGTTGGAGTAAAACCAAACAGAAGCAATGGTGTAAATGATATATGAGGAGTTTTTTTTAACCTGGACATGCAACATTGATATAATGTGTTCTCTTCTTTATAAGCATGCAATATCATGTGTTTTAATAAATGTATTTGATAAAATTGATAGTACTTTTATCTTATTTTAGTTGACAATAACGCTTAAATTTTCCAGAAAATGCCAGGACTACAAAAAAACGTTAGTAATAGCTTTGTATTGCGCAATAAAAACGATTTGATTTCTAATCAGTTTGGCACAGATAATGAAGATAATGATATCCCCAAAAATCAAACAAACGTCTTCTTTGATAAGGAAGGTACTTATGTAAACTTTTAGAATACATTTGCAATTTTGTTTACAAAGTAGATTTAAAATACTATATATTATGGATCATCAATCAAATTTACGATATATTATTTTTCTTGAAACGTATTCTGTCCGTTGAGGATAAATAATAATTTTAATTTATTTTCCTTTTCCTATTTCGTAGTCCTTCAAATCATTAATTAAAAAACTGAATTTATCATAAATGTTATGTTATTTGTCCACCTCTTAGAGATAAAGAATATGATGTTGGACATGGAAAGAGCACAAACAATCGGGATACAAACATATGAGTCCAAAGGTATGTTTAACCATGTTATTTATTATTGCATTTATAAGGTACTAAATTATTTGGCTTTTCAATAACATCTTAAATTTAATGAACCTTCCTTTGTAGGTTCTAAGAAGCGAAAATATTGCCAATTAACTGAGAAGAGTAATTTGAAAGGTAATAAACAATAATTGTTTTAAAGTTTATTGTTAAATGTACTGATGTTTCAAACCTTTCTTATAGGCGAGGATAAAATAGTTTCAAAGAAAGAACAAAGAAACCAATTAATGAGGTATGGAGATTGTGATGCTTTAGTATGGCCTGCTGAAAGTACTGAAAGAAATCAATCTACAAAGCATCTTTTATTTTCTATATGTTGTAAGCAAGGCCGTGTGAAATTGCCTAAGATCAGAGAGCCACCGCTTGTATTGGAAAAACTTTTACGTGATCCATCATTTCGAATTGATATTAGAGTTTTTAATTCTTATTTGTCCATGTGTTCTATGGGGACCGAGATAGATTACTCTATATTAAATTCTCCTGGCCCTTTTTGTTTCAAAGTACATGGTGAAAATTATCATAGCATAGAATCACTTTTACCAAATGATGATCAGAAGCCTAAATTTTTGCAAATGTACATATTCGACACAGCTAATGAATTGAACAATAGCCTTTCGATTATGGATCGTGAAGGAAAAAAAGAATCTGATGGAAAAATTTTATCCATACTAATTAACATGCTTGATGAAAACAATATCTTAGCTAAAAATTTTAGAAAGGCCAGAGATAGATATGAAAGTGGTGATAATATTGAAATGAAAATTCATTTGATAGGATATGACAAAAGAAAAAGACAATATGAATTGCCGTCTGCTAATGAAATAGCTGGTTTAATTATTGGTGATTTTTCTACTGCTATTGGTGAACGCGATGTCATACTTCAACATAAATCATCCGGATATTTTCAAAGAATTTTAGCTACTCATCCTCTTTACATGGTGTTGCAATATCCCCTTTTATTTCCTTATGACGAAGTTGGTTTTTATGAAGGAATCCTTTATGTTCAAAGTTCTTGCTCAAATGAAAAGAGGGGGTTTGTTTAAATGACACAATATTATATGTACCGTATCCTTCATAGAACAAATGAAGCGTCAACTATTATTAAAAGTGGTAGATTATTTCATCAATACGTAGTAGATGCCTTTACTTCTATTGAATCAAGCCGTCTTACATTTATTAGACTTAACCAAAAAACAGTAAGAGCAGATGTTTATAACAATGTCAAAGATGCGATATTAAGAGGAGATCAAGACCCTCGTAGGCTCGGGAAAAGGATTGTATTGCCATCTTCAGTTACTGGTAGTCCTGGATACATGGCTGAGAAGTACCAAGATGCAATGGCTCTTTGTCGTTGTTATGGTAATCCAGATTTATTTGTCACAATGACGGCGAATCCTAAGTGGACGGAGATTAATGATTACATGGAAATTTCTGGTGATAATTCGGCTAATGACAGACTTGATATTGTGTCACAAGTTTTCCATTTAAAATTAAATGAATTAATGCTTTTAATTAAAAAAAAAGTTCTTTGGACCAATTAACGGAGGTATGTATACATAAAATATTATTATAAATTTTTAAAATTAAGGTAATTTAATTTATATAGTTATTGTTTTTTCTTATGCAGTTGTTTATACCATAGAATTTCAAAAATGAGGACTTCCACATGCTCATATTTTAATATGGTTAAAGAGCGGACGTGATATTGCATCTTCAGAAGACATTGATAAATATGTATCTACTGAATTACCAGATAAGTTAAATGATCCTGAAGGTTATGAATTAGTAGAACAACATATGATGCACGGCCCATATGGAATTAATAAACCAAATAACTCTTGCATGGAGAATGGTGTTTGTACTAAAAAGTACCCGCGAGACTTTTGTGTTGCATCATGCATTGATTCCAATGGATACGTATTATATAAGCATAGAGATATAATAAGTGGATATGTTATGAAAGGTGATATAAAATTAAATAATCAATATGTTGTCCCTCATAATTTAGAGTTATTAAAGATATTTAAAACTCATATAGATGTCGAATTTTGTAATAAATCATGTGCCATAAAATATCTTTTCAAATATATTATAAAAGGGGTGGATAAAGCTACAATTGTTATAGAAAGTAACTCTAACTTTGATGGTTATGAAAATATAAATGAAATTAGTAAATATTTTGATTGTCGATATGTATCAGCCTGTGAGTCAATGTGGCGCATTTTCTAGTTTGAAATACATCACCAGTATCCACTTGTCCAAAAATTAAGCATTCATCTACCTGGTCAACAACCGGTACTTTTTAATGATACTTGTGATCTAGATACAGTAGCCCTTAATTCAGAATTTTAGCCAAGTATGTTTATGGGGTATTTAGAGATTAACAAAACAGACCATGATGCAAGAAAATTATCATATATTCAATTCCCAAAATATTATGTTTGGAATAAATCGCAACATTTGTGGAAAAAAGAATAAAAGGGAAATCTATTGGAAGAATATATAATATTTATCCATCTTCTGGTGAATTATATTATTTAAGACTATTGATTAATCATGTAAAAGGTCCAACATCTTTTGATGATATTTTAACCGTAAATGGCAACAAACATATGACATTTAAAGAATCTTGTACTGCTCGTGGATTACTAGAAGGAGATCAAGAATGGCATGAAGCTATGATAGAAGCTGCTTTATGGTCTACACCTAGACAATTACGTGAATTATTTACAATGTTGTTAGTTCACTGTGAAGTAGCAAGTCCACTGAAATTGTGGAATGCATGTTGGAAAAACTTAAGTGAAAACATAGCCTATGAACAAAGAAAACTTTTTCATTTTAAAGAATATGACTTATCTGATGCTGATTTACAAACTTATGCTCTTATAGAAATTGAATTATTGCTATCGCAATATGATCAATCGTTAACAAATTATCCAGATTTGCCAAAACCTGATAAGAGTATTATTGCACGTTTATGAAATACTTTGCTCAGACAAGAACAATGTTTAGTTAGACGTTAAGAAACTGAAGGAACAATTTGAAGAATCGTTTTGCATGCTAAATCAAGAACAAAAGCAATTATTTGAGGCAGTAATAAACTCAGTGCATAATAATGATGGACAATTGTTTTTTTATATGGGCCAGGAGGTACAGGAAAAACGTTTGTTTATAAGACAATCATTAATAAATTACGCTCTGAAAAAATAATGGTAATTCCAGTAGCATCTCAGGAATTGCAGATTTACTTCTTCCTGGTGGTCGAACAGCTCATTCGAGATTCAAAATTCCCTTGAACTTGATGGATGATTCAGTTTATGATATCAAAGCAGGAACTACGTTAGCTAAATTATTAATAGAAACAAAATTAATTATTTGGGATGAAGCACCAGTGACACATAAGCATGCTTTTGAAGCTCTTGATAGATCATTGAGAGATATTATGTCTAAATCTGATGATCAATCACATTTAAAACCGTTTGGAGGCAAGACTATATTATTAGGAGGTGATTTTCGTCAAACTTTGCCAACTATTACCCAAGGAACAAGACAAGATAGCATTCTTGCTTCAATAAATCGTTCATATTTATGGAGTTCTTTTAAGTTGTTTGTTCTTTCCAAAAATATGAGAGTAAATCAAGCTGAAGTAGATTTTGCTAAATGGATTTTAACAGTTGGTGATGGAACTGCAAAAAAAGTAAATTCTGATAGTCTAAGGTTGAAACATACCATTTTTTTTTTTTTTTTTTTTTTTTAATACGATAAACGAGAATTAGTATTCCCATAAATACTAATTCTCCAAAACAATTCAGCACAACAATGTAACAGTTAAAAAAACAGCAGTTTAACACAAACAACAAACAGCGTCAGAACGAAAACAGGAAGTAAATAAACACACAATGACGAGACCCTAGATCATCTCCTCTTCATAGCCGGATTCCACGATCACACTTTGTCTTTACTTGCATCACATGGTTATAAGAGATGCGTGAGTATTATCATAAATACTCTGTGGAGCGGTCATCCCATCTACTTGGCTAGATGCACGGGCATAAGGGATACCATAATACCCAACGATCAATCAATCAAGAAGTCAACACAAAAGTCAACCCGAAAAGTCAACCCCAAAAAGTCAACGAAAAGTCAACACAAAATCAACCACAATCCATGATACTTAAATTTGATATAAACACTAATAACACCCCAACAAACAATAATCGATCAACAATCATTTCAATTCGCAATCAAACGCATTATGACACCCACATACACGCAAAAACCATGGTCACGCACTCACCTGTTTTGCGACTGGAATAACTTCCGACTCACTGGACCAAATCGCGAACGGAAAACGGTTCTGGAGACTAGACACCAACATCTTTCCAACGCCGTATTGCAAGACTCCTAACTCCAAACGGTTCGCCGGGAAATCGTCCCCGAAAACAGCAACTCCGGACGAAACCGCAGGAAATTGCAGAAAAACTGCACGAACTACCCAAGTTCAAAGGACCATAACTCAGCAAATTCTTAACCAAATCAAGGTATAAAACCTGTTCTAGAAACTAGACATCGAGAGCTTTTCAGAGGTGTATAGAACGTAACCTAACTCTAAGCAGTTAGACGGGAAAATTAGCTCGCAAACTCGATTATCAGAACTGAGAACAAATATTTCAGAAACGCCACACTAATTTCAAAAACACACAGAGAACGGAGGTCACCTCTGAATAAACCGAAATTGGTGTCTGTGGAAAGATAAGACTCAGAGATTTCTAATGAAATCTTGCTCGCCTCTTGGGTCCTTACAGAATGACGGGAATCGTCCTTGGAAGTGGACTGATCGCAGAAGAGATGCTGCAGAAACATCTCTCAGTAAAACGACCATAACTCCTAGAATACTCAACCAAAAGACAAGCGGTTTTCTCCTATATGAAGCTAAAATAGTGGAGAACTTACTCCCAAAATTCGAGACCAAACCGATCCGTTCTCCCTAGCCGTTTGTCCCTTCTTCACTCGGTTGTTACTCTTCCTCCTCCTCTCTTTCTCACTAACTCTCGGTTCTACTAAAAATTGGGCAGCGTTTTGGTATGGAAGAAGAGTGGCTGAGAACAAAAGGGAGGGAGTGATATTTATAGGCAAAGCCCCAAGACATCCAAGCATGGGTGTGATGAGCATGGGGGAACATGTTTCTTCTTTAACATTTCCCAAACACAAAAAAAAAACACTTGCCCATGCCACTCATTCTTTAATCAAAGAGCCCATACTCATTTGTTTAATTCTCAACACCCATGCTTAATTAATTAATCACTCCACCACACCCAAATATTTTATTCCTCCGTTACCCACGATGGCTAAAAACCTTCCCGAGATCCGACTATTTTTCCTTTAACACGAAGAATTTTTCCCAATAAAAACGATCCAGTCGATGAAATCGAGCTGGTCAATCGACATCCAAACCAAAAATACACATTTGGCTCGCAGACGTTACAATTCTCCCCCACTAACAAGGATTCGTCCTCGAATCACTCAACTCTACCGCTCTACAACCTGCCTTCCTGGCCAAAAATCCGTCCTTCCGTACGCGAGATCACCCTCAACCGTACACAACCTGCCACCCTAAGGCTCACTTCTGATCGGAACCCTGATCAGTTTAACCCGGAGCATCCGCAATGTAATGTTCTTGACCCGGATTAGGTCTGTCCATTTGTTTGCGCAACAATCAAACAAGAACATGAACAACCAACCGTAGACCTAAAGTTAGACCAAGGGTACTACATCTGTTACCAGGTTCATCTGAATCGAAGTCTCGATCATAAGCGAAACCCTAGACTAGACGCCATTCCACAATCTACTCCACAATTCTTGAAACTCCTCCAGTCTCATAATCACGATCACGTTCAGGCACTACTGCTCATAACTCATACTCATACTCATACTCATACGCATACTCATACTCATATACAGTCTACCGTATCTACTCGCAGGATCGTCACCCTTTGAGCTACGGTGCGCAGGGGACCCACTATCCCCCGTGTATATGCCGAGACCCACTATCTCTGAGTATATGCCGAGACCCACTATCTCTGAGTATATGTCGAGACCCACCGTCCCCCTCACCGAGACAATAGCCTGAAAAGTGCATCAAAAATCACTTGTCCACCTACATGACCCCACTAGTCACATGTCGACAAAACTCGCATCATGACACCAAGATTAACAAGAATACGCCATCTTATTAAATCGTCGACAATGTATAATCGTTACAACCCAAAACGAAAATACAACTCATAAATCCCTCGCGTACAAGTCTGAAACACAACAAAACTCAAGCCTCCGCTTGCTTCTCGAACCACTTCGCGAACTTTGCCTTCATCTTCGCTTCTGGTTCCCACATCTCCTCCTCGGCACCATCACAATCCCACACAACTCTCACCAACGGTATCCTCTTCCGGCGCAGCACCTTGACTATCCTCTCAAGAATCCTCACCGGTCGCGCTTCCAATGTCATGTTGGGCTGAAGATCCTCTGGAATCCTAGCCAACACCTCCTCAGACTCACGAAGGCATTTCCGCAGCATTGACACATGGAAGACCTTATGAAAAGCCTTCATGCTCTGAGGTAACTCCAACCTATAAGCCACTGCTCCAACCCGCTCCACCACCTTGAACGGACCTATGAACCTCGGACTCAACTTATTCTCCGACATGGATCTGTTAGGACCCCTCAACATCGCCGCCTTGAGATACACCAAATCTCCCAACTCAAACTCCAACTCCTTCCGCCTCTTATCTACATAGCTCTTCTGGCGATCCTGTGTCTCCTTCATGTTTAGCTTCAAGACTCGGATCTTCTCCGTCGTCTCCTGAACAAAATCTGCACCGAACATGCTCCTCTCCCCCACTTGAGTCCAACATAACGGTGTCCTACACGGCCTCCCATACAGAGCCTCATACGGTGCCATCCCAATACTCGCCTGGTAACTATTGTTATACGCAAACTCTACCAGGTTCAGATGATCCACCCAATGACCACCGTAATCCAGTACACACATCCTCAACAAATCCTCAAGTGTCTGAATCGTCCTCTCCGACTGCCCATCTGTCTGCGGATGGTACGCTGTACTCATATGCACCTTAGTGCCCATCTCACTCTGAAACGCTCTCCAAAACTCAGAAGTAAACCTCGGATCTCTGTCTGACACAATACTCGCTGGCACCCCATGCAGCCTCACTATCTCACACACATACTTCTTAGCCAACACCACCGTCCCATCGGTCTTTTTGATGGCAAGAAAATGTGCTGACTTGGTCAGACGATCCACAATCACCCAAATTGCATCATAGGTCCGTGACACTGGCAACCCCGTCACGAAGTCCATGGTAATCATATCCCACTTCCACTCTGGAATGGGTAAACTCTGCAACATACCACTCGGAACCTGATGCTCAGCCTTCACCAGCTGACACACGTTGCACGCTGTAACCCAGTTAGCTACATCCCTCTTCATCCCGACCCAGTGATAATACCGCTTCAGATCCCGGTACATCTTAATCGCTCCCGGATGAACAGACAACATACTCGCATGTGCCTCACGAAGAATCTCCTGTCTCAGCTCAACAACATTAGGCACACACACACGCCCCTTCACAAGTATCGTCCCATTCGTCGAGACCGAATACTCTGAACCTGCAGCCCTCGACGCCTCAATCAAAACCGGATCCTGCTCCTGTGCTGCTCAAACTCTGCTCAACAAGTCTGCCTGGTTAGCTGCCTCTAACCCCAACGGCTCCTGTGAGATTACACACAACCTCAATGTACTAATCTCGCTCACCAGAGCTTCCATATCACGCTCCTGAGCCGAGGCAACCCTCTTCCGACTCAACGCATCTGCAACCAGATTAGCCTTACCCGGATGGTACTCAATCTCTAGATCGTAATCCGCTACCAACTCCATCCAACGCCTCTGTCTCAGGTTCAGCTCTGGTTGCGTAAAGAAATACTTTAGGCTCTTGTGATCCGTAAACACCTGAACCTTCCCGCCATAAAGATAAGATCTCCAAATCTTCAAAGCGAAAATCACCGCAGCTAACTCCAAATCATGGGTAGGGTAGTTGCACTCGTGCTTCCTCAACTGCCTCAACGCATAAGCAATTACCCTTCCATGCTGCATCAACACACAACCCAAACCAACTCCTGAAGCATCTGTATACACCACGTATGGTTCACTCGGCTCGGGTAACGCCAACACTGGTGTACTCGTCAACATCTCCTTCAGCCACACAAAGCTCTCCTCGCAAGCTGAAGTCCACTCAAACGAAACGTCCTTCCCGGTCAGTTTCGTCATCGACTGCGCCATACTTGCAAACCCCTTGACGAATCTCCTGTAATACCCAACTAACCCAAGAAAACTCCTGACCTCGGTGGCATTTCTCGGTCTAGGCCACTCACAAATAGCCTCTATCTTCGCCGGATCCACAGAAACTCCATCTGCAGAGATCACATAACCGAGAAAACCGATCTCCCGCTGCCAAAAACTACACTTGCTCAACTTAGCATACAACCTCTGCTCCCTCAACTTCTCGAAGACCACCCGCAAATGAACCTCGTGCTCCTCAGGACTCCTCGAATACACCAATATATCATCAATAAAGATGATCACAAACTCGTCAAAATGCCGCTGGAAAACCCCGTTCATTAACCTCATAAACGCTACTGGTCCATTCGTCAACCCAAAAGGCATCACCACGAACTTAAAATGCCCATATCTCGTCCTAAAAGCAGTCTTCCGAATGTCCTCCTCGTCAATCGGAATCTGATGGTAACCCGAAGCCAAATCAATCTTGGAGAACCAAGTAGCCCCACGCAACTGATCCAACAACTCATCAATCCGCGGTAAAGGATACCTGTTCTTCACAGTGACTCGGTTAAGTCCCCGGTAATCGATGCACAACCGGAAACTCCCATCCTTCTTCTTCACAAACAACACCGGTGCTCCCCACGGTGAAGTACTAGGACGAATGAAACCCTTCTCCAACAAACCCTTCAACTGCTTCTTCAACTCGGCCATCTCCGCTGGAGCCAACCTGTAAGGTGTCTTGGATATCGGAGTCGTCCCGGGTTCCAGCTCAATCGTGAAAGGATCAGACCGTGACGGTGGTAACCCCTGGAACGACTGAAAAACATCCTGAAAATCCCGAACAACCCGAATATCCTCAACTGCAATCTCCCCAACAGTCTCAGGCGTCATGATCGTCACTAGATACGCTTCGTATCCCTTCCCGATCAACTGCTCTGCCTGAATCGCCGAAACCACTAGACTCCCTGAAGTAGGTCTCACCCCTTGATAAACCAACCTCCCAGCCTCTCGCTCAAACACTACCCGTCCTCGATGACAATCGAGATGCACCCTGTACCGATCCAGCCAATCCATACCCAAAATGACATCGTACAGCTCCACCGGACTGATAATTAGATCTGCTGGCATCAACTCTCCTGCCACCAGAATATCAACTCTACAAGCCCGTCCGAAAGTAGCCAACGTCCTCCCTCCAGCTACCATTACTATCCCGTGCTGCTCCCCGGAATCACTCCGGATCCCGCTGCTCTCTGCACACTCCGGCGTAATGAAGCATTTACTTGCTTTAGAATTGAACAGGACATGAGACTCATGACCGCCTACAACTAAGGTCCCTACACAATTCATGTGTCATAGAACCCTAAAGTTTTATCACAGATACACAAATTCTAAAGCAGAAAATTCCCAACAAAATCACCAAGCTATAGATCAGACATGTACCTGTGATCGGCCTGGCGCTAGAGCCTCCTCCCTCCACCGAAGTGTACACACATGGCGGTGCTGCAATCTGCTGCAACGGTTGCACTACTGCTGCTCCCTGCTGTGACGGCTGCACCACCGCCACAATCCCCTGCTGCCGCTTAGGGCAGTTAGGCTTAATATGCCCTAGCTCCCTGCAGTAGAAACACACCTGCGCAGTCCGAGCCTCCATCCTCATCGGACAGGTCGCCACCCTGTGATCCATACTCCCGCACCTGAAGCAACCCTGACCACCCTGACTGCCCTGAGCCTCGGCCTTCTTCGGACAACTCGCAACTCTGTGATCCATGCTTCCGCACCTGAAGCAGCCTGAACCACCTCGTCCTCTCTGACCCAAACCTACAGAGTGCTCAAGCTTCCTCTTCTGTCCCTGTGTAGGTTTACTGCCTACACTCGAACCTGCCTGCTGCTGAGGCCTCCTTGGCGGCTGCACCGGTGCACTGACCACCACGGACAGCTCCCTCATGTCGTCCTCAATCCCAGCTGCCAACTCAACCAACTCCACCCTTTTGGCGTACGTACCTGCTCGACACTGGGTCCTCAACTCTGGTCGAAGTCCTCGAAAGAACCTCTTCACCTGGTCTCTCTCGCTCTCCCACTCTCTACCAGCATACACCAGAAGTCTGCTGAACTCCTCATCGAACCCCCTGACAGAACGGCCACCCTGAACCAAAGCCAAGAACCTCTCCTCCAACCGATCCACTGCCTCCGGCGGAAAGACTTTGGCGTTGAATTCCGCCACGAAATCCGCCCACGTAATGCTCGCCCGAGGTCTCCTAGCGATGACTCCTCTCCACCAGAGATGCGCGTCACTCACAAGATGATGCACAGCCAAGTCCACCCAGTACTCCTCCAGACACCTCAAGGACTGGAAATTACGCTCCAGTCTACTCATCCACTCACTCGCCTCCTCAGGCTTAGTACCCCCGGAGAAGAATGCGGTAGTAATCCGCCCCATCTGCCCAACATCTCCAGGTAGGAAGGAACCACGACCCCTGCCGCTACACCCGGCTGAACCCCCGCAACACCTGGCGCCACCGGAGTCTGACCCTGGGCCGGCGCCACGCCCGGTAGATGCTCCAAGATCTGCTGTAGCAATCGCACCATAAGGACATCCTGCTCCCGGACCCCACCTGCAGCAGCACCCGCCTGTGGGCCCGCTGCACCACCATCTACTGGGCCCTCCTGACGTGCCGGTGAATCCGCTGCCTGCTCCTGAGCAGCACCCTGTGTCAAACCCGCGGCAGACTCACACACCGGAACCCGTCCGCGTCCGCGTCCACGTCCTCGTCCACGACCTCGTCCTCCGGAACCTCTCGCCATCTCTCACTGCACTTCCCACAGAATATGCTAAGAACACTAGAAAAGCGAGAATTAACACGAAATACACATACCGTGGAATCACATCAAAGGCTCGAAGAAGATGATCTAGGACTCCAAACTCACTCAGCAAATAATCAATTCATTCACATAATTAATTAAATGCATATACCCTAAGCACCAGGCTCCTCGCCCTAGAACCGTTAGGGTCCATACGCGCCCTAGAACCGCTAGGGCTCTGATACCAAAATGAAACAACCCAATTTTTTTTTTTTTTTTTTAATACGATAAACGAAAATAAATACTAATTCTCCAAAACAATTCAGCACAACAATGTAACAGTTAAAAAAAACAGCAGTTTAACACAAACAACAAACAGCGTCAGAACGAAAACAGGAAGTAAATAAACACACAATGACGAGACCCTAGATCATCTCCTCTTCATAGCCGGATTCCACGATCACACTTTGTCTTTACCTGCATCACATGGTTATAAGAGATGCGTGAGTATTATCATAAATACTCATTGGAGCGGTCATCCCATCTACTTGGCTAGATGCACGGGCATAAGGGATACCATAATACCCAACGATCAATCAATCAAGAAGTCAACACAAAAGTCAACCCGAAACGTCAACCCCAAAAAGTCAACGAAAAGTCAACACAAAATCAACCATAATCCATGATACTTAAATTTGATATAAACACTAATAACACCCCAACAAGCAATAATCGATCAACAATCATTTCAATTCGCAATCAAACGCATTATGACACCCACATACACGCAAAAACCATGGTCACGCACTCACCTGTTTTGCGACTGGAATAACTTCCGACTCACTGGACCAAATCGCGAACGGAAAACGGTTCTGGAGACTAGACACCAACAGCTTTCCAACTCCGTATTGCAAGACTCCTAACTCCAAACGGTTTGCCGAGAAATCGTCCCCGAAAACAGCAACTCCGGACGAAACCGCAGGAAATTGCAGAAAAACTGCACGAACTACCCAAGTTCAAAGGACCATAACTCAGCAAATTCTTAACCAAATCAAGGTATAAAACCTGTTCTAGAAACTAGACATCAAGAGCTTTTCAGAGGTGTATAGAACGTAACCTAACTCTAAGCAGTTTGACGGGAAAATTAGCTCGCAAACTCGATTGTCAGAACTGAGAACAAATATTTCAGAAACGCCACACTAATTTCAAAAACACACAGAGAACGGAGGTCACCTCTGAATAAACTGAAATCGGTGTTTGTGGAAAGATAAGACTCAGAGCTTTCCAATGAAATCTTGCTCGCCTCTTGGGTCCTTACAGAACGACGGGAATCGTCCTTGGAAGTAGACTGATCGCAGAAGAGATGCTGCAGAAACATCTCTCAGTAAAACGACCATAACTCCTAGAATACTCAACCAAAAGACAAGCGGTTTTCTCCTATATGAAGCTAAAATAGTGGAGAACTTACCCTCAAAATTCGAGACCAAACCGATCCGTTCTCCCTAGCCGTTCGTCCCTTCTTCACTCGGTTGTTACTCTTCCTCCTCCTCTCTTTCTCACTAACTCTCGGTTCTACTAAAAATTGGGCAGCGTTTTGGTATGGAAGAAGAGTGGCTGAGAACAAAAGGGAGGGAGTGATATTTATAGGCAAAGCCCCAAGACATCCAAGCATGGGTGTGATGAGCATGGGGGAACATGTTTCTTCTTTAACATTTCCCAAACACACAAAAAAAAAAAAAACTTGCCCATGCCATTCATTCTTTAATCAAAGAGCTCATGCTCATTTGTTTAATTCTCAACACCCATGCTTAATTAATTAATCACTCCACCACACCCAAATATTTTATTCCTCCGTTACCCACGATGGCTAAAAACCTTCCCGAGATCCGACTATTTTTCCTTTAACACGAAGAATTTTTCTTAATAAAAACGATCCAGTCGATTGAAAACGAGCTGGTCAATCGACATCCAAACCAAAAATACACATTTGGCTCGCGGACGTTACAAAGGTACTCTGGAGAGGATCATATTTTTGTGGATGATACTTTGTTGTTATCAGCAGAAAGTGAACCTATAGCAGCAGTAGCAAATCATGTCTATAATTCTTTCCAAGAAAATTATACTAAGATAGACTACCTACAAGAAAGAGCAATATTAAGTCCACGAAATGATACAGTTGATGAAATTAATGCTGAAATGTTAAATTGGGTTCCAGGGAAAGCACATACTTTTTTCAGTGTAGATTCTATAAGTGCTAATGAATACGATGTACAAGATTTAGAAGATGGTGTGGATTATAGTTTTCAGTATCCAATTGAGTACTTTAATGCAATGGCTTTTTCCAATTTTCCTCATCACAAATTATGTCTTAAAGTTCATTCCCCTGTGATGCTTATTCGTAATATTTGTCAGCGTGATGGTTTGTGCAATGGAACACGAATGGTTATAACACGTCTAGGTTCTCGAGTTATTCAAGCAAAAATAATAACAAGACATAACGAAGGAAAATTTATTCTACTACCAATACACTAGCGCAGACAGATAGTGTAACGCCCGTGAACCAAATAGGAGATTTTTTTTGGGCATGTGTGTCGATCGACACGGAGAAAAATCAGACCGACGGTTTCAGTTTCTGATTTGTCGGTTTGGGGAGCGGTTTAGGAAACCCTAGGGTTTCGTTATATAAGCGTGGGGAACGCGTTTTCTCTTTTCTTTTGGCCGAAATCAAAAGAGGTTGAGAGAGGAAAGAGAGTGTTTATGTGAGGATTGTGAGAGAAGTGATTTCCTTGAGAGAAAATCAATTCTGCTCGGATTTTTGGAAGAGACGATCGGCTGGGAATATGGAATAGAATCAGAGTGAAACTTTGAGGGTAAGTTTTCCACTCTCTAATCTTGATTCCGGAGGAAACGGTTTGTAAATCGGATGTGTATTCTGAGAGTTATCGTTCTTTTCCCGAGAGAGGTTTCTGCAGTTTCGTGTCTGCGACCAGTCCGCTTCGAGGGAGGATTTCCGTCGAACAAGAAAGAATCAGGAGACGATCCATATGCTGTTGGAAAGACCTCGCTGTCTAGTTTCTAGATCAGCATTCTGACCCTGATTCGGAGGTAATCTCTGTTCTCTGTGTTCTTTCGATTTCAGGGTGTCGTTTCTGAAATCTCTGTTTTTCCAGTTCCGATCAGCGAGATTGCGGGCTGTTTTCCTGTTGAATCTTAGGGATGCAGAGGACGAACTACATACCGTTGTGTAGATCTCTCTGTCTACTTTTCAGAATAGTTTTCCGATTCTGTTTCGGAGCTGTGGTTGGTGAGATAATCGATTCCGAAATCAAGGTAAGTGCGCGACCATAGACCCTCGGTTTAGGATTTGATGGAATATGATTGATTGCTGTTGTTCCTAGTTCTATTCGTGTTTGGATGTTAAATTTTGTGCAGGAGATCGATGAAAACGCGTCTGGAATCGATCCATGAGAGGATATGATCGATTCTGGTTTTCTGCGTTTTCTGGGCTCCGTGTCAAGCGACACACGGTTTTTGTGTTGAGCGACACAGACTGTGTTGATCGACACCGAGTGTTTGTGTCGATCGACACGCATTTCTGATTGCCGTCAGTTTGACGTATTGATCGTTGTGTTTTGCGTGTTGTTTGATAACCCTGGTATTGTATCTATGCTATGACTGAGTACATGGACTGTTGATGGGAGGACCGTCTCACTGAGTATTTGTGATAATACTCACGCATCTTTTTTTGCTATGTGATGCAGGTAAAGACAAAGTATGATCGTGGAATCAGGGCGAGGACGAGATGGATGATCTAGTGATCTCGTTTGCGTAGATTATTGGATTACTAGGTTGTTAGTGATTCGATATAGAACGGTCTAGGTTGTTGAATGATTGGTTATTGATTTATGAAGTATTATTTAATGGTTTATTTACATAATTGATTTCCGCTGAATGTTTGCTGTATTGAGAATTTTAGCATGTTGAGAGTTAGCATTTATGGGGATGCTAATTCGGTGCTAATTTTTATATAAAAAATAAAAAAATAAAACGGGTCGGGTTGTTTCAGATAGAAAAATGTCCGTGGAGATTCAGAGAAAACAGTTTCCTGTTAGACTTTGTTTTGCTATGACAATTAACAAAAGTCAAGGTCAAAGTCTAAGTAGAGTAGGATTGATTATATCTTCCAAAACCTGTTTTTAGTCATGGTCAATTATATGTTGCTCTTTCACGTTTTACATCAATGCAAGGTTTGAAGATATATCAAAGCGTCAAAGAAAAAGATAATAATAATACAGTTTGTAATATTGTTTATAAAGAAGTCTTTAACAACATTTATTAATTAAAACCATATCGTACTTTTTTTTTGTAACTTAACGTACCGTACTTCATGAAAACTTACTTTACTTAATAATTTATATTAATATTCTCGTTAAAAATATGTCATTTAACATATCTTTCGTAACTCTATGTAACAGATTTATTAAGTAAATTAAATAAAAGGAAAAAATAATAGTAGTTTATAGCGGAGGATAAATACATAAAATCAAAAAGGTTGAATAGAACAAACGGTTGTCAATGGATAAAATCGATAACCACCACAAATACTTCTATATATAACTATATAAACTCGCTTATATTCTTCTACCAAACCCAAATGAGTAATTCTTTATGGTTATTGATTATGGATGCCGTAACTCCCTCTTTCCCAATTTTCTTCTCTTACTGCATTTTCTCGTCAGATTGAGTTTAAGCAACACTAATCATTGAGTATTTGGTTTGATTTAGACGAAATCCTCTTATAGTTACCGTAATCTTTAGTTTTTACTTATTTGCTTTCTTTCCTCTGTTTCTTTTTTTTAATTATGGGTTGATAAAACTCGCAACAAAATCTCATCTAAAGGGTTCTTTTGTTCTGGGTTGACAGCTTGATCCGAAATTTGCAGAAACTCTCATCGGTTATACTTGCTTCGCCGTAAAGTTGAATCACTTCTCAGTCCCACAGGTGAGTCTTTTCCTCGATCCACAATTTTGGATACCATTTTGTCATATCGCGTTTAGGTTGGAAAACATTCATACTATTATTCTCGTATTTGATTGTTGTTAACAGTTTTGAATGATTTTTGATACAATTTTGTTAGATTCATGTTTGGTTAGGAAAATTTTTGTCAGATTAGATAAAATATCGTTACGTTTATACTCTTGAAAATATGATTTAGATAGTCGTTCATGCGAAAATTAAACTGTCACATTGATTGAAGGGTTGGAAATGTTTCGTATTTGGGAAGGCACAAGTCTCTCTTTCTTGCTTCTTATACAGTGTCTTATTTATTTTCAAATTGCTTAAACTCGATTTAAAAAATGGAGAAAAAATAATACAATAGATATAAAATTTTCAATAGAAAATATTCTTGTTGATAGTTTTGAATGATTTTAGATTCAATTTTGTTAGATTCGTATGTGGGTTATAAAAGTTTGTTGTCAGATTTAATTTAATAAAATATAATCAACCAGAAAATCGTCATTTGCTTGAAGGTGAAGATAAATTCAATTAAAACCCAGAAACGTTAAAAAAAAATAATTTCACATCCATGAATAAGTTTTCATCTTGATTTGTTATTTGCTTGTACGGTTATTAATATTTTATGAGTAATTAATTGTTCATTGGCAATTTCACTTCACATTCTTATTAATTTAGGGGAATGAAATTGAGTAAGGATTTATATTATTTATTATATTATTCTTATTTTTTGGTAAAGTGAATCAGAAGAAGTTGCAGCCGTTGCAAGACATAGTGAAGGTGATCAGCCTATCGTCATGGTTTTCCTCTCTGTTGTTATTTTTTTTCTTACATCTAGGAAACCATGCAATTTTCGTTATTATATTTTCATATCTGTTTATATGTGATATTGAACAAATACATTTTCCCAAATATTTTCTTCAACAAATGGAACAAAAGATAAGAAATAATTCATTTATATTAGTATTAAAATATTTTGAATATGGATTAGTTTACAGCAATTTAACAAATAATGCATTATTTTATTAATGTGCATAGATGGAAGAAGACAATATTCCCCCATACAAGTATTTAGCAAATGTGCAAATGAGGCATGGGCGACAAAGAATTATAGGAAGACTAATTCGAATATGGGAAGTTGTAAATCCAAAAAAAGGGAACGAAATTATTAGTTTAAATTTTCTACTACTTGATGAAGAAGTAAGTTTATGAAATATGTTAAGTAATTTTAAATAATATTTACATATGATGTTGACTTGAAACAAATTCATGATAGGATACAACGATTATGGGATCAATATATAGTCGTTACAGTAATCATTTTAAAAATGAATTTTTCGAAGGAAAATTTTATTTATTCAATGAATTTGAAGTGTGGAGAGCTGGAGATCTTTATAAAATAACAAAACATGTTTTCAGAATTCGTTTAAATGACCATTCGACTATTACTGAAATTTCAAATGAAAATGTATCAATTAATTGGGAAAAATTTGTGTTCCGAGATTATGATGGCTTCATGGAAATTGCAAACAAAAATCAATCATTTGATGGTATGTATTTAGTTGCATTTGAATTTTTTTTGGAAAAAAACCTTCGTAAATTCATTAATTTGCTTAAATCTTAATATTTCCTTTCTAATAGTTATAATTGGAGTTGTAATTGATGAAAAAATCATGAATGAAGATACTGCAAATGGAAAATGCAGAATAAGCTTAGATCTACAACTTCAAGAGTAATTTTGTTATCTCTTACTAAGTTCATTAATTATTATATATAATATAATTTGAAAACTAATCTATTACAATAAAGTAACCTTCATTATATTATAATTATTATGATGAAATTAACAATACATAATCGTATGAAACAAATTATAAAAAAATAACCAAAAATTTATATGAAACAAATATTTTATTCCATTTTAATTTTAATTATAATTTTAACAGAAAAATTAAATGTTTCCCTCCTTATATGTTAGCATAGACAAATTAAATTTTACTACTATAACTGCCCATTATGTAAGAGGGGAAGTAAGGTACGACTAACTATATGGGAACATATAGTATCTACTTAGGAAAGAATCATGGCAAACAATGATGCAAAAGGAACTATCCTTCTTATAACAAGTGTTAATCCAAAAACATATTCAGGTAAATTAAATACCACAAAATATATATATTATCTAAAGACGTTTAAGTTGAATATATATAAAGTCGTAAAGTTGTTATAATTTCTGGATATTTAAAATTCGCAATTAAATATATTATAGGCTACCTTTACTTGAACACAACTTCTGCCTCAAAAATATTTGTTAATGATCCTCTTGGTAATATAGAAGAATTCAAAACAAGGTAATTTCTTTAATTTTTATTCTATTTACTTTAGAATATATATCACTCACAAATGACTTTGAAAACAGATCATTGCCAAAACTACAATCCAGTTGCCTTCTTTCAAACAACGTAGATAAAGATGTTGTCAAAATCTCTGAAATCATTAATTACGTATTAGGAGATTTAATTGAGGTAGCTAACTATATAGAATTGTTACGTACGTGATGGAAATTCAAGAGCTAATTACCTCAAAGCAAATAATTATATTTCTATTGTATACTAAATAGGAAAAAGAGTTTATATGCGAAGGAAAAATAGTTGAAATTTGTTCAAAAAACGGATGGAATTATGTATCATATAACCATTGTTCCAGAATTTTACAAAAAAACAAGTGGAAAGCTAATATGCAAAAACTGTGTAAAACCAAACATAGTTGGCATCATAAGGTATAATTACTTTTGTATACAAATGTAAATGCAAACTTGTCGATTAATACTAATATTAATATTTAACAATATCTTGAAATGTATATATATAGGTACAAAGTAGAAATCATGGTAGAAGATGATTCAGATATAGCTAGATATAGCTTCATTGACAATATTCAACAAAGATATGACAAAGATATTGAATATACCAGCAACTGATTTGATCAAATTATATGTAAGTATGTTTAATAAAATTTGGTATATAAAATTTCATGTGTAACTCAACTTATAAAAATTAATATTAACATATATAAATTTACATGTCAGAAAAAAGAAATTTAAAATTTCAACAGATGAAGCAATTATATCATTTTTATCTGAAAAATTCATTGGAAAAAGTGAACTATGGAGATAAAGAAGTGAACTATTTAAAAAGCGACTCTCCAAACAAACCAAAACCAAGAAAAAAAAATTACCAAAGAAAAAAGAATTATCAACTCTTGAAAATGCCAAGCTTAATGAAGAAGATGAAGACAAACAAGCTGTATTAAAAAGAGAGCAAAGGAAAATGAAAAAAAAAATATATGATGATTACATACCTTCATAAATCAGTTATTCAACTTAGTTAAATTAACTTTATAGTAGAAACAAAATTGTGTCTAATTTCTAAAGTTTATTATATCTTAATTAAATTAAATTGAACATCAAATTTATCTTACAATACATACAATTATTATTTTTTCATTATTGTCAACTACAAATATTTTTTTTTAATTTCTACTTACACATTACTAACAATCAATTCATATTACAATATACAATTTGTTTTAAACACATTACATAGTTAATTAATATTAATGATAAGCATTGCCCGCGCCGCAACACGCGGGATTTGTTTCCTAGTAACACCTCAATGGCAAGAAATTGGTTCTTCACCTACGTTTTTCATTGAACTTTCTATTAAATTTTTTCAAAATGACATTAACCATGAATACAAAAAAATATTAAATAACACTAGATTTTGATTAAAATTGAGAAATCATTAAACTGAATAAAAAGTTTGTTAGCTCATTAAACGGTCCAAACCGTGAATAAGTTTAACTTAGAATTGGTTTGGTTCCTATTGGCCAGACGTGGTTCTTAGCAATACAATATGATCTACCTATCTTTGGTTTAAATGGTACCGCTACACACACACAAAAGAGAGAATATTGATTTGGACTGTAACCTCAGAAGCCCCTAACTTCACATTTTTATTCCAAAAGACCCCACTCTTTAAACTGATTTTTGTTTTGATTTTTTTTTTTAATTAAAAAACGGTTAAATACTCAATAACCCTTAATAAATCAGCATATTTACCAACCCAACCAGACATATCCACCCGAACCCGTTGGATCCGAGCAAAAATCGGATCTTACTGCAAAATCAAAAAAAAAACGGAAGAAAAATCAGTCCGCCATTTCTCCCTTTTCTTTCGCGATTTCATCTCTTCTCTTCATCTCTCTTTGCGAAAAATCTGTGAGCCAAACCGTCTCCCGTTTTCTTCTTTCGACTCCATCACCGTCAGTTAAAGGTGAGCGTCTCAATCTTCTTGAGTTTCAGAAATTGGTTTTGATTTCGATTTCGAATGGGTTTGGATATCCAATTGGGTTTTGGTTGCAAGAAGGTGTTTTTGATTTCTAATCGGGTTTTGATTTGTATATATGTTATCGATTTGAAATTAGGGTTTGAAGAAAAATCAATTTGGGGTTTTGATTTGTAGTGTGGTTTTGAGGTTTGTTGGATTTTGATATGAAGAAATGAGACAATATAGGTCCAGAAATGTATGGGTTCGTGTTTGAAACTAGGGTTTTAAGTAAAACTGATTTTCATTTTGATATGTAATGTCGGATTTGGAAGGAATGGTTTTAGGATTTGATATGAATTGGGAAAAGATGTGAATTGTGAATTGTCTTTTTTGATTGTGAATTGTGTCTGATTTGTCTTGTTTTGAATTGTCTTGTTTCCGCTGTGTATTCCGTGTATAATTGTGAATTGTCTTGTTTTGCTTCTAATGGTCCGTTTTGGTTTTTTGATATGAATTGAGAAAAGATGTTTTGTGGGAGTCCTGTTTTGTGTCTGTTTTGATTATGGTGTTGTTTGTTGTTGTGGATTTTGCAGAAATGGGTCCTAAGATGAGGGGAGGACGTTGTAAAAGGATCCCTTCAAAAGAAGGGACTTCAACTTCAAAGGAGCTGACTTCAAAGGATCCGACTTCAAACACGTCAAGTAGTAGGGGTCCAACTGAAGTAGCTCATGCGCAATCTGAAATTGAAGAATGCATTACGGTTTCGGAGGTATGTGATTCAAGATTGGGGTCATATTATATAGTATAAGTGTGGATTAGTACTTAGGAGAATTGGTACTAGATAGTATATAAGTTAGTATATAAGCTAGTATTTAGAGGAATTGGTTCTGAGTATTCAGTATAAACCGTATAAAAGTTAGTATTTAGGTGAACGTATAACTGTTAGTTGAACTGGTACTACTGTATATAACTGTTAGCAATAAGTGGTACTACTGTGTATAACTGGTACTACTGTGTATAACTGGTACCATTAGGATTGTAATAATGTCTTATTGCAGGATATATCTGATACTCCTACTCTTCTGATGCAGCCTTTGACGATGTTCCACCCACCGAGCAAATATAATGCGGTATGCAAGATCCAAACAAGGTGTGATTTGGCCACCTTCTTAGAGATGATAGAGAATCCGGATTTTGCACCAGAGTTGGCGTGGTTTAAATCTCACCCGCAGTTTAAACACCTTTTCCACATGGAGAGAGAAGCAAACCGTAAGCTCCAGGGTTTGTTTATGCCGCTGATTCGAATGGTAAAGCTTGATGAGAAGAAAAATCTTTGGTTTGTGGTGAATGGTATTCCAATCCGGTACTCTCTGAGAGAGCATGGTCTGATCAGTGGGTTATTTTGCCATGAATACTCTGCAACACTTCATCCGAAGATGAGGTTGCGTGATTACACGTGTCAGTTTAAGAAGAAGCTGTTTACGAGGACATCCGTAAGAGTCAAAGATGTCAAAGACAAGCTTCTTTCGATGAAGAAGAGGTCTCAAGATCGGCTGAGGATGATGATATTGTATTTCTTAAGCGCGGTACTTGCAAAAAAGGCCGGGGCTGATTCAGCTATAGAGCCATTCTTGTTTAGAATGGCTGAGGATTCGGATTTGTGTATATCATTTCCGTGGGGGGGATACACCTTTGATGACTCTGTCGGGAATGTTTATTACTTGATGACAAAGATAGAAAAGATGACTTGTGGTCCGCGGGAAGAACAATTGACATTGCCTGGATTTGTAATTCCATTGGAGGTAAAGATATTATTTCCTTGAATCTATAAATGTTTTTAATCTATTAATGCTTTAACATTTAACCTTTGACGTGTTATTTCTCTATATGTAGGTTCTGCCTTTCAAAGTTATACCAAATCTAAGGAGATCATACAGAGTAGATATTGAAGGGGTAGAGAAAGACTGTCCAAGGATGTGCAAGCGGAAGTTTGAAACCTCTACTATGAAAGGTTGGCCAGTGGAAGAGATATATGAGAAGCTTGGTTCTACTAAGGTACTACTGTGTATAACTGGTACTACTGTGTATAACTGGTGTGATACACAGTAGTATCTTAATTATAATTCGTTTTGGTTAATGTTAATAGGATGTTAATAGCTGTTTTGTAACATTGACAGGATATTCATAGTATCTTGGAACCGGAAGGAGAAGAAAGAGCTCTTTGTGAGCTCATCTTTGATGATGATTTAGGTTATGATGCTTTGGATATGTTGCCAGACAGTTGGAGCAAACATCTTCAAGAGAATAAGAAGATTTGTTGGGAAAAGATGTATGAGGAAGATGTGGATTCCCGAAAGCATGAGGAGACGGAGCAAGAGGAAGAAGAAACTGTTGAACCCGAGAATGCTCATGGGATTGTTAAACTGTTGAAAGAAATGGAAAAGAGACTGACCGCGAAAATGGACACAGGGTTTGATAAGGTGAAGGCTGAGTTTTCGGGTTTAGAGGATAAGTTTCTCGGTTTAGAGAAGGATGTAAAGGATCTCAAAGATGAATTTTGGAGAGGTGGTGGAAGAGATAGTGGCTTTGATTTCAATTTCGGATATGAGAGGGATGAGAGAGCTGAGGGTACGGGAAACAAAGGAAAAGAGAAAGTAGGAGAAGAAGGAGGAGAGAAAGGACAGAAAGAAGGAGAAGAAGGAGGAGAGAAAGTACAGAAAGAAGGAGAGAAGGGAGGAGAAGAAGGAGGACAGAAAGTACATCAAGAAGGAGAGAAGGGAGGAGAAGAAGAGAAAGGAGAAGAAGATAAGGAGATAGAAGAAGAGGAGACAGAAGAAGAGGAGACAGAAGAAGAAGAGAAAGGAGAGAAGACAGAAGAAGAAGAGAAAGGAGAGGCGACAGAAGAAGAAGAGAACGAAGGAGAGAAGATAGCAGAAGAAGAGAAAACAGAAGAAGAGAAAACAGAAGAAGAAAAGAAAACAGAAGAAGTAGAAGAGAAAGTAGAGGCGACAGTAGAAGAAGAGAAATGAGAGAAGATAGCAGAAGAAAAGAAAACAGAAGAAGAGAAAGTAGAAGAAGAAGAGAAAATAGAAGAAGTAGGACAGAAAGTAGAGGCTACCAAGTTGGGAACAGTTATAGGGATTGATCTTGGTACCAACTACTCTTGTGTTGGTGTTTACAAGAATGGCCATGTTGAAATTATTGCCAATGACCAAGGAAACCGTATTACACCTTCATGGGTTGGTTTCACTGACTCCGAGAGGCTCATTGGTGAAGCTGCTAAGAACCAGGCGGCTGTTAATCCTGAGAGAACCATCTTCGACATCAAGAGATTGATCGGAAGAAAGTAAGTTCATTCTCTTTTTTTCCTGTGTTTGTTTTGTTTCATCATTCATGTTGAATGTTGCTCTTGTGTCAGGTTCGAGGACGAAGAGGACAGGAAGCTTGTACCTTACCAGATTGTCAACAAAGATGGAAAGCCATACATTGAAGTCAAGATCAACGATGGTGAGACTAAGGTTTTCAGTCCTGAGGAGATCAGTGCCATGATCCTGACTAAGATGAAGAGGACAGCTGAAGTTTACCTTGGGAAGAAAATCAAGGACGTTGTTGTCACTGTGCCAGGTTAGCTCCTTCTTGTCAATTCTGCATCATCATTTTTATCTCCAAATTCTAAACAACAGTTGATTGATTCTTTATCTGGTTTTGACTGTTTGCACAGCTTACTTCAATAATGCTCAAAGGCAAGTGACCAAGGATGCTGGTGTTATTGCTGGTCTCGATGTTGCCAGAATCATCAACGAACCCACTGCTGCTGCTATTGCCTATGGTCTTGATAAGAACAGTGGTGAGAAGAACATCCTTGTCTTTGATCTTGGTGGTGGTACTTTTGATGTTAGTGTCTTGACCATTGACAATGGAGTGTTTAAGGTTCTATCCATAGATGGTGACACTCACTTGGGAGGTAACTTACCATTTTGATCACTCGAATCCATCTTTTAATCAGTGAAAACCACAAAATTAAGTTGATGTTAAACCTTTGTTGCGCAGGTCAGGACTTTGACCACAGAATTATGGAGTACTTCATCAATGTGATCAAGAAGAAGCACAAAAAGGACATCAGCAATGACAACAAGGCTCTCGGTAAGCTCCGAAGGGAATGTGAGAGGGCCAAGAGAGCTCTTAGTAGCCAGCAGGAAGCCCGTGTGGAGATTGAGTTCTTCGTTGACGGTGTTGATTTCTCTGAGCCACTCACAAGAGCTCGTTTTGAGGAGTTGAACAATGACTTGTTTAAGAAGACCATGAGACACGTGAAGAAGGCCATGGATGATGCTGGTCTACAAAAGAGCCAGATCGATGAGATTGTCCTTGTTGGTGGAGGCACTAGGATTCCAAAGGTTCAACAGCTGTTGAAAAACTTCTTTGACGGGAAGGAGCCGAACAAGTCATTGAACCCTGACGAGGCTGTTGCTTATGGTGCTGCTGTCTATGGTGGTTTTTTAAGCGGAAGAGGCGGTGATGAGACCAAAGACAAAGGAGAAGAAGCAGGACAGAAAGTAGGAGAGAAGACAGAAGAGAAAGGAGAAGAAGGAGGACAGAAAGTAGGAGAAGAAGGAGGAGAAAAAGCAGGAAAGAAGACAGAAGAAGAACAAGCCGCGACGGCTCTGACTCTTATCGCAGGTGAACCAAAGAAGAAGAAGCAGAAGGTGGAAGCTACGAAGCGGGATGTGGATGCTAGGGAGATTAAGCCATCTATGAACACGAGAACACCATACACAGTAGAGAAGAAAGGGAGAAACACGAGGAAAGCAACTGTGAAGAAAGAGGATGATGGAGCTGTGAAAGCGGGTGGATCTAAGAACGCAACTGTGAAATAGTCTAAGAAAAGAAAGGAGACCGGAGATGTCGTACGCACGAGCCCACGCAAGAAGACAAAGAAGAAGAATTAGGAGTCTATGTTTTTAGGTTGATGTTATTAGGATGATGTTATTTTCTGTTGGTTGTGTTCCCTTTTTTAGGTACTTAAGTGTTGGAGGGATTTAAGGGAAACAAATACTAATATTTTGTTATGTTCTCGGTTTCGTACTACTAGTAATACTGGGTACTACTGTGTATTAATCCAATACTACTGGGTACTACTGAGATTAGCAACCACGTTTTTATCACACTAAAAATATTAAAAACGTTTAACACATGCGCCGCAAAACGAATAAAAAATAATATTTACTTTACTCATAGTTATACTTAGTTTTCTAGTAGTACTGGCTTGCACATAGTTATATTTTGACTGTTTTCACGTATAACCAGTAGTAAGTACATAAGATTATAAATTTTCTAGTAGTATTGATCCAATTGATCACTTTAAATATATTTCCTATCATTTCGTATACTAAAATTTCCGAAAACACCATAATCGGATGTTTCACATAAAAATTTGCTACTAACTCATACATAAACCATATGTATAAGGTCTAGTTTTAGGGAAAATATATGTTTTGCTCTAAATTCTTTGAAATTTTTCGTATGTTTCTAGTGGTACCTAAGTATCAAGTAGACACAGTCCTAGGTACATAAATGGACATAGTAAGGAAACAAAACGAAATTTCGAAAAGAGAGAAAATACTTGAACACAGTTATATTCAGTCATACATAGTCATACAACTAATACGTAGTAATACGCAGTTATACGTAGTTATACCGGGCAGAGAGAATTACGAAAATAACAAAATACAGTAATACGCAGTTATACGTAGTTATACATAGCAGAGAGAATTACGAAAATAACAAAACACAGTCATACGCAGTTATACATAGTTATATCTGCCAGAGAGAATTACCAAAATAACAAAACACAGTCATACGCAGTTATACATAGTTATATCTGCCAGAGAGAATTACGAAAATAACAAAACACAGTCATACGCAGTTATACATAGTTATATCTGCCAGAGTGAATTACCAAAATAACAAAACACAGTCATACACAGTTATACATAGTTATATCTGCCAGAGTGAATTACCAAAATAACAAAACACAGTCATACACAGTTATACATAGTTATATCTGCCAGAGAGAATTACCAAAATAACAAAACACAGTCATATGTAGTTATATGAAGTTATACCTGCCAGTGACACCATTTGTACCTAGTTAGGTTCCTGGACATTGGATTCCTGCAAATTGGGATTTTGTACACGTCCCTTTCCTCTTCCTTTTCCTCTTCCTTTTCCTCCATGTTCTCCAGGTGATAAGAACCGTGTTTGTTGAGCCGGTCCTTTCTTAGTTTCGTGGGGCGGAGGCATGCCTTCCCGGAACGAGTTCCATTCTGTCATAGGAATCACCCAAGTTGACATATGTGGGATAGGATATATCGTCCTAGAATATGCCATTACCCACTGCTCAACCGTATAAAACTTCGAGGCAAACTCATAACAACGGACCTCAGTCCCTCCGCTTAATCGGATGATACCTTGTATCGCATGCACGCATGGGTACCTATCAATATCAAAATACTTGCAACTGCAAGTTTTGTTCGTCAAATTAACCACATAATTCTTCCCATCTTCTCCAATCACATTGTACTCCAACGACCAGCTGTTTAACTCTTGCGATAATAGCTTCTTTGCAATCGGTAAATTACTCTCTATAATGTTGTTCACATAAGGCACCAGCTTCTGTGAGTCGGGTACTTCAGTGGATGCCTTCCGATACTTATTGAACCATTCAGCTATTTTTTCTATGATCATATCAATCATAGGCAATAACGTGTACTTCCTTGCTTCAACGAAAGCACCATTGATTGATTCTACACTATTGGTGGTTGCTATGTTGTATCTTTCTCCTGGAAAATAACATCTTGCCCATTTTTCCACCTCAACACTTTTATCGAGATACACGGCTGCAGCAGGATACCTTCTCCTGAACGAACTATAAAGTCTTATGAACACATCCTCTGTATAAGCTTCCGCGCATAACATGAATTGCCCCGCAACCGTTTTTTTAAGGGTATTAGAAACGCTTCCTTTCAGATTCTGACCCAAATGGTATATACAATACCCATGGTGAGCCAACGGGAACACCACACGTATTGACTTGATGAGGGATACATTCCTATCAGATATAAACACCAGTTCACGCTCGGATCGCTTGGCTTTTTCAGGATCATCCTTATCCTCTTCCACTATCACTAGTTTTAATTTATTCATAAACCACATCCAATTTTTTTCTTTCTCACCATCAGCTACACCGAAAGCAATTGGATAATGGTGATGATCGGGATCTTGAGCCATCGCAATGATTAGTACTCCACCATATGCATGTTTAAGGTGGGTGGCATCCACAATGATGACTTTCCTCATGGATTTGAACCCTTCAATACAAGCTCCCAGTGCAAAGAACATATACTTAAACCTATTATGTTCATCCCATTCTACACAAGTTTGTGTACCCTCATTCATCTTCCGTAGCATATACAAATATGCCTCCAACATCAGATAACTCTGCTCAGGACTTCCTCTAACAGTATTAGCAGCTAGTTGTTTTCCCCTCCAACAAGTAGTGTATGATAGGTCAACACTAGCTTTTGTTTTAACAAGCTTCATCAGATGTTTCGGCCTCGGAGTCTCCAAACTACCAGGATACTCTTCCTCCAAAATAGAGGAAACTATTTTTGCTGACCCTTTCCTTCTTTTTATCCTTGTACTTGCATCAGCTCGAGAGCATGTATGCATCTTCCTGTAAGTTACAAGTGACCAACGATCTGAATCACGAATCGCAACAACCCGCACATACCACTTGCAACCTTTATCTGCTGCCACACATTTCAGCACATATCGTTTTGTACACGTCTTGTTTACAACGTACTCAAAACAATTTTTATGTGAAGCTAGTTGAACTAAGAGTTGCACTTCGATTTTACTTCCAAATTCTTGACCCAATTTCATATCTACACCATCTTCCCATGGAGTGGATACAAGGCTAGATCCATCCACAAAATGTTCTTGCTCATTATTTTGCTCATTATCTTCATGCATATAAAAATGTTCTTGCTCTTCGTGATCTGTGATTAAAAAAAGAAACAGTTATACCAGTTATACCTAGTTATACAGAAAGTAATACATAGTTATACCTAGTTATACTAAATAGACAGAACACACAAAACTAATCAAACAGTTATACGTAGTTATACCTAGTTATACAGAAAGTAATACATAGTTATACCTAGTTATACTAAACAGACACAACACACAAAACTAATCAAACAATTATACCTAGTTATACCTAGTTATACTAGACAGACAGAACACACAAAACTAATCAAACAGTTATACCTAGTTATACAAGACAGAAAAACACATAAAACTAATCAAACACTTGTACCTACGTTTTCCCAGTTTTACCAGACAGACATAACACACAAAATGAGTCACACATATACCTTGATCTACCAACGCATGGTGTTCCAATGGTTCGTCTGTGTATAAAGTTATCATATCATTATCCCCTACAACAACATCACTTTCTCCAACATCTCTTCTCGCTTCCACACATCTCTGAGTTTCATCCACAACATTGATGGGACCATCCACATTGATGAGCTCCACATTCAAAAGTTTTCTACAACCATCTCCATTCACTTGCATTAGGTAATCAAAAACCTCATCATCATTCGAAATTTTTAATGGTGTCCAAAGATTCAGAATCATCGGAAAGTAACTAAGTTTCAACTGCGTCGTAGCTTCATCTATCATGATCTTTCTGCTAATTCCGTCAACCAACGCCGAATAAGTCCCTCCTCCGGTGCACTTCGTATCGCTAAAGTCTTAATTCGATCTCCTTTTGAACTCCATCTTGAGCAATCACCTTCCATTGAGTAACATCCTCCATAATCAAAACATATGATTGTGCAATTCATTGTCATGTCCCCTGCAGTACCAAAACATATGTACCAATTATTCTCGATAGTACTTGTGCTACCAGTTATTCTCAGTAGTACCAGTTATACCTATAAAAATTACGTCTGATTTGTTTGTTTTATAATGATTCAGCTGCCACAAAACCTAGCACATTACCCTAATACACTTATAAAAAAAGTCCAATACCCAGAAATACATTGGATATCCAATATCCAAATTTAATTTACAAACAAATTTCCAAAACTATAACAAAACCTAATGTAACCCTAAACATGAAACTTGCTAGACAATGAAATATCATACCTTAATTTAGAAGACTCAACTGTGCAAGAATGAAACAACTCTTAATCCTTGCCTCTGTTTTTCGTAACTCCTACAGGAAGAAGAAGATGGACTAGGGCAAAGAGGCTTCAACGAGATGGAGAAGAAGAAGGGTGATGGCAAAGAGATGATGAGATGAAGAACACAGAAGAAGGACGAGGAAGAGAAGTGAAGCAGATCCGAAGAAGAAGCTCTGTTTTTTTTTTCAGCGAGAGGAGAGACAGAGGAGAAATCGCAACGGGAAAGAGGAAGAGAGAGAAAGAGTATAGTGGTTGTTTTTGATTGGTTGAAAATTAATTTGGTTGGTAAAAAATTTAATTTGTTTGGTGGATTATTTAATTGGATGTTTATATATAATAATAATAAAAAAGAAGGGTAGAGTTGAGAGGGGAAAGATTGAGGGGTTGTTAAGTTAGTCAAGGGCTCTAAGAAATATTTTTGCCCATTTGGGGCTTATGAGGTTATGGTCCTATTGATTTAGCATTGACATCAACGAATAACGATCATGCCTACGCTACAAAATCCATTTGAATAACCATAGCTAGCAATTCACATAACGTAAAGCTACAGTTATTCAATTTTCCTAGTAAAAGACAATTCTACCATACAAATGAACAATCTTTAAGCTCATTCTCTTCGGCATTTGTTATAAATTTTGAACCTAAAATTGTCACTAATTTTTTGGTCTATGCGACCATACTGGTTATAACAAACAAGAGCAAACAAGATCATTTCCATTTTTTCTTTGTTAAGTTTTTTTTTCAAATAATAATTCAGCTTTATTTTTCACAAAAACGAAAAACATATTGATATATTTATACATGTTATGAGTACAAAGTTAAAATCAAAACACTAGAAAAACCTACGCATACCTCGGGTACTCACCTAGTAACAAATGACTGTGTGTTTGGATTAAATTTCTGTTAACAATCCTTAAATTAATGGCATTGTACATATGGGTGTTAAAATGGATATTCCAACCCAACCCAACCCAGTCATGGGGGGAAAATTTTACAAAGTCGCGTTTTTTGCGGGAAAATTTTACGCAATCGTTTTTTTGCTTAAAATTTTTACGGAATTTCGTTGTTGACGGAAAAATGTTTATGGAATCGTATTTTTAGCGGAAAAATTGCGAAATCGTATTTTTGCGGGAAATTTGCGAGATCATATTTTTGGCGGAAAAATTGGGCTAAGTGTTGATGGGTCAACTATTAGCTATCCTTTAACCCATTTCATTTTAACTCATTTCAATCTAATTTATATGACTCATCAATCCATTAGATTCATTAACCTATTAATGTCAAAATATTCAACCCATTAAAATTGATGGTTTGGGTTGAGCTGGGATCCATGGGTTTTGACCCATTTTGACATTTCTAATTGTATATTTCAAAAGAAGTAATATTAAAATTTAGAGAGACGTGATATACGGAGAAAAACAAGAAAATACGTTGAAAGAAAATTATAAAATAGCGCCAAATCCTAGGTTGCCCGCCATGTTTCGTGCAAATTGTAAATGACAAGATTTTAGTGAATAATTTGTAATTGTTTTCCTTAAATTATTTGTCAAGAGAAGAAGTAAAATATTAAGAGAAACAAATATATTTTCTGCATCAGAAAGAAAAAGAAGATTGATTCCCTTTTGTGGTCATAATTACTATACATATATACTAGTACTCATATGGAAAATAAAATACCATTTACTCAAATAGTATATTTACTGTTGAATAAGAACCAGTTTAGGAAAACACAGCACGTGACAGGTTGTTCATAAGAAATGAATGCATGAACGAACAGCTAAAGGAAGTCGCTACAAATGTCGGTCAAAGCCAGTGAAGTCATGATAATTAAAGAGAGAAAAATAATTTTCAAGACCATATAATATTGTTTTTTTCCTGTCTAGGCTACTCGTCCTATTTTAATCACTCTAATTCACTTCATATATAGGTTACGGTCTACAATATTTTCATGTTTAAATTTTCTTAGAAGCATGATTTTCTACTATTCAAAATTATTCATTAAAGTTTTCACTACAAACAAAAAATAAATTTGCTACATAGTTTGGAAATGTTAAAAAATACAGAACATAAATGCTATTAATATTTTGTGTTTACGACAATGATATTAGTCTATTAAAATTAATTTTTATTGTTTATATAAATATAGTATTATTATGTTTTCAATCATATCATCATTTTTTACCGTTATTCTGTAGCACAAATAAATTCATACTACATTGTGTTGTCAATATGACTTATAATAATTATGTACCTCAAAAGCTAAACATAATAATAATAGATACTCCTATGTTTTTTCAACAAAAACAAAAAAAATTAAAGATTAGAAAAAATAAAAAGCAAAATAATACTCTCTCATTTTTTAATATATGATATTTTGGTTTAAAACTGCAGTTTAAAAAAAAAATTTAAATATAATTATTTAATATATAAAATACAAACAATTCAACCAGTTAAAAAAAACTGCATAATAATATTAATTACACAATAATTAATAAAATTAAAACTATATTAAAATCTAAAATCATCTTATATTATAAAATAAAGAGAAATTTCAAAACATGCCACTTTTCAAATGCCACATTTTTGAAATCTTTACAAAAATACTATTTTTTTAAAATTATTTTTTCTTTATATTATTTATATTTGAGTTAATTATGTTCTATTAGAGTTTAGTTTTAAGTTTTTAGGGGGTTTTAGGTGTCAAAAACATTTTTTAGGATTTAAAATTTTAAGATATAGATTTTATAAATCTATAATTAGTGGTTTTTATAAATAGACATCCCTAAATAATATTTTTACAAATATACATACAAAAAATAATAATTTTGTAATTGTTCCTATTATAAAACAAAAACAAATCTCTGAAACATCTATATGGAAACGAAGGAGTAATAGGGGCCGGGTATGTTGGGGTCACGTGATAGGCATCGTCCGAGACTAGAAGCCACGCGTTGATACAGCATATTTGGTTAGTCATCTGAAAGAGGAAGAATATCTCAAATGCCACGTGTCATTATGCTATTAGCTTGCATAAATGCGGCGTCCCGTATGGAAAGATACATACTGTATCCAATTAATATCACTGGGGAAGAGCCGAAAAGAAAATAAATGTTCAAAAAAATAAAAATAAAATTAGAAAGCTAATATTTTGTTTTCCCTATTTACTATATTTGCCAATTATGGCTAAAACCCCCGAAAGATCCTATAAAAAAGGATTTTAAGAGTGAATTTCTCAATGTATCTTCACTTTAAACTTTGCAGACTTTTCTTTCTTTTGTTACATTCCTCTCTCTCTCTCTCAATCTTTTTCAGCAACAATCTCTGTTTTTTTCTCTCGAAACAGGTGAATCTTGTTGATGATGATGGATGAATATACGGATATTATACCAGTGAAGTACACGGTGCACAAGACAGTGACCAAGATGTACACTAAAAAGCTGTCTTTGGAGAAGAAGAAGAACACGATCAGTTCGGCGAGGCTGGTTCGTGTGTGTATGACGGATCGTGACGCAACTGATTCATCAAGCGACGACGAGGAAGACTTTCTGCTCCCTCGAAGAAGGGTCAAGAGATTGATTCACGAGATCAGAGTCGAGCCTTGCTCCGGCAACGTCTCTTCTCCGACGAAAAGACTCGCTGTTGATGATTCTTCGGTTCAAAAAGTGGTCTCTGCTTCCGGTACGGTCCAGAACCAGAGGAAGTTCCGTGGCGTAAGACAACGACCGTGGGGGAAATGGGCGGCGGAGATTCGTGATCCGGAGCAACGCCGGAGAATCTGGCTCGGTACTTTTTCAACGGCGGAGGAAGCTGCCGTCGTTTACGACAACGCAGCGATCAGACTCCGTGGTCCTGATGCTCTCACCAACTTCTCTGTACCTCGAGAGCCAGAACAGGAACCGGAGAGCAACATATCGGTTTCGACATCAGAATTAATGTTCGACGACTCTCATCATCTATCATCTCCTACATCGGTTCTCAACTACCAAACACATGTCTCCCAGTCCGAGCCAATCCATGAACCGGTCAAATCGGTTAAACAAGAATTTGCTCAACCGGAACCAATAAGCTGGCACCTTGGACAAAGTAACAACAATGATAACGATTCATTTCCGTTGGACACTCCATTTCTCGACAACTACTTCAATGAATCGTTACCGGACTCCATCTTCGATCAACCCATGTCTCCTATTCAATCATTCGACAATGATTTCTTCAGTGCTCTTATGCTATTTGATACTAGTGGCAACAACACTGAGGTGAACTACTCCTCCGATATCAAAGACATTGGTTTAATGTTCAACGATCTTGATGATTCTTTGATATCTGATCTATTACTTGTGTGATATTTTTTTAGCCAAAACTCATTCATTGGTTGCAATAATCACCGCTTCGAGTAAATTTTTGTATGGAGATTTTTTATCAAGTTTGTTTTTTTTTTGTCAACCAAGTTACTTCATTCATTTAACCGTTTCAAGTACAACAGGAGGGAATTAAACGTCCTCCATAATTAATACAACATAATTGAGAAGCAATAAAGTATAAAGTAGATAGAACATCGCAAAAGATGGACAGCGAATCCAAAGCATGCCTCGGATGCGTCAAAAGGTCTTCGCGGCAAAGCTGTAGATTCTCAGGTTAGTCACTTTACCATGTGACTTTGAAGTTCCCAGCATAAAGCACAGGGGTTCGACCACTCTCCATGAGAGGGAAGAAGGTACGACCATGCTCAACGAGATGGAAGATAGTGGAAAGAACTCTTCCAGCCCATAAATTTTTTAGGGTTAGGAGGGGAAGGAGACATCTCGAACCGGGGGAGGGACGGCGGCGGCGAAAGGCCTGAATCATGGAGTTCCGTCGGAGGGGAAGGTCAGAAACCGGTGGTTGTAGTCGTGTCGATCTCCACCCCAGAGCAGAAACCTTGAACAGTGAGGAGACGAAGGAGGCATCTCGAGCAGTTGTGGAGCCGAGGGAGGGACGGCGGCGGCGAATAGCCTGAGTCATGAAGCTTCGTCGGAGGGGATGACAGGAAGCCGGCGGTCGGCGCCATGTCGATCTCCACCTTAGAACAAGACCCACAAACGGTGCGAGGGAGATTGGCGGTGAGTAAGACCACGGCGGGGTAGTCGGCTTCAGATCTGGACGATGGTGAGATTCTTGCCGACGGCAGAGGTTCCGACATGGGAAGAGGTGGAGGCGAGGGAGCAGTAAGTAAGAAGAAACATTGAAGACACAAAAGCAAGAGAGGCTTTGTGTACTCACGCGCAACATCTGGTGGGTCCGGTGGGTCTGGTGGGTCTGGTGGGTCTGGTGGCTCCGGCAGTACCAAGCGGTTCACCAGCACCGGGCGTGTTCCACAGACGTCGAACAGGGCTAAGCAGAACTTGAGTTGTCATCGCAGTGGAGTGGAGCGGGGAGACCAACATCAGGAACCCCTCACGCGCACGTTGTCGCCGGAGAAGGTTAGGGGAGCTCGCCGGAAACTCGACGGAGGGTGAAGCTCATTGTCTTCCTCGGGAAGAGTGCCATGGAGCGTTTCTCGAGCTTATCAAGTTTGTTTTTCCTAGTATTTTATGGGTTTGTTAACAAGTAAATTAATTAATGTGTTTCGTCGGCTTGTAAAACAGATTTGGGAAAATATTGAGGGAGAACAACTAATTATTTTAATTAATTTTGTTGTTATTGTCGATTTCTTTGAGTTGCACGAACGTGGTCAAGTTACGTTATTTTTTTATATACATATAAATGAGCCTAATCATAAAAAAATGAAACTAAAATCCTCTTTGGCCACAGCACACGAGTAGGCGCAAATCACGGCAAGTCGTGACCACTGACCGGTGGAGCAAGTAGCTTTTTGGGTCAGTCTCAGTCGGTGCTCTTTTTGCCTTTCTATATTTACAAAATAGTGGGGTTTGTGTTCTGACATTGGCCGGTAAAACAATAGGAAAGAAAATCAATTTGGAATTTGGAAACTATCCTTTTCAGATATGAAATTTCTAAGAATAAAACTTTGACTAAAATATACTTTTTTTGATTTATGACTTTTGTAAATGGGGCAAAAGATATTATATGAAAATTTTAAATTATCATTGACTGATTCAGTTATTATAAAACACATTTGAATCGCTTCTAGTTGTAGATATTATAAACTATATATTTTACCGGATCTCATCAAATATTTGATCAAACCAATATTCTGAAATCTGAATTACATATTGTACCAAATTTCAATTCTTAATGACTAAACTTTTCTCGTTAACTTGACATTATTTCAATGTTTACTTACTTACGTGTCCTATTAATCCGATTTCCTTCATGACTAAGCTCCAAATCAAGTGTAACGCCCGCGAACCAATTATATATTTTTGGTTCGGGTGTCGTTTGACACAAGTTGCACTTAAATCGACGGTTCGGTTTGGGGAAGCAATTAATTTCGGTTCGGTTTGGTTAAACCGAAGTTTTTGCCTATAAAAGGCTTGTGGGATGATTGAGCTCAGTTTTAGGGGAGAAAACAGATAGATTTCTCTTGAGGATTGAGAGATTTGAGGGTGAGAACAAGTGTTCTTGAGTGTTCTTGGGAGTTTGAGGGTGTGTGCCGTCGGTTTTAGAGGAGGCAAACGGCGGTGAAGATCAAGTTGGATCGGAGTGAAAATTTCAGGGTAAGTTCTTCACTCTTTGATCTTGATTTAGGAGAAAACCGCTTGTCAATCGGTTGGGTATTTGAGGAATTATGGTCGTTTTATTTTGGGAGGTTTCTGCAGTTTTGATCTGCGATCAGTCCAATTCGAGGGAGGATTTCCGTCGAACCGTTGGGAATAAGAGGACGATCTATATGCGGTTGAAAAGATCTCTCTGTCTAGTTTTCAGATCAGGTTTTCGATCTTGATTCCGAGGTATGATCCGTTCTCTGTGTTCTTTTAAAATCAGTGTGTCGGTTCTATTTTCTGAGACTGGATTTGTTGTTTCCAGTTTCGATTACCGAACTGACGAGCTGATTTACCATCGTTCTATAAAGATCCAGAAATCGATTTATATACGGTTAGAAAGCTCTATCTGTCTAGTTTCCAGAACCTTTTTCCGATCCTAGTTTGGAGTATTCGTTCATCAGATTATTTGTGTTCTTATTCAATGGGTCGTTTCTGTTTCAGTTCCGATCGTCGAACTTGCGGGCTGTTTTCTGGTCGAACCAGAGAGATCCAGTAGACGATCTACATATTTTTCTGTAGCTCTCGCAGTCTAGTTTTCAGAACATTTTTCCGATCCTGTTTCTGAGCTGTGGTGGGTGAGATAATCGATCTCGAATCAGGTGAGTGCGTGACCATGGTCTTTGCGGGTAGATGGGTTTATTTGGTGCGTTTGATTGCGAATTGAGTTGATCTGTTGTTCGATCAATGCTTGTTTAGGGCGTTTTTAGTGTTTAGATCAACGTAAGTATCGTGGTTTGTGGTTGACTTGACGTTGACTTTTGGGGGTTGACTTTGCGTTGACTTTTCGGGGTTGACTTTGCGTTGACTTCTCGTGTTGACTTTTTACTTAATTGTGTTGTGTGGTGTTTTGATTGTTCCCTATACTCGTGCATCTAGCCAAGTAGATGGGATGATCGTACCACTGGGTATTTATGATAATACTCACGCATCTCTTATAACCATGTGATGCAGGTAAAGACAAAGTGTGATCGTGGAATCTGGCTGTGAAGAGGAGATGATCTAGTGTCTCATTTGTGTTTATATCTATTTCGCTTTTGTTATTGTGTTGAATTATTGTGTGGTTTAATTTTTATGGGAATATTATTCCGGGTGTTTAAAAAAAAAAAAAAAATCTGGTTGTTTCATTTTGGTATCAGAGCCCTAGCGGTTCTAGGGCGGGTGGGCAGGGAGCCCTTATGGTTTTAGAGTAGTGGCATTTAATTAATTGTGTGAGTTAATTGATTAATTGCTGTGTGGGTTTGGAGTCCTAGATCATCTTCTTCGAGCCTTCAATGAGATTCCACGGTATGTGTTTTTGTGATTTTTGTTGGTTTCTAGTATTCTTAGGTTCTGCTCCTGGTAGTGAAGCAGAATGGTTAGAAATACTACTAGAGTTCATGCTATTGGTAGAGCAGAGTGTGATTGCTAGACGTCGTGGGGGCCGAGGACGTGGGTGCGCGCGGGGATTAGGAGTGAGTATGCCGCGATTTTGGCTGGTGGTTCTACGCAGGAGCAGGTGGCTGATTCGCAGACGTATCAGGAGGGATCCGTGAGTGTGGCCACTGCGTGTACCAGTGTGAGGGCTGGTGGGACTAGTGAGAGTTCCGGGGTGGCCACTGCATGTACCAGTGTGCGAACTGGTGGGGCTAGTGAGGGTTCCAGGGATGCCGGTGTGGCAGCGGACCCATGCGTGGGTGCGGGTGCAGGTGGATCTATGACCGTGATGATCGTCTGGCGGGACTGTTACAGTTGATTTTAGAGCGGTTACTTGGGGTTGTGCTGGCTAGGGGTTAGGCTCCGGTAGAGCCAGGAGTGGCTGGAGTGGTTGGTAAGGTTAGTGTTCAGTTAGGTGTAGCTGGTGTTCGGTTAAGAGTGACTAGTGTTTAGTCAGGTGTGCAGCCGGGTGTGGCTGGCGTACAGTATGGTGAGACTGGTGTACAACCAAGGTGGTTGGGCTACAATCGAGGGTGGCGATTGTGGATGAGTTGCCATATTATCTGGGGAGGATGAAACATGTGTGCAGAAGATGCATATTACTTATGATTTGGACCAAGTGAGGTAGTTCTAGGTAGTGATGCACGTTTAAGGATTGTTTTCTTGAAGGGATGGGAGTTTTCCCTACAGGTAGTTCTTAGAGAGATGTGAGTTCTCTCCAGGGAATGTGAGTTTCCCTGTATACCGAGAGCTTGTCGGACTAGGGGTTCCGAGAGTGTGAGTGGTATGGAGAGTAATCAATGTCTGAATGTGGACCTCGGAGATCATGTGAGTGATCGATAGTGGTGGTTGAGACCGTAGTGGATGGTATTTCATTGTACTGAGGTATGAGTAGTTACCCGGTATTTAGCGGAGAGATGAGTAGTCGTCTTGAGGGAATGAGTAGTTTCTCCCAATACTAAGTAGACCTGGCAGAGCATTATCTGGATGGTGATGCGCATCTCTGGTGAGGGGTGTTGTGGCCAGGAAGGTGCAGGCAGAGATAGCCTGAAGGGAAACAGAGGGTAATGTCAAGTTCTTGCTGCAGGAAGCGGTGGTTTTGTTTGAGTTTTTGGATTTTGACTCTTGAGTGATCAGTCGGTCCAGGAGTTGGATGAGAAGTTTAGTCGAATGCTGGTACATGTGAGTGGAGGACTTTGACTTGATTGGACGACTTTGACTTGATTGGAGGACTCGCTGTAGAGCGAGCAAGTGCCACGAGGGCGGAGCTGGTTGAGACAGCTGCTATAATTGAGGTTGTACTAAGGGAGTAGGCTTTGGTGCTTAGTCTGTCTGTTTAGTCAAAGGGGTCGCAGTAGCAAGTAGTCCGGGCGAGGACGATGGGCCTCTGCAAGGATGGAAGATGAAGTGGGAGAATACTTCAGGATTGAGCCAGAGAGGACAGAGTGGTATGTGATGCTTCGGGTGCAGAAGCATGGATCACAAAGTGGCGAGCTATCCGAGGAGGGACCAGGCTCGGGATACACGGGTGTGAGTTCCATGTATTGTTTGACTGTGGAGCTATGATTGCTTATTACGCCGGAGTGTGCGGAGAACAGCAGGATCCGGAGTGATTCCGGGAAGCAGCACGGGGTAGTGAGGGTAGCTGGAGGGAAGACGTTGGCTACTTTCGGACAGGCTTGTGGAGTTGATATTCTGGTGGCTGGAGAGTTGATGCCAGCAGATCTAATTATCAGTCCGGTGGAGCTGTACGATGTCATTTTGGGTATGGATTGGCTGGATCGGTACAGGGTGCATCTCGATTGTCATCAAGGACGGGTAGTGTTTGAACGAGAGGCTGAGCGGTTGGTTTATCAGGGTGTGAGATCGACTTCCGGGAGTCTCGTGATTTCTGCTATTTAGGCGGAGCAGCTGTTAGAGAAGGATTGCGAGGCATAGTTTAGTGACGATTGTGATGCCAGAGACTGTTGGAGAGGTTGCAGTTGGGGATATTCGAGTTGTTCGGGATTTCTAGGTTATTTTTCAGTCATTGCAGGGATTACCGCCGTCTCGGTCTGATCCTTTCACGATTGAGTTGGAACCCGGGACGACTCTGATATCTAAGGCACCTTACAGGTTGGCCCCAACAGAGATGGCAGAGCTGAAGAAGCAGCTGGATGATCTATTGGGTAAGGGTTTCATCCGGCCGAGTGTGTCACCGTGGGGAGCGCCGATGTTATTTGTGAAGAAGAAGGATGGGAGTTTCCGGTTGTGCATTGATTACCAGGGACTTAACCGAGTCACTGTGAAGAACAGGTATCCTTTACCGCGGATTGATGAGTTGTTGGATCAGTTACGAGGGGCTACCTGGTTCTCCAAGATTGACTTGGCTTCGGGATACCATCAGATTCCTATTGATAAAGCAGTTGTTAGGAAGACTGCTTTCAGGACGAGGTTTGAACATTTTGAGTTCGTGGTGATGCCTTTTGGTTTGACGAATGCACCAGCAGCGTTCATGCGGTTGATGAACGGGGTATTCCAGGAGTATCTGGATGTGTTTGTGATCATCTTTATTGATGATATTCTGGTGTATTCGAAGAGTCCTGAGGAGCATGAGTTGCATCTAAGAGTAGTTCTAGAGAAGCTGCGGGATCAGAAGCTGTACGCGAAATTGAGTAAGTGCAGTTTCTGATAGAGGGAGATGAGCTTTCTTGGCCACGTTGTGTCTGCAGACGGAGTGTCTGTGGATCCGGCTAAGATAGAGGCTATCAGAGATTGGCCTAGACCGAGGAGTGCTACTGAGATCAGAAGTTTTCTCGGGTTGGCGGGTTATTACCGGAGGTTCGTCAAGGGGTTTGCGAGTATGGCACAGCCGATGACGAGGTTGACAGGGAAGGATGTCCCTTTTGTTTGGTCTTTGGCTTGTGAGGAGAGTTTCGGGAAGATGAAGAAGATCCTGACGAGTACACCTGTGTTGGCGTTACCCGAGCCGGGTGAGCCATATGTGGTGTATACAGATGCTTCAGGAGTTGGTCTGGGATGTGTGCTGATGCAGCAGGGGAAGGTTATTGCATATGCTTCGAGGAAGTTGAGGAAGCATGAGTGCAACTACCCTACCCATGATTTGGAGTTGGCTGCAGTGATCTTTGCACTTAAGATTTGGAGGTCTTATCTGTACGGCGGGAAGGTGCAGGTATTCAAAGACCACAAGAGCCTGAAGTATTTCTTCACTCAGCCAGACCTGAACCAGAGACAGAGGCGCTGGATGGAGCTAGTCGCGGACTATGACCTGGAGATTGGATACCATCCGGGTAAGGCTAATCTGGTGGCTGATGCTTTGAGTCAGAAGCGAGTGGCTTCGGCTCAGGAGCGGGATTTGGAGGAGTTAGTGAGTGAGCTCAGTACATTGAGGCTGTGCGTGATCTCACAGGAGCCGTTGGGGTTAGAGGCAGCTAACCAGGCAGACTTACTGAGCAGGATTCGGGTTGCGCAGGAGAAGGATTTGGGGTTGATTGATGCTTCTAAGATGACGGGTTCTGAGTATGTGGTCTCAGCGAGTGGGATGATACTGGTGAATGGGCGGGTTTGTGTACCCAAGGACGAGGATATGAGGCAGGAGATTCTGAGAGAGGCTCATTCGAGTATGTTGTCTATTCATCCGGGGGCGACTAAGATGTATCGTGATCTGAAATGATATTATCACTGGGTCGGGATGAAGAGAGATGTAGCTAGCTGGGTTGCAGCATGTAACGTGTGTCAGCTGGTGAAGGCTGAACATCAGGTTCCGAGTGGTATGTTGCAAAGTTTACCCATTCCGGAGTGGAAGTGGGATATGATTACCATGGATTTTGTGACAGGATTACCAGTGTCACGGACCTATGATGCGATTTGGGTGGTTGTGGATCGTCTGACCAAGTCAGCACATTTTCTTGCCATCAAAAAGACCGATGGAACGGTGGTGTTGGCTAAGAAGTATGTGCGTGAGATAGTGAGGCTGCATGGGGTGCCAGTGAGTATTGTGTCAGACAGGGATCCAAGGTATACTTCAGAGTTCTGGAGGGCATTTCAGGCTGAGATGGGCACTAAGGTGCACATGAGCACAACTTATCATCCTCAGACAGATGGGCAGTCCGAGAGGACTATTCAGACTTTAGAGGACCTGTTGAGGATGTGCGTGCTAGATTGTGGTGGTCATTGGGCGGATCATCTGAATCTGGTTGAGTTTGCGTACAACAACTCATACCAGGCGAGTATTGGGATAGCTCCATATGAGGCTCTGTATGGGAGGCCGTGTAGGACACCATTGTGCTGGACTCAAGTGGGGGAGTAGAGCATGTTTGTTGCGGATTTTGTTCAGGAGACGACGGAGAAGATCCGAGTCTTGAAGCTGAACATGAAGGAGGCACAGGATCGCCAGAAGAGCTATGCAGATAAGAGGCGAAAGGAGTTGGAGTTTGAGTTGGGAGATTTGGTGTATCTCAAGGCGGCGATGTTGAGGGGTCCTAACAGATCCATGTCGGAGAATAAGTTGAGTCCGAGGTTCATAGGTCCGTTCAAGGTGGTGGAGCGGGTTGGACCAGTGGCTTACAGGTTGGAGTTACCTCAGAGTATGGAGGCTTTCCACAAAGTCTTCCATGGTTCGAGAAGCAAGCGGAGGCTTGAGTGTCTTTTCTGGTTTTCAGAGTCTGTACAGCGTGCTGCTGAGTTGTTGTTATATGTATTTTCGTTTGGGTTGTAACGATATACATTGTTGAAATTTAATAAGATGGGGTTTTCCTTATTATCTTTTGTTATAAGGCAGATGTTCTTATGTTATGACTTGTGGAGTCGTGGGTTGTGATGACTGGTAGGTCATGTGATGGCTGGGAATGGAAATTCTATTCGGCTTAAAGCTGGTTCATGTTCTAGGAGTGGCTAGAAATGAGCTTATTCATGTTCTGGGAGTGGCTAGAAACGAAATTCGTGTTCTAGGAGTGGCTAGAAACGAAAGCTTTATGCGAGTTAGAATCTGTCTATTCCTAGGGAGAGTCGGGAAAAGAGGTTCTATGTGAGTTAGAATTGTCTTTTCCAGGGACTCTGTGGAAACACCCATGGTGGTTGGATTATTTCAAGTGGCCTAGTGGGGGTCATGGATGCGATGATATTCCGGGTGGGGGATGTCATGAGGTAGCCACAGAGGCGATTCTGGTCGATAGGTACTTATGATGCATGTTTCAGAGTATTGCTCCAGGAGACGGGTGTGTTTCTTGCATACTGAGGGATAGTGGTTCTCTTTAGGGGCCGAGTGGGGTCCTTACATATACTTTGAGGGATGGTGGTTCTCTCCAGGGGACGAGTGGGTCCATGCACACGTAACTCAAGGGGTGACGATCCTGCGAGTGAGTGTGGTGTATATGAGCTATGAGTATGAGTTATGAGCTGTAGCATCTGAACGTGATTGTAAGTACGAGACTAGATGGACTGTGGAAATCGGGAAGGATCTCCGAGTATACCGGCCGGGTACGTCGGAAGTGTGATGTGGATGTGGATGTTTAGGCTAGGGTTTCGCCTATGATCGGAACTTCGATTCAGATGACCCTGGTAGCAGATGTAGCACCTGTGGTCTAACTTTAGGTCTACGGTTGGTTGTTCATGTTCTTGTTTGATTGTTGCGCACACAAATGGACAGGCCTAATCCGGATTAAGAACGTTGCATCGTATATGTTTTCGGGTGAATCTGAACAGGTTGCGGCTCGGAAGTGAACCCTAGGGTGGCGGAGTGGTGTGTGGATTGAGGTTGATCGCGAGTACAGTGGGACGGGATTTTATGTTGGCCAGGAGGGCGAGTTGTGGGGTGACAGAGTTGTGTGATTCGAGGACGAATCCTTGTTAGTGGGGGAGAATTGTAACGCCCGCGAACCAATTATATATTTTTGGTTCGGGTGTCGTTTGACACAAGTTACACTTAAACCGATGGTTCGGTTTGGGGAAGCAATTAATTTTGGTTCGGTTTGGTTAAACCGAAGTTTTTGCCTATAAAAGACTTGTGGGATGATTGAGCTCAGTTTTAGGGGAGAAAACAGATAGATTTCTCTTGAGGATTGAGAGATTTGAGGGTGAGAACAAGTGTTCTTGAGTGTTCTTGGGAGTTTGAGGGTATGTGCCGTCGGTTTTGGAGGAGGCAAACGGCGGTGAAGATCAAGTTGGATCGGAGTGAAAATTTCAGGGTAAGTTCTTCACTCTTTGATCTTGATTTAGGAGAAAACCGCTTGTCAATCGGTTGGGTATTTGAGGAGTTATGGTCGTTTTATTTTGGGAGGTTTCTGCAGTTTTGATCTGCGATCAGTCCAATTCGAGGGAGGATTTCTGTCGAATCGTTGGGAATCAGAGGACGATCTATATGCGGTTGAAAAGATCTCTCTGTCTAGTTTTCAGATCAGGTTTTCGATCTTGATTCCGAGGTATGATCCGTTCTCTGTGTTCTTTTAAAATCAGTGTGTCGGTTCTGTTTTCTGAGACTCGATTTGTTGTTTCCAGTTTCGATTACCGAACTTACGGGCTGATTTACCATCGTTCTATAAAGACCCAGAAATCGATTTATAAACGGTTAGAAAGCTCTATCTGTCTAGTTTCCAGAACCTTTTTCCGATCCTAATTTGGAGTATCCGTTCATCGGATTATTTGTGTTCTTGTTCAATGGGTCGTTTCTGTTTCAGTTCCGATCGTCGAACTTGCGGGCTGTTTTCTCGTCGAACCAGAGAGACCCAGTAGACGATCTACATATTTTTCTGTAGCTCTCGCAGTCTAGTTTTCAGAACATTTTTCCGATCCTGTTTCTGAGCTGTGGTGGGTGAGATAATCGATCTCGAATCAGGTGAGTGTGTGACCATGGTCTTTGCGGGTAGATGGGTTTATTTGGTGCGTTTGATTGCGAATTGAGTTGATTTGTTGTTCGATCAATGCTTGTTTGGGGCGTTTTTAGTGTTTAGATCAACGTAAGTATCGTGGTTTGTGGTTGACTTGACGTTGACTTTTGGGGGTTGACTTTGCGTTGACTTTTCGGGGTTGACTTTGCGTTGACTTCTCGTGTTGACTTTTTACTTAATTGTGTTGTGTGGTGTTTTGATTGTTCCCTATACCCGTGCATCTAGCCAAGTAGATGGGATGATCGTACCACTGGGTATTTATGATAATACTCACGCATCTCTTATAACCATGTGAAGCAGGTAAAGACAAAGTGTGATCGTGGAATCTGGCTGTGAAGAGGAGATGATCTAGTATCTCGTTTGTGTTTATATCTATTCCGCTTTTGTTATTGTGTGGTTTAATTTTTATGGGAATATTATTCCGGGTGTTTAAAAAAAAAAAAAAAAAAATCTGGTTGTTTCATCAAGTATCAAAAATTCAATTCAATAAGTGCCAAATAAGAGAATTTTGCTAAATTGACTTGCATTGAATTAGTGTTTTGCAAAATAATCATTGCTTTTTTTGTACCAACTTTTTTTATATTACTCTTTGATTAATATTGAAAAATACAAAAAATAGTTTTTATAATTTTATAAAATCAGAAAAATAGAAAATAGTAATGTAGCATATAAATTCATGTTTATATTTTTTTTCAAAAAAATTTTGTGACAGAAAATTATTTATTTTTCCTTCTACCATGGTCGAATCTACTAGTAGATTAGGTGTTCTGCGAATTTGTATCATTATACGAGTGGTAGAAATAAATATTCTACTAATTGCACAAGTTCTACATATCGCAGATTGCACGTTTCACCATTTTGCTTCAGTACTACCAGTCGCAGAATGCTATTTCTACCAATGTCTTGTTAGTCTGCGCCACGCAAAATGCATATTCTACCCCTTCTATCTACCTCTATATATATCTTCTACCAAATGGTAGAATTACCAAATGGTAGAAACTCTATTCTACCAAAAGTAGTTTAAATCTCCTAAATATAGGACCATTAGTTATTTACTTTCCAAAAAAATGTAGATTTTTCTGGGAAAAAACATATTTGAATTTTTTTTTGTCAAATATTTTTGGAAAAAATACATTTTAAAACATATTTTCATTTTTTTTTAATTTAATGGAAAACTTATATGAATATAATGTTTTAGTTTGCTTCATTTTTATTTGTTTTTTATTTTTTGTTTTTATTTTTTAATTTTTATCTGTTTATTATTTTTTGTTCATATCCCAATTTTAATATTTTATTTTATGTATGTTAAAAAAGAATTTTTCAAAAATGAATATTCTCTTTTTCTATCAATTTCGTAAAAACAAATATATATTCTAAAAATATTGTAAAAAAAATATTTTTATTCAATTTGAAGGTTAAAATTGGGATATGAAAATAGCAAAGGTTATTGGGATAAAAAATTATAGGTAGAGGTTAATTTACAAAACACTAATTCAAACTGAGTCAATTTAGCAAATAACAATGATATATAATGTGGTGAAAAAATTCTAGGAGTATATGCGATTCAGAGGAAATATCTTTAGCCAAGTGATTAAAAGTTTACTTATGCAGCATTTTTACTAGAATTCCTTTTCATTATACTTCATTTTCAGCTTTCCCCAAAAATTTGAGAAAATAGTCAAATGAATCCCATTGACAAAACTTAAATAAAATAACGAAAATATAGTCTTGAAGAAATTGGGAGGCTCATTAACAACACTTCTTTGCCAAGCTTTAAATCTTAAATCTAATTGGTTAACAAAACGTGGAAGCTCTCTTAGCCTAGTAGTTGATTAAGGCTTCATTAATGTTTCTATACTAGAAGATCTGGGGTTTGAATCCCAAAAAATACGATTTATTATTATATTTGCAGAGTAATGGAAAAAAAGTTTGCAGAAGATCTTCAGCATGGAGCAAGGTAAAATCGTTTGGCATGGATCAAGGCGGCAGACTTGTCTATCGTGGAATTGTCGATGTAACAATTCTCATAATTTGTAACTAGGTGACTCCTCACGTTATACGCAGTTACATATTTTGTAGAAATCAAATAAATTAAAAAGTATTATTTTGTGATTTAAAATTGCTAATGATGTTCAATTTGAATTTAAGTTCAATTTTCTTTATATGAAATAATATTTTTTGTTCTTTTCCATTTGTTGGCAGTAATTATATTTTCATTAATAACATTGACATAACTTTATTTACAATTCAATTAACCGAAAACAATTGAATTGCTCATTAGAAGATTTTTCCCGAGATAAATATATTAAATCAATTTTTTTTGTTTTAATTCGAAATAAAATGTGAGCTTTCGTACCTTTTTATTTGGTATAATTGAGTTAAACTTATGAACTTGCTAATAAATAAAGTAAGATCCATTATTGATGTTGTAAAGCCAAAAAAAATATTTATTAAAAGTAACAATGACTAAAAGAACATTAGGAAGCTTACAACACACAAGGGACACATAATTACAAAACTACAAACTATTAAAAAGGGCATTTGATTAAATGAAAAAGAGTTGCTTTTTACCTTTGATTGAAATATCCGTGTATACGTAAGATTAGTTTGATCGTTAATATCATACCCATCTCCCTAAATCATTTTAAAGAAAATCAACATGATATAAATGTGGTCAAATCTCTAAAATTATTGTTGGGTGTGATTATCATCTCCCATTTATATATAGTTGAAGAGGCTAGGTATAATTGTGATTAGTGGGTTAATTATTCTTTTAAAAAAATGTGAGACAAATATTTGATAAATTTTGCCATGTCACATTTAAGATAATGCCATGTCATAGTAAAATTGATGAAAATAGGCAAATTTGAGAAAATCACTTCTCAAATATTGTATAAGGGATAGAATAATAATAAAAATATAGTGTTAAGAAAACAAAAAATTCGTTAACAAAATTAATCTTATGTCTGTCGTATCATTAAAATTACAAATTACTAATGACTATATTAAATTAACATAATTTGAAAGAAAAAAATTCCTAATAGAAAACCAAACTAAAAATCTCAATTAGGTTTATTTGTTGAGCACGTTAGCCTAAGTAAATTTGTGATGATTGATCGAAAAATTGAGTTTCAATCACTTCCATAAACTTAATGCCTCTTGTTTTCCGAGGATTTGCCAAGCTTTATCGAGAGTGTAAATCACTATGTGAGAATGAAGACACCATTGGCGTCAACGAAATTGATATTGTTAATTTAATGGCACAGCGGTGTCATGTTTGGATTACATCTTTGAACAAATGAAAAACCTTTGTTGGATGCGACAATAAAGATTGGGAGTTCGGAAACAAATGAGTGTGTTTTCTTTTTATCACATACTATCGAACTCCAAACTTTGTTTACAAATCAAAACGCAAAGTGTTTCGGGAAAAATGAGTGTGATTTTAACAATATGATATATGTTTTATATGGTTGAGGAATTTCACTGCTACTTGCGGTTTTAAAACATAATAATGTAGAAGTTGAGATATATTTTGAAAATTGATGTAGTGTAACTTGCAGTTTTTTCATTAGAATTTTAGTTGAGGGATTTAAAATGGATTCAGTTATATTTGAGGATATTTTTCATTAAAATCTCTAAATTCAATTGTATATAATCCTTTTAACGTCCATTCCTAACAACTAAAATCATAACAAATGCGGAACATTAGAAGGGAGAAGCAAAATGAGAAATAGTTATGTCTCAAACCATATAAGATAACTATAGTACAATGAAATGAATAAGTATGAATTATGAAACGTTTGCACGTAATGTAAGAAGAAATAATATCTGAAGCGCCTCTCCGATCTCCACATGTTGATTTGCAACCAAATTCCAATTTATAAGACATAAGCTTCCTATTTATAACCAAATTCATAAATTACCAAAAACCTTGTATTTTGTATTAATACTATTATTTATAATTTAAATTAGAATGATAACTAAATGTTTTTAAAAATAAATTAAAACGTAAATTTACAGTTTTGGCAGGAGAATGTAATTTTACGGGTTTTGCAGAAAAATGTAATTTTGCGGGTTTGCAGAAAAATGTAATTTTGCGGTTTAAGCCGTAAACGCAATTGTGCGTTTTGGCAGAAAAAATAATTTTGTGGTTTGGCAAGAAAACATGTTTTAGCGGGAAAACCTGTCTTTGCGGTTTTGGCAGGAAAACGTAATTTTACGGTTTTGGCGGAAAAATAGTATTTTACGGTTTTGGCAGAAAAAGTAATTTTGTGGTTTTGACGGGACAACGTGATTTTACGGTTTTGCAGGAAAACATGATTTTGCAATTTTTACAGGACAATTTGATTTTGCGATTTTAGTGAATAAACACGATTTTGAGATGGTAGGTAAACAATATTCTTTGTTTTGGCGGGAGAACAAGATTTTGCGATTTGGTAAAAAAAAATGCATTTGTGGTTTTGACAAAAATAACCAATATTTTAGCGTTTTGACAGAAAATCATAAACTTTTTATGTTTATAAATGAGGGTATTTTTGATGTTTGTGATTTTGGACGCACTTTACTCTACTTTCAATCGCATCCAAAATATCTAGAAATTTTAGATGAGTTTTAATTTGCATCCAATTTTTGTATCTAGACGCACTTCTTAATTTGACAAAAATGAACAACATTTGATAACTGCATCGATATGTTGCGTATGGATAAGGAAACGAACAATCTTATCCCAGATCCCCTAGGATGTTCATAGGCGTAAACTCAAACGTAATAAAACAAAAATACGATTGTGAGAAGGGCTCCATAAAGAAGAAATCAGCGTTGGTGACATATTTACGGTATGCGTTGTGGTTTTTTTTCATTTAAAAGTTCTAGAAGTAATTTCTAATAGTTACAGATAAAAATTAATCATGACTCATGAGACTCTTACTCGAAAGATGAGAGGATGATGGTGGGACTCTAGAGAGTAAGAATCCTAGAGTTGCACAACGCATGAAAGCTGAAATAGGGTTGGAACAAAGGAAATTCGTCTTTTGAATAGGGCGGATATTGTAATACACCGTGATTAGACTAGGAACGAGTCTAAAATCAAGACGTGGGGAATTAAGTGAGAAGATTTAGAAAGGATGAAAAAGGGTAAAAGAAACCTTTAGGAGTGAACGGTAAGAAAGAATTCTTATTCGGCTCGAAAAAAAAATTCTTTTGACCAATGAGTAAGACGCGGGTCAAGACGAATGGATGCGGATCAAAGCGGACATGCGGCAAACCATGCAGGTGGAGAAGTGATTGAGTGCCGGCCGAAACCTCGGGAAGGATTCACCATTGGGTAAGTGATGCGTCATGTCGGGAGGATGTTCAAGTGTCACGCTGACATTTCGCGAAAGTGAAGATGTCCACGTGCCGGCTTTAGATTGGTTCCAGAGTGAGTGAGACAACTGTTATGGTGCATGGCAGCGTTCGACAAGTGTCGTTTTTGCCATGATAAGTGTACTGCTACTTGTCAAAATTTAACGAGATTTTAGTCTTAGAGCATCTTCATACCCCATTTAAAAATAAATCAAAATTAATATAAATATATTTTTAATGAATTTTGTCTATATACTTATGAGAGTCTCTCATTTGAGAGACTTATGAGAGACTCACTCTCTCCTAAAAAAATTGACACTTGTCGTTTTATAATTGGTTCTCACTTTTTTTTTATAAATCATATTTTTTAATAGTTTATAAAACTAATTAAATAGTTTATATGTTGTTATTTTTATTTTTTATTATTTTTATAAATCATAAAATAAAATTATCTATATATCAAGCTCCATTGTGCATAAATATAAAGTACATATTAACATTATTTTAAATTGATATTACATAAAGTTAATACGAAGTTAATGTTTTTTAATTTACAAACTAATATATTTTTAAAAATGAGATTTTAAAAACTAAAAATTCTATTTTAAAACATTTAGTATTATTTTAATGATTTTACATAAAATTAATACAAGATATAAAATTAATATTGTTTTAGTTAATACAATGTTATATTTATTAATAAGGATTGGAATTTTTAAAATTAAAATTATATTTTAAAATGCAATATGATATGTTTAAAAATGATAATGAAAACTTAACATAAATTTTTTAAACTTAGTAATATTGAAAACTAAGGATTGCCCATACGTTGCGTGAAATTTAAAAATTAACATTAATAATTTCTAGTTAATGATTATTTGTGTATTTAATATTATATAAATTTGGTGTCTATAGTAAATAATTATCTAAGTTAGAAGACTAAGTATTTATATCAAACTGTTGGACATATACAATGTTATATATACAATTAAATAGAACGTTCATTAATAAAATTACAGCATATGAAAGACATCTTCTTTGGCAAAAATCCTTAACTTGTGTGTTTGAATCAATATTCACTACCACTTCTTTTAATAATGATTGGTCGTATATTTTTGCAACAAATACGTCTGTAAAAATCTATTGATCAAACAAATTCTACGTAGACATCTATATCATCTCAACAGAGGTATTGGAATGCATTTTTTATTTTATTTATTAAAACTTTGAATCATAAGGAGAGAATAATTGATGTTTGATTGAATTTTTGTCTCACTTTGTTAATCGTTTTGCTGTGATTTTATATTTCACATTAATCATTGGTAAAGTAATTCTATTTTTCTAGATTTACAATTTGTGGTGGAGTAAAGTTTTATTACGAGAGTCATGATAAGAAACGTTACTTTGTCCAATACAAATAGTTTCAATTGCATTAGAATGTGATTGGTAAATTAGTTAATTAGCTTTAAAAACTATAAATGCATTTATAAATACGTTTAAACTCTAAATTTTTCTAATTAGACTTGTTGAATTTAACAGCGTTTAAAGGTGATTGTTGAATCAGTTTTGTATAGGATATTGTTGAATCTGATAAATAAAATATCTATTTTCTATACATAAATTTACATAAATGTACATACCACACTTAATTGTAAATTGTTTAAATTAATTTATATAAAAATTATTTATTAAATTGTTAGAATTAATTGCTAAAGTTATTAAAAGATACTTATTTTTTTTTTCAATAAATATATTTAAAAAACAAATATCATAAAGTTAGATGACACATAGTAGTCTTTCATGGCTTGAATTTGAGAAACATTACTATATTATATATATTATTAACCAAAGTGTAGGATAATAGATATATGATAAGAATAATTCGGTTAGTTTTATAATATTGCATAATTTGGATTGGATATGGATAGGAATGGATTAGAATGACATGTCTAATTGATAAAATAGTTTCTTCCCTTTTCATAATCGTTGACTTTATATTAATTTGAAAAAATACTAACGGACTTTTAAATGGGCTATTAGGCTCAATAATGGTCATATAAATTTTGACGAAATGGCCTTATTCAAAACGCAAGAGGTAAAAAATAAAGAGACACGTGGCAGCTCCTCGGGAGTTTAACAAAAAAAACTTTAAAATATTATATTAAATAATAATATTTTATTGATGAGATTCTCATTGGGTATCTAACTAATGGATGTGATATTAGTGCAACTCCATTGGTGGAATATCTCACATGAGTTTCTAGTGTCTTTAATATAAATATTTAATTATAATTCAACTATTTAATTAAACTTTAATATTTAAAACAAAATTGGCCACTTATAAACAAACACCTATGATTAGAGTATCTCATGGGGTTCTTGTTTGAGAGATCCATTATATTCTCATACTTTTTCTATTTTTTTTTTAATTTTTATTTATTTTTAATATTAAGATATCCATAGAGATTCTATCAATGGAGGTGCTCTTACGTAGTGAATCTCTTAACTTAAAATATAGTATAAATATTAGTATTATAAGAGCATATACATTGGTTAGAATTTTTAATGGGGTTCCTAACAATTTTATAATACTAAACCAATATTAAAGTTAGTTTACAACTCCATAATTATTTTTAAAAAATGTTTTTCTCCATTGGTTAGAACTCTTTTGGGGTTCTTAAGAAAACACAAACATATCGATCGATCGTTAAATTAAAGCGAAAGGTGATAGAAAAGTCTTGCACAACATAAAAATAGGTACAAGTTTCAGCTATGCACATTTCAATACTAATGGCGGAATCGCCTCTGTTAGAATCACCTCCGTTGGAATCGCCTGCCACAGAGAGAGAATGAGAATCGACCCAAAAAATCTCTTCGTTGGTGTCATTTTTTTCTTATTAAATATGTACCAATCAGAAACGCCAACGTATAGAGTTCTAAAAGATTCTACAAGTTCTCGTTTGAGAAGTGGTTCTGGCTTTTTTTTTTAATTATTGTTTTAATTTTGGGCCAAAAACGATCTGATCATTTTACATTAAATGAGTACAGATATAAGTATAAAACCATCAAACACACATAATTGCTGCGCGGTACAATTTCTGGACACATAAACCAAAAACACAAACAGTGGATGTTGTGTCTAGAAACTGCATCTAGATGTTGCGACGAGATATTGCATACAGACACACAGACGAACATGACTGAAGTAATTTGGTCTTCTATCCATTATTCTTTTTACGAACTCAGTGATACCTTCGTTTGACAGAGATTTTTCTAACTCAGACTTTCTTTGTCAGAAGAGTATAAGAAAATCTATAACCCGGCATAACTTTGCTATCTGTCTTTTGGATCCGAACGTTTCACAAGCTTAAAATGATTTGAATCTGCCTAAGAAGTCCAAAATCGTCATCTTGCAATTCTATTTTCGGAATTTGCATTGAAGATTCCACCAGCAAAATTTCTTGTAATTTTTGGCCCCCTAACTTGCTCGACGAAATCCCCTAGAGGAGTTTATGGGTTCATCATCTGTTTAAGCTCTACGGATCTAACAGTCTGGAGTTTCTCCTGCATGTCACGAAGTGTAGACTTCATCTGAACCATGCAATCATAGACTTGTTGGAGAGGAACGTATTGTTCGTTGGTGAAAACCTTTTTCTCAGGTTTATTGTTCAAAGCTCACTGTCAAGAGGATCGGGGGCTCTGATACCAACGATAAGTTCTGAAATAGTCCTATCTCGAGATAGAGATAACTGAGATGAGAAGAACAGAAAACTAGGGAAGAAGAAGAAGAAAAAGCACATGAAGAGGAGAAGAAAAAGAGAAGAACGAAGAAGAAGATATGTTTTTAATTAATAACACTTTCATACCTCTTTACTGTAGAGACAATTAATTAGAAAGGATAAAAAAGTTTAAACAACATTAACATAATAACACATTAGGCTCATACCTGATTCGATATGAAAGACTTATATCAATCACGGTATGATCAGATCTTCAACAATATCACCTCGAACCCAACCGATGATGTGGCAAAGGCACAAGATGATGATAAGAATGAGTACATGGGCAAAATATGGAGACAAGGCGAAATTTTGTAACTGAACGGAGAAATGGCATACCTCTTCACTGAACTGTCCTCACAAAGAAAAACTAAATGTAACTCCAATGGAACATTTAACGAGCAAAACGAGAAAACATGAGTTGGGCGGATCCTACGTGATGATCAGTGGACCTTATACTGTATCAAATTCAACTCGATTGGCTCCAACAAATTCAAGGAACATCCACATAGATATATCTTGGCTAATATCCAATGATGATAACAAAGATTCAATACAGTTTTTTTCTAACTTGTAAATATCATATAAAATGAAAGTTGGGTATTACAAAAGCAAAGCCCCTATACATGGTACCTTGGCAAAAAAAAAAAGAAGATAAAAAGCAAGATAACATATTGAAATTATCGCTCTGAGATTTCCTGAACACTTAGTGAAGCCATCTTTGCATTAGGTTTCCAAAATGCTTGCGTTGTCTTCTTGCCGTGATTGTGTACACTTAGTGATTCAATACAGTTGAGTTTGTTTTCTCTCCATGAGACACAATGAAAGTTGCCTATCGTCGTCTCTCACGCATGGCAAATCAACAACGTTAAAATTTTATTGCTTACCTTATCCCCTAAGATGTATTGCTCAGATTGTGTCCAACAAAAAAAAAGGGTGTATTGCTCACGTTTCTAACGCAGACAGTGAAGAAAAAAGAGTCGATAATGTTGAAGATTATGTCCATAGCACTTATTAGTGTAATCCGTAGATGAGACAAGAAATTTGAAGGTTATTTTAAAGCATAAAATGAAATTAGCGTCAAGCATTAAATGAAATTTGAAGGTTATTTTAAAGCATTAAATGTAGAAATGAACATTCAGACCCATATATGTCCACAGCAATTAGCATAATCCGTAGATGAGACAAGAAATTTGAAGGTTATTTTAAAGCATAAAATAAAATATTATTCTTATAAAATGATGATGTTGTATAAACATGTCAGGTGGGATTTAATAGCAGCAGGAAGAGAGGCAAAAAGGAAATAGAAAGATACTGGATCATGAGGATATTTAATCAACGGTCCTTCTCTCTCTCATTGTCTCCTCCGCTGCTATAGTTCTCTTCTTTGTTTTTTTTGCAGGATTGGCTCCGGCGGCCGGTGGCTTTCTCAGCACGTCATTGGAGCTTGTGTATATTAAGCTCCTTGTTTTAGTTTCCGGTAGCTCCTAGATTTCTTCGATGTCTTTTCTAGTGGGTATGAGTTTAAGATCTTTGGCTATGGTTAGGATTGTGCAGGGTGGGTAGGTGTCCTCGAGGTCTTGGGTGGTGGATCTGGCTCGTAGTCGTCGTCCTCAACCGGTCTCCAATTTGTTCAGCTCAGATCTATTGAGATTTAGGGATTGTTGCTTGTGGTGCGGCTCACCTTCTTGTTGGTGATTGCAGATTCGCTTTTGGTTGGTCCCAGCGAGTTTCTTTCTCCGTTTTCCTATTCGCATAGTGCAAGTTTGGTTTATTTCTTGTCTAAGAATAGAATTGTCGGCCTTAGGGGTTTTGACGGTGGTGTTGTGTTGTTTGGTTATATCTGTAAGTTTTGGGTTTGTTCTTGCTTTTGGTTGTGTAAGCGTTGTGCATGTTTGCATTGGTTGCTAATTTTCTTAGGATTAAAGATACGGCTGAGACCTAAGATTAGAGTTATAGACAATCAGTGGGCCATTGATCTTTGGTTTTAAATTCAGTGTTTAACCAGAGTTCTTTGGCAAGGTTTTGATCGGGTCTTCTTTCCCTGGTATCACCCTATCTCAGTAAAAATAAGAGTGGGGCACGAGCAATAGATTGGGATTATGTCCATGATCTCTCTTTCGCTCTGTAGTTGTCTGCCTTTCAACTCTTCCTGGATCAGTCGTTTTTGATTTGCCTCTTTTTCATTTGGGATACTGGTTTTCTAAACATCTGTGTTGCTTTGTATAGATGTTTTATCGATGTTGAGATTTTAATTCTCATATTCTGCCTCATAGTTTACTCTTGTATTATAACCGGTATTCGACCATGTATTATACTTTGTTTTAATAAAATTTTCAGATGGCAAAAAAAAAAAGATACTGGATCATGAGAAACAAACAACCAACACACACTTCTCTCCTCAATCCTATCTTCTTCATCTCTAATCTTTTTGCTTATGATTCTCGCCATGATTCTCCTTCTTTATGTTTGTAGCGTCAGATTCACTTCAAACTGATTACTCGACCCTTAAACAAACCGAACTCGGAGAAAACCGGATTTAACAGCCGGTATTAAATAACTGGACAAAATTCCGGCAAGGGTTGGAGCCTGTTTAAGCTTATTTGTTGAGTTTAGAAAAGCTATAATCTAAAGAGGTATCCACATTCATGTGTGACAAGTTACTTTGTCGGGTCATGATGAAGCGTATTGACGATGCAGAACATACTTGACCACCTCGTAGAAGGAAACCACTATCCCTACCGATGGTCCTGCACGCGCCACTCGTGGACCCATTCCCATAAACAGTCCTCTCATCCCTCCATCCCTGTAAATGTTATGATGTTATGTCTTGTTTCAAAGCAAAACACAAAGCTAAAAAAGGGTTCTTTCAAGCGCAGAGATACATACCTCCAAACCTCTATTAGTGTCTGTCTCGTTGTCATTCTCATTGCCCGACCAGGGTCTTTCTGAGTTCATGGATTTCCAAAAAAATATATCAGTATTATACGTATAGACAAATTTTCTGGAAGAAAAAAGCTGCAAAGCAGACACACCTCTATCTGTCTTCTTGTTCTTGCAACGTCAAGAGGACAAGTAGTAGCAGCAGCGATACTTCCAGCTACAAAACCAGCAGAAAAGTTTGCACCAAGAATACCAAGAGCGTTTGTATCATTGCCCACAACTCCAAGAAGCCTCCTTCTCATCTGTTGTACCAAAGGGTTTAAACGAATTCACCATCTAGAGTAAATATTTTATGGCATAGAATGCCTTATGAACATCTCTATGCATTTTAAAACATGTCAAAGAGCTTACTGGTTCGAGGGTCCCCCAGCAGATTGCTGAGAATGGAACATCACGGGCAAGCTGAGCACCCAAGCCTCTCCAGAGAACACGATAGTTGTGCACTGCCACAGGGAACATGTATATCAAAAACTCATTAAATAAGCCTGACTTTTGGTGTCACTGTTGATATGCATGCATCTCAGGTTGCGATTGCCAGTGAAGAGGTGTACATAAGAGCGGGAAGTTTCGACTTGATCCCAAATTATCACCATTAATGAGGCTTATGAAGAAGGAAGAAGCAACTTACAACTATTTTCAAGGTTATTAGCTGTTCTCACTTCAGAGACTACACCAACTAGAGTTTTAAGAACTCCTGGAGGCTTCATAGCAGCTTTTGCTTCTTTGAATGCCTGCTTAGAGAAAACAGTAAATAGAATATGAATAGCAGGTCACGTAAAAAGTACACCACAAAAAAAGGTCTTGCTGAAAAGCATAACACAGATTCTAGAGTCACAAGAACATATGCAGGCGAAGTACAAGCCAACAAAGCTTACCTACCTGCATACGGGTTCTTGCAAGTTCAATAGGATAGCACACTGTACAAGCTAAAGACCGCGCTAATGCCCCTGCCACAAGAGGAGGCACATAGTCTGAGCTAGCAGGCGCATTCTCCCGAAACAATTCTTCCAGCCGATTGAGAAACATATCATAAAATGGGAGATAAATCCCAACCTGTGCAGAAACTTGAGAGTTCACAGATCCATAGTTTATCCAAACAAAGAAAATCTTGGAAATCTAAATAAGAGAGTATATACCATGGGCACAGCTAGGGCAAGACCAGCATTAGTTCCTCTCCACAGACGTGCCATGCCCTCCTGCGTCAGTTGTTGCGTTAGGGAATAGATAAATAGGAAGATTCTATCTAAACAGGCATTCCACATACAAAAATACCATCAAATAGCTAATTATCCTCTTCTTAAACACTGCAAGACTAACAAAAAGATGCAGAGATGTGTTGTAGTTGTTGTTTTGACTAAAAAGTGAGACTCACCTGTCGTATGATCTTGGTGAAGACATCAAATGTCCCTTTGTACTGGAAACAATCCGGCGGGCAAATAGAGACAGTACCATGAACACCAGCGCGTGAACATGAAGGAGAACATCTCAAATCTGCAAACATCTGAACGCATAAAGGAAAAAGAATTACATAGACTCAAACACAACTGAGTGGTCAAATGTCGAAAAGTATTCACCTTTCAAGCACAAAAAAACAGAATTGAGACACATACCATGTTTGGTCCAAAGAATGCCATGCGGCCAATGGAGCAACTGAGTGGGTGAGAGTAAGAAACTCCGGCGGCTTGAGCTTGCAATCGAGTCTGATAAAACAGAAACATAAGTCTCTCACCGGTAAAACATAAAAAACTTCCCGGCGATTAAAAAAAAAAAAAAGCTTACCTTGACAACGTCGAGAGGATTTAGAATAACGGCGGACAAAATCGCAGCACCGGCGGCTGAGAAAACTCTTTCCGTGAACCCTAGCTTCTCCTCCGACGAACCCTTGTCCAATTGAGGCCGGGAAGCTATCTGCGGTCGGAGGGTACCAAATCCTCTCACATCTCTTATTCCTGTAATCGAATCAATGGTCGAAAACTCACGGCCATCTATTGCCGCCGGAGACGACGACGGCATTTCGGAAGAAACCCATAGATTGTCCGACCACTCTGCCTCGACCATCAGCTTCTTCTGTCTCGGTAAGAAGATTGATTTGATGAATCAAAGGGCTTTCGATCGAGTCTCTGATTGAGAAAGGGTTTATTTTTCCAGATTCCTTGGAGAAGAGGAAAAGCAAAAACAAGGGGAAATAGGGCAAACCAAAGGGGTACACTGGAGACTTAAGTGGGTAGCCACATAGCAGAATAAACCCTAAAGCTTAACGCGGCGTTTTCGAAGCTTCTACAAAATTCTCTGATTTAACCGAACTGAGCAAACCGATCGGTTTGTTTAACCAATTGATATGTTATTAACCAATAGGAATGAGGGGAATGATTAGTGGAAGATTAGGCAATTTCGTCAACAAGTATGGTCTTATGAGGAACGAAGGTAGGCCACTGAATAAGAGTGTTCGATTTTGTAGGGGGACTCCATAATAACTCCTTTGCTATGTTTTAAAACAATATATATTTGGTGGTCAAGGGGGCTAAAGAGTGGCGACCACGTGTCAGAGAGTCCACCAAATACGTTCGTTATATTTGTGTGCCGACTCAAACCGTGTAATATCTCTGTTTTTCTCTTTTTGGTTTTCTATAGAAATAAAACACCAACAAAAAATATTTTATTGGGCTTCAAGCAAAACAAATGCCATTTTATGGAAGAATTAGCCCACTAGCAGCATTGGACTCCAAAACAGAGAAAATACTTCTCCAACCGTTATCACATTAAAATATCAATCATCCAACACCTTTCCCAAGTTGGAATCCTCCCCAACGGCCATATTTCACATTTATGATAAATTATTTGTTTTTTATTTAGTTTTATTACGGTTGGCTTGTTTATGATCTGAGCATTATATAAACTCTTTTAGTCTTCATATGTAATCACTTTTCAATCTAGAATTAATCAAAATATTTTGTTCTTTTCTTTCAAATGTGTTTTTTTGAAAAATTGTTATTTCTTTAGACTTAAGTATGCGATTCACTTAGATCTTTAGAGGCTGCGACTTAGCTTGTTTGTGTGATTCAAACAATCTATTTCGTTCACTGATTGAGAGAATCAATCACCCCATCGAGTGAGAGAGTCAATCAAACCACCACCTTCCATATCAACATCACGTCCATTTCCGCAAGAAAACTTGTAAACTCTTATTATCTCATGAACATAAGTTTATGGGATCCAATCTTATATCATTTGGTATCGGAGCTTAAAAGCTCCTATCTAAGGTTGTATCAATCCAATCTATATCCCTTTTCAATTCTGTTTTAATTTTGTTTCATTTCATAAACCGAAAAATCCATAAAAATTGTTTGTTATTATTTTCTACTTATATTTGCTTAAGTTGTGTCAATATATTTCTTTTGATAAAGATAAAAATTTTATCCTCCTTTTATCCGTTCTGGATACGGGCCTAGTCCTGAATGCGCTGTCTGTCTTCTCGGCTGGTCCAAACAACGGGATTGGTCCCAGGATTAGCACAAAAATTCCTCGGCATCTCATCCTCTTGTTGCTGGTCATTTCCTAAAGGATCGAAGGTTCAGGCAACGCCTCAAAGTGGATTTGTTGTGCGAAGGGTACGACCGAGATTTAGAGTTAGAATAGCGGGGAAGACTTGACCTCAGGCAGCGTGAACCAGTTTATTTCATTCGATGTAGTGGTTCCATAAAAATCCTTGAGTTCGAATTTATTCTACTTATTTGTGAATTTCGTATTTATTGGAATTAAACCATAAAAAAAAATTATTTTCGTGATTTTGAGTTTATTTAGCTTTTAGTTAAAAACAATATATATTATAAGTTTTCGAATTTCCTTTTATTTTTGTACTTGATTTATTTATTTCTTTTTCTTCACTGATATCAATTGATACGTTTTCTTCTCTTTTGCTTGGCGAGATTCTTCCCCAAGAAAACGTAGAAGCACCAAGGGAGATTATTCAGGAGGAGAAGAAAGTTCCAACGAGTTCAGCCCTTACGAGTCTGAGAACGATGAACCAAACCATAGTAGGTTTGATGAAGCGCCTGAATATGAGGCACCACCATGGTTTCACGAAGACTACCCAGGCTCAGATTGTGGAGATGAAGCTGAAGAAGACAATCATGAACCAAAGCCACCAGACTATGAAGAAGATGAATCATTTTGTGAGGAGAATGAGTCTCAATTAAGCCTAGATGAAGAAGGCTATGCACGTGAACCAGAGTATGGAGATTTCACTCATGAAGGAGAACAAGATCAGTTCATGGAGCCTTACACACATGAGGCAGAGATTGACCTCTATCATGAAAATAAGCCATGGTGTAACGAAATTGAATGTGAATTCGGTCTAAGAGATGAAGGATATGAAGATGAACCAGATCATGAAGAGTTTACTTGTGACGGAGAACAAGACCAATTCGTGGAGTCTTACTATGAGGACAAATCGCGTGAAGAATCAGACTCTCAAATCATCCTAGGAGAGACTAATCCACATGATGAAGAACCATAGAACGAAGATAACTTTGGTGTTGAATTACAGTTCGAAGGGAAGGAACTAGAACAGCGATACATCACATTCTCAGGCAATAGCCAAGGACTAAAGCCTACATAAGGTGGGAATAAGACATGGATTATTGGTTTCAGTCTAACTAAGTTCCTGAGGAGGAGAAGACATATTATGCCAAAGATACTCTCACCAAGGACGCTTTTAGGCAATGGCAACAAGACAAGTATGTTCGACTTGAGTATGATGTACCAAATGCTTCTTGGGAAGAGATGAAACAAATGTTGCATAAAGAATTTGTGGAGGAAGCTGATTGTGAAAGCAATATAAAGATTTATACATATCCGGAGCCAATGAAAGTGTTCTCAAGAACTATAGAGGAGAAGACAAAGGCTAAGAAACTAGTTAGAGCTAAGGAAGCGAAACCAGCTCTGAATCAATAGGTCGTAGTTCACAAGCAAAATTCAAAGCCATTACTTGACCCCCACGACAAACCAGAACAATGTAAGTCTTCTAAAATCTCTAAAGTAGTTTGTACAATCTGTTATAGATGTCTTAAGAAAGGACACTTTGCTGCAACTTGTCCTGAAAGACAAATAGTAAATTCCAAATCGCTAGAACAGAAACCAAATTCAACTAATTTAAGCGATTGTCTAGTGCATGCAAGCGAGTTTTGAATTGTCCAATTCTAGTATGATGCACTTGTCCTTGCCAAGAGATGCTGAAACCGGTGCTAAAAGGACAGAGAATCAAGGAGCTGGAGCTGAAGGAGAAACACCAGCCCTAGATGTAACGCCCCGAACCCGATGCCAGGACCGGGCGGCCCGGAACGCCACAACCCCAGGCGCTCGGGACTATCAATACTTCTGTTTAGAAGAAATCCAAAACACAAACATGACTGTCCCGCAACGCCTTTCCCGCCCATCGCTCTCCGAGGCTTGCCAACCCGGATTGCGGTGGACGGTTGGTTTGGTCCGGACTAGATCATGCATCATTATCACTTGATAAAATTTGAAAACACTTGTTTTATTACTTAGATTATTTTTAGGCAAAATTCTAGTTGTACAAACGTGTAAGGTTGGATCCGCGATTTAAGACAATACATAGTAAAAAAATCATATCTTTGCAAGAACATCGTAATCACCTAACGTCTGATGATCCTATTCGTCCAACGAGCCCTCTAAGGTTCCCGACTAGGGTTACCTGCAACAAATAGAGTGGGGTGAGTAATCTAGAATTACTCAGTGAGTTAGAGTCGAACTAACAGATCAATACAACAACCCGCCCAAAACCCCAAAATAACAAGCATCAAGCAAACACGCAGCAACAGCACGAAGCAATTAAAGACTCAGACTCGTGACGACCCTTAGACCTATATGAATGCACCATATGGAATTTCTCTCTTATTCCAAATCTCAAGGCCTCGCAAACCCGTCGTCCATTCCCGGGCAACCCGCAGAAATTGCAGCCACACAGGCACGCACTTTCCCAGTCCCACCAGCGGACTCATACACCGTCGTGTATGCACGGTCGAGGGAGCAACCCTAGTACCCTCCGTGCTTACATGGCTATCCCGTAACGCCTACGGTTAAGATAACCATGATCCATCCGGGAACGTCGGTTCGCCACTCAACACATCTCACCCCAGCATGCTTACTATGACCGCGAATGCATCTATTACTCATCAAGTAAACAAACAAGGGCAAGCGAATAACATGCAATCACGCAACTACAAGGAACCTAGCATGCAATACGAATCTGGGTTACGAAAACTCAAGCAGAGATGCATGCAACGGTTTTCTATCAATGAATGAACGAGACAGCTAGTAGTGTGAAATTTCTCCTCGGTCGGTGACACGTAATTGCCGCGACCTTTCCTGGCCGTTTCCACATGTCAACGGCCGGCCCTACGTTCGGGAGAGTGAATGCATGCACTACCATCCTACCCGCAAGTCTCAATTATGAGGTTCACAGCCAACACGGCAACACTTAACAACATAATGAACATGGATGCATATAACCCATACTCAAGCTCAAGAGAAATCAACAAGGTAAACAAGCCACGGGGATTCGACTCATCAATCCGCGACAGTGTTCAAGCGGACGGAGATGTGGAGTTAATGGCGACGATTTCTTCCTGGGACTCGGAAAACCTGTGGCTACGGGAATCAATCTAACTATGGATTCAACCCTTAAGGGTAAGCAAAAACCAAAGAGAATTGCTAAGGATAACTAGACCTTACCGGAAACGACACGCGATTCTACTCGGGTAAGGGAGAAAAATCAAGATTTTACTAAGGATCGATTTCTAGAGAGAAAAGAACAGAGTATGGGTAAGGAAATCAAAAAAATGGTCGATGGGTAAGGGGTTGGGTCCTATTTATAGAGAAAACTCGTTTTTTCTCGTTTTTGCCGCACTGCCCGCATGCCCGACACGTGGCGGGTAACTTCTGTGCGCGCCCAAGTCCGACAGACGCTACCCCTGGCGTGTGTCAGACTCACCCGCCGACCACAGACTCTACCCCTGGCGTGTCAAACACGACAGTCTGCACCACCCACGACCCTTGCGTGTGTCAGTTGCGACCCATGGGTTCAGACGTTACGCGGGTCATGTTAGACGCTACCCGTGCATGATGACACGTGGCATAGCATGACTGTCGCCCCAGCCCGTGCCCAGCGTGTCTTCACGCACTCTACCGCGTGTGGGAAAGTCCTTCCTCCCGTCCAACGACATCCACCCGCGTCCCGCAACACTTACCTGCGGTCACACAAACCGTCCCGCGACACGAGCAAGTCAACCCGCGGTGAGATTTCTCGACCCAAGGTCATTTTCTCTCGGCGCAACCTAGATTTTCCTCGGCAAAAATCTAACTTAGAGCTTTCTAAGTCTAGATCGATCTAATTTCCTCTAAAGCCGCACACTTAGGAAAACTCAAAACCTTTCGGCCGTCCTAGGGCACTTATCGGGTTATAACATTCACCCCTCCTTAAACAAATTCGTCCCGAATTCTTCTAAGGCTCAGATGGTCCTGCCTCGTCTACTGCCGGTGCTTCCTCAAAGAGTTCAGGGTAGTCAGCTCGAAATCTTGCTTCATCCTCCCAAGTCTCTACAATTCTGTTTTGTCTTCCCCGAAGAACCTTAAGCTGTGGAGTTGGTTGGTTCCTTATCTTTCTGATACGTTGCTCTATAATATGGATTGGACCTTCTGGAAAGGTAAGGTTGGCCTGCAGGTCGTCGATCCTCTCATGTTCTAATTGGGATGGATCTCGGATATGCTTTCGAAGCATGGACACATGAATTACCGGATGTAAATTCATGGACTTTGGCAGATCCAACATGTAAGCCAGTTCTCCTACCCGCTTCTTTATTCTAAGAGGTCCAACCTATCGGGTTGCTAACTTGCTGGGCTTCGCAAAGCGACCCTTTCCTTTCGTTGCAACCACCTTTAGGAAAACCATGTCTCCAACTTGGAAAATCACCTCCCTTCTCTTCCTGTCCGCATATTTCTTCTGTCGATCCTGGGCGATCTTCATATTCTCACGAACCATCCTTATCTTTTCCATAGACTCTTGGACTAGTTCAGGTCCATATAGTTGTCGTTCTCCCACTTCTGCCCAACATAACGGAGTTTTACATGGACGCCCGTACAAGGCTTCGTAGGGTGACATTCCTATACTAGCATGGTAGCTGTTTGTAGGAAAATTCTACCAAGTGCAACTATTGTTCCCAAGTACCTCCCCAATCTAAGACGCACAAACGTAGCATGTCTTCTAGTGTGCGAATAGTCCTTTCGCTCTGTCCGTCTGTCTCAGGCTGGTACGCCGTACTCATGTGTATCTTCGTCCCCAAGGCTTCTTGAAAAGCTGCCCAAAACTGCGATGCAAGTCTTGGGTCTCGATCGGATACAATACTGGCAGGGACACCGTGAAGGCTTACGATCTCACGAAGGTATTGCTTTGCCCATATTTGCGCACCGTTCTTGGCCTTGATTGCCATGAAGTGTGTGCTCTTTGTCAACCAATCTATAACCACCAATACTGCATCGTTACCTCTACCTGGTGCCTTTGGAAAACCTGACACCATATCTATTACCACCGCTTCCCATTTCCATTCTGCGATCGGTAAACTCTGGAGAAGTCCTCCTGGTACTTGATGTTCTGCTTTGACTTCTCCTTCCTTCTTTCAACACTTGCACTCTCGCAATGATTCTCCTTAAGGTTACTCTAACCCTGCCTCCTTCTTCTGCTAGATTCACGTGCTAACATGGATCCTCTTCTTCTTTCTTCATCTCTCTTGGCCCGTCGTTGGGTTTTTCTTTCCCCAAGACTTGCCTTCCAACTTGGCTTCCTAGTCGTAGGCTCTTCACTACTCCTTGATTCCACTAACTCGACTATCATTCCTCTCCTCTCCAAGTCATGCTTTAGCATTTCGCGTGTATGTTGACCCGAATGCTTTTCCCCCCAGGACTGATTTCTCTCAGGGCCAATTCCTCGAGGCTTCAAGAGTTTCCTAAACTTAGACACGCTTATAAAAATCAACCTTAGGTTTCTAAGACTTACATTCCAACCTATCTATCTACTTCGAAAGCTCAACTTAGCAACCTTAGTTTCTAGAATCTTTAGACCTCACATTCTGACCGAACACCAAATTGCCAACTTCTAATTCTAAGAAGTACCTCAACACTACAGGACTTATCTAGATGCCATGACACTCCACGTCCAAATCCATCCGTAACTGGGTTCTCATCGCACCTTCGAGGTTAACACACTTGCTTGAATTTCAACCCAAGACTTAGGAAATATCATGCATACTCCATTACACCTTCCCACTTGCTCATAGTAGGATCATTCACTCAACCGAACACAACACAAGATTGAAAAACATCACACACACTTAGAATCATTTCACAACATAAGGTTCGCACATAGCCGAAATAATACAAGTTTTATGGAGCACACCCTTTCCACAAAACACAACGGCTCCATACCGAAACAAGTTCATCCAACCACAACCGAAACAATACTTAAGAGTTTTCACACACACCAAAGAGAAGAGGTTAGAACCCATTCAAACCTTTCCGGGCGCCATACTAAGGCGATGGAGTTCTAGGGTTCCTACACTTACTACACATCCTATCCCCTAAGGTTAGTTGTTCTCCGCCGCGACCGTTTGCTTGAAGGGAAGAAGGCACGTGGGTAGTGGGGGCCCTTATGTCCGGATGAGTCACTAGGCAAGACGTCGCATAGTGGCCAGGCTGTCCGCATGTGTAACAGCTCACGAAGCGGGGTTCGGTCATGTCGTTCCTCGACTGGCACCGCGTCGCGTATGCACATGAGTACTTTCGGTGGCCATACTGCCCGCAGAGACGACACAGAGTTGCGTTGGCAGATGACGAACCAAATCCGTACAGATAATTCCTCCTTTCCCTTGAGGTCTAGTACCCTTGATCACGGCAGGAGGATCCATAGTAACCACTTCCCGTTTCCCACCGAGTTGTCCCCCAACCACACAGTCCCGAAGTGTAGAGCTGGGTCTCGGGGTTCATGAACCCAGCTTCTCTCCATCTATGCCCAAACACGTCCGCGCTAGATCCGCTCGCATAACCCTTCATGCCCGAACGTTGCCTTGCTGGGTTCGCCGTATAACCTCTGCTCGCGTTCTGGCTTGCGATATAGGCCCCAATTCCAAGGGTGTCTTTCCCCGGGATCGGCCTAACAAGGCCCGACTCTTGCCCAAGGGAGACAGTTGGTTGCGGTGCGGTGGCTTGCTGCAAAGCCTGCGGTTGCAGCCAGTCACGGATCACGGGAGGACAGTAAGTTCCATTCCGCAAGTCCGCAAGGTATGGCTCCTAGTACTGGTTCCAACTTGCGATGGCTTCCGCGGTTGAGTACTCAGGCTGTTGCTGCTGCTCTTGGCTCTGACTCGGCAGTGGGGGCATGCAGATCGGAGATTCATCCGGAGCTGGACTATCGGCGCGCTCATGGGACATAGCACTGTATGATGAAATCTCGATGTAGAACGGGCGAATTCGGTTCAGGGACAGGCGCTGGGGACTGCTCGGGGCTGAGCATGAACTGCTCTTTTTCCGGGTCTTCCAAGGGTTCCTGTTCTGGATCCTCCTCCAGTTCAGTTTCCATACTTTCCTCACGCTCGTTGTGATAGGCGTTCGAACCATAGGGACTCGGAGGGCGAAGCGGGGTTCTGTTCCCGTGTGGTAACCACGGTTGATTCACACAACCCGACTCTCCCATTGCTCTAGAACTTCCAGAGTCTTCCATCATGATTCCAGCCAACTCGTCAGACAAGTCCTCACTTTCGGACACGTCCACTACTTCAGACCACGGTCCACCCCTTATTGCTCTTCTTGGCGGCATTTCGTTCCTAAATCAACAAGGGTTAGTCCTAAAATTCCCCTTCTACTTACAATGTTGGACGAATCAGACAAAAAATGTTCTTGCGACCCCATTTGACTCGATAAAACGTTGAAAATCACAAGTGTTTAAGCATGATTTAAGAAACCATGCTCTGATACCACCTCGGTCGGGGTTGTAACGCCCCGAACCCGATGCCAGGACCGGGCTGCCCGGAACGCCACAACCCCAGGCGCTCGGGACTATCAATACTTCTGTTTATAACAAATCCAAAACACAAACACGACTATCCAGCAACGCCCTTCCCGCCCATCGCTCTCCGAGGCTTGCCAACCCGGATTGCGGTGGACGGTTGGTTTGGTCCGGACTAGATCATGCATCATTATCACTTGATAAAATTTGAAAACACTTGTTTTATTACTTAGATTATTTTTACGCAAAAGTCTAGTTGTACAAACGTATAAGGTTGGATCCGCGATTTAAGACAATACATAGTAAAAAATCATATCTTTGCAAGAACATCGAAATCACCTACGTCTGATGATCCTATTCGTCCAACGAGCCCTCTAAGGTTCCCGACTAGGGTTACCTGCAACAAATAGAGTGGGGTGAATAATCTAGAATTACTCAGTGAGTTAGAGTCGAACTAACAGATCAATAGAACAACCCGCCCAAAACCCCAAAATAACAAGCATCAAGCAAACACGCAGCAACAACACGAAGCAATTAAAGACTCAGACTCGTGACGACCCTTAGACCTATATGAATGCACCATACGGAATTCCTCTCTTATTCCAAATCTCAAGGCCTCGCAAACCCGTCGTCCATTCCCGGGCAACCCGCAGAAATTGCAGCCAGACAGGCACGCACTTTCCCAGTCCCACCAGCGGACTCATACACCGTCGTGTATGCACGGCCGAGGGAGCGACCCTAGTACCCTCCGTGCTTACATGGCTATTCCGTAACGCCTACGGTTAAGACAACCATGATCCATTCGGGAACGTCGGTTCGCCACTCAACACATCTCACCCCAGCATGCTTACTATGACCGCGAATGCATCTATTACTCATCAAGTAAACAAACAAGGGCAAGCGAATAACATGCAATCACGCAACTACAAGGAACCTAGCATGCAATACGAATCTGGGTGACGAAAACTCAAGCAGAGATGCATGCAACGGTTTTCTATCAATGAATGAACGAGACAGCTAGTAGTGTGAAATTTCTCCTCGGTCGGTGACACGCAATCGCCGCGACCTTTCCTGGCCGTTTCCACATGTCAACGGCCGGCCCCACGTTTGGGAGAGTGAATGCATGCACTACCATCCTACCCGCAAGTCTCAATTAGGAGGTTCACAGCCAACACGGCAACACTTAACAACATAATGAACATGCATGCATATAACCCATACTCAAGCTCAAGAAAAATCAACAAGGTAAACAAGCCCACGGGGATTCGACTCATCAATCCCCGTGACCCAACTCACAGTGTTCAAGCGGACGAAGAGGTGGAGTTAATGGCGACGATTTCTTCCTGGGACTCGGAAAACCTGTGGCTACGGGAATCAATTTAACTATGGATTCAACCCTTAAGGGTAAGTAAAAACCAAACAGAATTGCTAAGGGTAACTAGACCTTACCGGAAACGACACGCGATTCTACTTGGGTAAGGGAGAAAAATCAAGATTTTACTATGGATCGATTTCTAGAGAGAAAAAGGCAGAGTATGGGTAAGGAAATCAGAAAAATGGTCGATGGGAAAGGGGTTGGGTCCTATTTATAGAGAAAACTCGTTTTCTCTTGTTTTTGCCGTACTGCCCGTATGCCCGACACGTGGCGGGTAACTTCTGTGCACACCCAAGTCCGACAGACGCTACCCCTGGCGTGTGTCAGACTCACCCACCGACCACAGACTCTACCCCTGGCGTGTCAGACACGACAGTCTGCACCACCCATGACCCTTGCGTGTGTCAGTTGCGACCCATGGGTTCAGACGTTACCCGCGCATGATGACACGTGGCACAGCATGACTGTCGCCCCAGCCCGTGCCCAGCGTGTCTTCACATACTCTAGCATGTGTGGGAAAGTCCTTCCTCCCATCCAACGACATCGACCCGCGTCCCGCAACACTTACCCGCGGTCACACAAACCGTCCCGCGACACAAGCAAGCCAACCCGCGGTGAGATTTCTCGACCCAAGGTCGTTTTCTCTCGGCGCAACCTAGATTTTCCTCGGCAAAAATCTAACTTAGAGTATTCTAAGTCTAGACCGATCTAATTTCCTCTAAAGCCGCACACTTAGGAAAACTCAAAACCTTTCGGCCGTCCTAGGGCACTTATCGGGTTATAACACTAGATATGGGACAAATCTCTAGCCTTGAGCGGCAACTCCAAGACTGTCAATGAGAAACAAGAAATTGTTTATACTCGTGAAAATGCAAAGGTTCAATCTAAAGTTTATCCATTTGTTTTTAACAACTCCAAGACTGTTTTAATCACTTGTCTCTTGTCAAAAGTGTAGAGATTATTGTAGGAACAAAGGAGAAATTCTCGAGACATGCGCCGCTAGATTCACCATATCACATCCGAGGAGAACCTAAAGGAGAAACCATACATGAAATAGGAGCTTTCAAGAGAAAAGATGAGATTATGTGTCGGTCACACAAACATGGTTTCATCTACTCCATGTTTAAAGTCATGTTTGTTATTGAGGCTAAATTAGATGTAAAACGAGGTCTAGCAACACATACACATTGTAACATCCCGATTTCAGAAAATGTGTGGTGCATGCAGAGAGATTTAAGAAAATTGATTTGGCTACCTATGTCACCAAAGTGCATTTATCTTTTCCGTCACACATCCAGAGAGAACTCGGGAGTTAAGCGTACTTGGGTTGGAGCAATTTAAGGATGGGTGACCTACTGAGAAGTCATTTCCAGTACCGTGTGAGTGAGGACAAAACACAGGGAAAGATCACTTGGTGATTTGTAGGATCGTAAAAAGTCTTTCGAGCCTTTCGGACTAACACACCGATTGTCGGACAGGAGTCGGCCCACGGCCCGAGAGTGGGCATGAAGCCCACTGGCAGGGGCGGTTGGGGCGTTACACACATAGTTCTCGCAAAGTTACTGGTCAACATTCAAATCATTTGTACATGAATTGATCGTAGTGTTCTTGATTTGAGGAAATTAGATGAACAGAGTGTTAAGAATGGAGATAGCCATGACATGGTACACAATCATAGGGGGAAGAAGCCATGACATGTCAATCATAGCTTAGAAGCTAACGTATATGAACATTCTAAACAACCAAAACAAAAAATCAATCTAGTCCAAAAATCTTATACGGATTCCAAACGTATTTCTAGCATGATTTAACTCAAATCACTTTGTAATGAAGATCACATGGTGTATAATCAACTACGAAATCCAAATAAGCCACGTGAGAGTCTCCTAGTGATTGAATCTTCTAGTTTGGTTGTGTTTTAGTTTCGTGAAGTTTTTGAGAGAGAAAGCAAACGAATGAAGTCATGTTTGTTATTGAGGCTAAACTAGATGTAAAACGAGGTCTAGCAACACATACACATAGTTCTCGCAAAGTTACTAGTCAACATTCAAATCGTTTGTACAGGAAAGATCGTAGTGTTCTTAATTTGAAGAAACTAGATGAACGGCGTGTTACAAATGGTGATGGGCATGACGTGCTACACAATCATAGGGAGAAGAAGCCATGACGTGTCCATCATAGCTTGGAAACCAACGTATATGAACATTCTAAACAACCAAAACGGAAAATCAATCTAGTCCAAAACTCTTATACGAATTCCAAACGTAATTCTAGCATGATTTTACTCAAATCACTTTTCAATAAAGATCACATGGTGTATAATCAAATACGAAATCCAAATAAGCTACTTGAGAGTCTTCTAGTGATTGAATCTTCTAGTTAGATTGTGTTTTTTTGGCACAACTACTCCATGAGTTTAAACCCCATTAAAGTTTCTCTACTTAACCTTAACCCTGATTTATGTATATTCTGGTACTTCTTCCAAATCGCTCACCAAAAGGTTGTTGCTTGCTTGAAAATTGAGAACAAGTTGAGTTCATCAAAATCTTGAAGGCCATCAAGGTGGTGAAACTGCGGCAAGAACATAGAGACTCAGCCATTTCTAATGGGATTTATGTCTGAAGCCAAGACCACAACTAAGTAGAAGTTTCTTGCTAAAGAGGCTGTCCAGAGGATGACCTCAGCATCTCTTTTGTTCTCGATTACGAAGAAAATTACGATGATCATGGTTTTATTTTTATTTTAATATTTTACGCTCTTATGGATGGCAAGCACCTTAGCATTTTATGCAGTTTTGTTGTCCATTTCGTTTATGAGGCTTAACTTTCGTGAAACGTTTAAAACTTTTTTTTAACACTTTGTTTTATACTTTTATTGAAGCTTATTTAAAACAGATTACATCAACAAAGAAGTTCAACAAATGCAATGCAAAGAGAAACTAATTGTCCTTTCCACACCAAAAATTAAGTGAGGACAATAATCGTTCGCGACACATTAGCAATACCAAGATGATCTTGTTTCGAATCGAAGGTAGACAATTAGGTGTTTCCGAATCCACAATAGCAGCTGGACTTCCAATAACTATTACGATAATATGATAACATTTGTCTTAATTTAGATAAATCTCCTTCCTTGATTGCTTTTGTCAATTTTGTTTCGAGTTAGCTTCAGTGAAGTCGCCGTTGAACAACTTTGAACTGCAAAACTTGAATCAAATAGATAGCCAGAATTGACTAGATACTAGTAAATTATAGATCTTCTATGAGGAAAAAAACTTTAACCAAAAACTTCACCTATAAAAACTAAATTCAATGAGGGAATCACAAACTAAACCCAATGAAGGAAATCACAGACCTTAAAAATCATACGGCTAATAACATCGCATCGTCTTCCAATTAAAAACTCACATGGACATCCCTTATACTTCATGTCGAACATAAAAAATCAATTAGGTTACAACCATCTCCCTCTAACAAAGCCGGTAAAAGCCTTGGACATCGGTGAGGGAGAAAACTCAAATCACTTTTTTCTCCATAAATCATTTTCAGCCACCAGATCTTTTAGAGTCATCTCAACCACACGATTTCATTAATAACATAAAATCAGATAATAAAATATTCTTTTTGTGTTCTTGGTCATTTTTGTCAGAGAAGAAAAGCAAAAAGTGTCACTATTGAAATAAAAGTCTAAAAAAGTGTGTTATAGTGTAATCAAACAATTACTTGTAGCACAATTACATGTTGAGACACGTTTAGAAGAAGACACACTTTCTTATATATTAATTACCTTTCTACCTCCAATTAAATTTACTTATCACTATCGACCTCTTTTCTATTTCTATCAGATTTTTACTTCTCTCTTTATGATACAGTCATTGACGAAAAGAACAAGATGAGATTTGAAGACCAGAGGGATTACAAGAAGAAAAAGACGAAGCAAGATTGGATTTGAACAATGAATGGACTCTCATGCAGGAGCTAATCGAAGGGATTCTTCTTATTTATGTCTTATTTATGGTGAGTAACAGATTGCAAACAAAGAATGAGGATAAGAGATGGATCTAAAATCTTGTAAACATTTGAGGAGGATTACTCAGAGAATCGTTTACTTGTATCAAATTGGGATTGGCCCATGTCATCGGTCGTGGTTAATCTCTTCTAGCGATGGTTCTAGGGTTTCTCCCCGGCCGTCATCACTTCATTTAAAATTGGTGATTCTTCTACTCTTTTTTTTCGATCTAAGACTGGACTGAGATTTCTTTGTTATGTGTAGCGTGATAGATCATTTGGTTTTTACATACAAAAGTAGTTTCGATTAATTTATATCAGGAATTGATTAATTTTTGTTTAATTCGTTTAGGGGTTTGAAAATTTAAGGATTCGTACATGATTCCAAAATTCAGCAAACTAGAGCTCATGAGACCACTTAACACCAAGCAAATGGACAGATATGAGTCTGAGTTTACAACCAAACGTTTGAAAGTTAACTTAATTTTTTTCAGGAAATTGTGTGACATGATGATGTTGTTTTGTTTCTTTGTGAAAGAGAAGACTTTGCAATTTGAAGACAAACCAGTGTATGAAGATATAAACGATGATGAGGAGTAAGACAAGAAAGAGGAGAGAAAAAACTTTGTAATGATAGTCTTGGTTTTTTTTTTTATATTTGTTGATCTTTTAGGCTTGGATATTCTGATGGTTTCAATCTTGGTCAAGTGAGCACACTCGACTATGAAGTGCAGCATTAGTATATGCATTTAGCAACGAACTAATGTAGAAAAGAAAATGGAAGTTGTACATGTATACGTGGATAGGTTTTAGTCCTTCTCCTTGTACATTGTTTGATGATACTTGTATAGGTTCTAGTCCTTCTCCTTGTATACATTGTTTGATGATACTTGCATAGGTTCTAGTCCTTCTCCTTGTATACATGAACAATGCAAAATGGTATAACATGTTTCAATATTAGTTCATTGCTCTATTCACGTATACATATCAATATTAGTTATTCTTTTGATCGTATCCATAATAATAAGACCATGCGAACTTGTCCACAAGACATGGGCTATTGCTTGATGATCCATAGAATGATCCCACTTTCATCTCAATTTTATATTGTAAGATCGATATACGAATCCAAGTTCCACAAAAACTATTAGGCTAAACCCTTATATCCAACGACAACCAGTCGGTGATCGTGAATCATATTCTCCCTCTAAAGCCTTAACATAGACAAACCATGTTCCTTCAATCTTTACACAACTAAGGATGTTTTTCTTTCATTCTCTCATACACAACATGGTATGGATTACATAGCTCATGAATTATTATTCTCACAAGCTTTGGTGGATAGGATAATGATGTTTGAAAAGGGCGATTCCACAGATTGCTCCATGAGTTTTCTGTATTAGTTATGTTTCATTAACTAGCAAACAAATTTCACTACATCAAACTTTAGAAGCTTTAACAATAAAGAGCAACAAAATTTCAAAACATCTAACAATCAATGCTAATTAGAATTGAAGTGTCTTTCTCGAGAAAATCATCCAATCACAATCAGAAGCAGAAGGCGAGGCATGGTCGGCAGAAGAGAGCGAGGCATGGTCAAGGTGAGCAGTATATCCACTACGGGCATTGAAGGTGATTGTATGCGAGACAAGATCGGTGGAAGCTGGGTTTCACGATTTAGAAAAGTAGATGGACATAGAAGAAGAACTTAGGATGAGAGAGAAAGAGAGAGATAAAAACAAAGAAAGAAAGAGAAATTGGATCTAAAAATTTACTTTTTTTTGTTTAATCTACATCACATTTTTTAGATTAATGGTCCAGATCTTTTCATATCTAACTAGATTTCTTCCTTCAACTCGTTTTCATCTTTTGTCAAGAGCATTTTTGTCCGATTTTGTATAAGAAACAAATAAAAATCACCAACAAAAAAAAAACTGTGTCATATTGTAATCAATCCTCAACAAAAGTCACCTTGTATTCAAAGGATAATAAAAGAATATAGAGGTTGTAACAAAAAAAAAAAAAAAATCAATATTTCTGCTCTTGTTATAGACCTCAATGTTGACCATTTTCCATTCATGTTCTCATTCTCCCAAAACCATTTTTCATCAATGTTCTCATTCTCCCAGCATTTTTTAAAGATTTTCTTTAAGAAAAAAACAGATAGTAACTTTCCAGTTCCAGTAATTACAGGAAACAATCAAAATCAATATTACTATATTTCTAATTAAACAAAGATAAATATTGTATATTCTCACCAGGGAACATGGTGTCTTATGCTCTCTGAATTACAACTCAAAGCGTCTTTGCAAAAGTTGGCTTGGACATCAGTCGCTTACTACCTCACACCTCCATTGATACACATTGAAGGCCACGTTTTAGCTGCAAGGACAAGTAAGGTGTTGGATTAACTGCAATGCTTGATGCACTTTATCACTACGTACCACTAGGAATTTCGTCCAACTTAAACGTGTAAACTCATACTTAGACATGTACACTCATAGATTAGCAGCGGAATCGTGTCAGTTTTGTCACATTAATCCTACAGAGGTAACGAAAGGGTAAATGTTACCACTTTTATTACGAATAAGAGTTTGAATGAGCAGCTCAGAGAGAAAGAAGAAAAGTTGTTGAAAATATTTTCTCATTAATTATCAAAGAGTTGAACAATTAATCTTATATACAAGTATTTGTCTACACTAAACCAACTTAACCGTAAGTTTCTATATACACATTGAACCAACAATAAACCAATGTATCTCACAATATGCCCCCTCAAGATGTGTTATATATGTTATTAAGGCTCATCTTGGACTTAAGATGTTCAAAAGAAGCAGGGAACAATGGTTTAGTGAGTATGTCAGCAACCTGATCTTCAGTCCGGACATGTAAAGTGCGTAGTAATCCCCTGTCCAGCCTTTCCCGAACCGAATGGAAATCATTCTCAATATGTTTAGTGCGTTCGTGAAAGACTGGATTAGTGGCAATGTATATAGCGGCTGTACTGTCCGAGTAAAGAAATGGAGTAGATGAACTGACCTGTAGATCAACCAGTAGCTTATTCATCCAGGTAATCTCTCGAGATGCCAGAGACAATGCTATATATTCAGCTTCAGCGGATGAATGAGAAATTGTATTTTGTTTCTTGGATCGCCAAGAAATCATGGAAGAGCCAAGAAAGGTACAATAACCAGTTGTAGATCTCCGACTATCAGGACAAGATGCCCAATCAGAGTCTGCAAAACCTTTCAAATGAAGATCAGGATCCGCAGAGTAGTAAAGACCCTGACCATCCGTACCTTTCAAGTATGCAAGAACCTTGTAGACCGCCTGTAAATGAGTAGTACGAGGAGCTGAAGAGTATTGACACAACTTATTCACAGTGTATGTGATATCAGGCCGAGTGTTTGTCAAATACATTAGTCTCCCAACAATGCTGCGATATAGATCCTTATCCAAAAGCAACTCACCATCAGACTTAGAAAGTTTCAGATTAGGTACCATAGGAGTTGAAGATGGTTTACAACCTAACATGCCTGTAGAAGTAAGAAGCTCCAATGTATATTTGCACTGACAAATAGAAATTCCAGCCTCAGTTCTAGCCACCTCTAAACCCAAGAAATATTTGAGTGGACCAAGAACCCTTAATCGAAAGTGTGTCTGAAAATCTTGTGTCAACTTATCAGCAATCTCATCAGTAGTACTAGCGATGACTATATCATCAACATACACCAGTACTGCTACAAAATCACAACCACATCCTCTGATAAACAAAGTATGATCACCCGTGCCCTGAACAAAACCCAGCTGAAGCAAAACCTCTGAAAATTTCAGAAACCATTGCCTTGAAACTTGCTTAAGACCATAAATTCATTTCTTCAATCTCAGAACAGCATTCTTAGGCAATGTAATTCCTTTCTTTTCAGCATAACCATCAGGTAGTCGCATATATATTTCTTATTCTAAATCGCCATTGAGAAATGCATTAGAAATATCCAATTGTGTGAGAAACCAGTGCTTAGAAGCATATACTTTCAATAGCAACTTAACTGATGCCAACTTTGCAACCGAAGAAAATGTCTCATTGAGATCCAAACCTCCTTTTGAGTATACCCTTTAGCTACCAACCTAGCCTTATATCTTTCTAGGGTGCCATCAGCATGAAACTTCAGAGTAAATATCCAACGACCACCAACTGATTTCTTACCAGGAATAAAGAAGCAATGTCCCAAGTTTCAGTGACTTCCATGGCCCCAATCTCATTGTCAATAGCACCACACCATTCTCTGGAATCCTTAGCTTCAGCATAGGTTTGAGGTATAGGTCTTTTGGTGATACAATTGATAAAAGAAAGATACGAGGAAAAAAGGTTAGAGTATGATAGAAAAGCAGAAATGGGATGAGAAATATCACTGTTCAGACTGTAACAATGATAGTCTTGGAGGTGTGCATGAAGTTTCTTGGGTCTGTGTTTGGGAAGTGGGAGCATATAGGTGAAGTCAGGAATGACAAGAGGAGTGTGACTATGAGGTGATGGAGGAGTGGGACTAGGAGATGGTAGAGGTGATATAGTTGAAGGCAAAGATTCCAGAGTATCAAAGAAATCAGAACATACCTTAGAACCCGATTTGGCCATAGGAAAAATTTCTTCAAAAAAGACTACATTCCTGGAAATGAATGTAGTGTTAGTTTCCAAACCAACAGCTTATATCCCTTGTAACCAGCCGGATATCCCAAGAAAATACAGGCTTTAGATCTTGCTTCAAACTTAAGTCTCTGTTTGGGAGAAGTAGAGACATAGCACAAGCATCCAAAGCTAAGCAACTGAGAAAAGACCGGAGCTGTTCCAGTAAGCAACTCATAAGGAGTTTTGTTGAGTAACAGCTGAGATGGAGTCTTATTGATGAAGAACACAGCTGTGAGGATACAATCACCCCCATATGGCAAAGGTACATGAGATTGGAACATCAATGCTCTGGCCACATTTAAAATGTGTTGATGCTTCCTTTCCACAACTGAGTTTTGTTCAGGAGTCTCAGGACATGAGTGAAAAGGAACAATACCTTTAGCTTTATTAAACGCAGTGAACTTCAACTCTGGTGCATTATCAGCTCAAACTGCTTTTACTGTCACTTGATACTGATTTTCAACCATGTTGATGAAATCCGGAAAAACAGTCAACACATCACTCTTAGCCTTTAACAAAAACACACCAAGTAGCACGAGAATGATCATCCACAATTGTAAGAAAGTACTTGTATCCATCAACAGTTTCAACAAAATAGGGTCTCCAAATATCAATATGTAGTAGATCAAATGTGTTATTACATATATTGTTATGTGCAAGAAATGAATGCTTCTTCTGCTTTGCCAATTGACGTACATGACAAAACTTAGACTGTTTATTCTTATGTTTAAAAATCCCTAAAACATCTGAAATTGTATCAAGATGAGATAAAGATGGATGACCAAGCCTCTGGTGCCATACTCCAATATCCACAACTGCATTGACTTGAATCTCTGGAATATCCAGCACATACAGATTTGCAATCCTTTTACCCTTCCCAATCGTTAACTCCTTGGTACTGTCCTGAATTTCACAAGTAGACACATCAAATATGACCCTGGAATTCAGATCAGTAGTCCAAGAGCTGATGCTGATGAGATTCAAACGAAATTCAGGAATAAACAAGACATTTCGTAGAATAATGTCTTTGTTGATCTGTACTGCTCCAATTCCACTAATTTTGACCAAAGAACCTGTTGGAAGGTTAACTGAGATGTCTACACACGTATTCAGAGAAGTATATAGAGACCTATCATAACAAACATGATGTGTGGCTCCAGAATCAATCACCCATGAACACGCAGACAAGCAAGTCTTGGAAACAGTCAAAATGCCAATAAATGTGAAAGTAGCAGGAAAGAATTCAATACCAGAAGGAGCAGATATTGTGGAATGAATCTGAGAAGGACTGGCAACAGCATTTGAAGAACTCAATGACTGATTAGTTGGAGAACTCAATGATTGGTTTTGAAGCTGAGAACTGAAGAAAGCAATGAAATGTTGGATCTGTTCAGTGGTTAAATTCCCAACCAAAGACTGCAAACCATGATGTTTATTCTCAAAACTGGAACCAGAAACTAGAGCTATAGCAACTTGAGCTGTGACAAGAGTAGAGTGTTGTGACAATGGAGTTGAAGTTTTCTGAAATGGCTTGTTCTTAGATCCAAACCCTGGTGGAAATCCATGTTTCCTGTAGCATCTTTCAGCAATATGTCCAATCCTGTGAGAAAATGAACATATAGCTCTCCCTTTATTCGGACCATTCTAAACATAACAAGTTGTTGGTGAAATGCCATCAAGAGAACCGGTTTCAAAAACTTGAAAAGCAGATGCAGGAGTGACACCAACAGAGAAACCTTTCTCACTTCAGCCAAGGTAGGGAGAACTTTCTTTGCTATGATCTAACGCCTAATCATAGCATAAGAATCATTAAGACCAGCTAAGAACTTCACTATCTTAGCTTTTTTCTACTTTAAGCTGCATACGAGTTTCTTTCCCACAAGTACAAGGACAGTCTGGTTCTTCAGCACTCTCTAATTGATCCCAAAACGTTTTCAATTGAGTATAATAGTCAGGGAGGGACATGGAACCTTGACGCATATCTTGTATTTGTTGAGTCAGATTAAAAGTGCGTGGAAGATTTGTCAATGAAATATACTATGCAAATCACGCCATATATCAACAGCATCACTCATACGTAAGCCACTACGGTAAATTTGTGGTGATACAGAGTTTAACAACCACGATTTTACCATACTATTGCATCTAGACCAAATGCGAAACTGAGGATCTATTTCCAAAGGCCTAGAGATCGAACCATCTATGAATCCATTCTTATTCTTGGCATCTAAAGCTATCAACATAGCAGCATTCCAATCATCATAGTTCGTTCCATTTAAACGAATAGAGATGATGTTTAAACCTGGATGATCGCCGCTTCATAGTAGAATGGAGATTGAGTCAGATCGGAATGGATCGGCATCGGAACAGCTCGCGAAGCTTTAGGGACGCCGATTTGGTCACCGGAAGATGTATTTGGAGTAGAGACTGGTACAGATGCAGATCGTGTCGATTTCCGAAGAGGAGTATCGGATCGAGGGGAAACACGAGTCCGAGTTGATTTTCGAAGCGGATTCTTCAAAGACACCATTTGAGTATGAAATTGAATGATCGGAATACGAATTCGAGCTTAGAAATGGTGAAATCGAAGAGAAAAGAAGAGATCTAGAGCTGTGATGGCTCTGATACCATATTACGAACAAGAATTTGAATGAGAAGCTTAGAGAGAGAAAAGAAAAAGTTGTTGAAGATATTTTCTCATTAATTATCTACACTAAACCAAACTTAACCGTAAGTTACTATATACACATTGAACCAACAAAAAACCAATGTATCTCATTAACTTTCAAGAAAATATTGGTTAGCAAACCATTTGCTATAGGCAAGAGTTCAACATGTGTTGATCAGATATCCAGTATGTACTCTAGCGGACATACGTTTAGTGCCAGAAACAAACAAAGTTCGAATGAATAACCCCATTAAAACTGTCCGTCTCATTTAACCTATTATTGCAGACACAAATATCTCAACATGATCCGGCAAACGTTGAACACAAAGATAAGGAAAGCTTAGAAAGCATAACATACAAAGCCACTTTATCTGCCGCATGAAACCCAACCATGCAAAAAAAATCTTATTTGTAATCCCTTACATGTAGAGTCTGCAATTTTGCAAAAAGGCATTCCATCAAAGTTTCATATATTAAGATGATTTAAGATTACTCATTAGTCATTAAGCATAAATAAAAATGCCAATCAGTTATTTGGTTAAGAAGATGGTACCATGGAGAAGCCTGAGTACAATATCATCTAGTTCAATAATCCCTAATAGATAACATGCATTCTTTAGAAATTACCATACCATGGCAAGAAAAAGCAGGATCTTCGAGGCTTAGACGGCCAAATTTCTCCTCACACCAATACTCTACATACATGGAGGTGTTCAAATAATATGCACCACATACCTGGGAAGAACGAGAACGGTTATATACTGCAAATAACTTTCGAACTTCTACTTTCATGAATTGGATAATGGTTTAAAAGAAAATAAAACGACACACTACTGCTGATCTGACAACAACAAGATAATCAATGGAAAGCCAATAAACCTGGTCAACAAAAGTCACTATATTAAAAAGATAATAGAAGAAACAAGAGGTAAGAATAGCAGCAGCACATGCTTGAAGCTACAATTTCAAGAATATCTAGAGGAAACCTGATTAGCCAACTAGCGCCATAAGGAACATAAATATTTAACAAAAAAATGAATTAGAAAATTAATACCAAATGGAGTTAATCATAGAAGTAGCACACAAAGTACATGGATAACTCTGTTTTGCATGGCTTCGCTATAAGATTAAGTTATTAAACCTCAATGTCGGTCATTTGAAAGTAATATCTTCTTATATGATGATCTAAACACCAAATATAGCTTAGAAACAAAGTTAAAGGTATGCCACCTATTACTTGTTCATGGAGACTTCTGGCAATTCCAAACAAATGAAATATTGCATGGATCAGCAATGCTCACCTTAATAACAATAAATATGGTAACTGAAGCTCATATAATAAAAAGTAAACCTTGTTCCAATGGACGCTGCCATTCCATTTTGCTTCCACATCTCCAGTCTTAGCAGCTGTCGAGCAAGATCTTGAACTGTAGCTAGAATGCTTAGTATTTTGTAATGACCTTTTATACAAAAAAACTCATATGATATCAGATTTCACTATAAAGAGTACTGATATAACAGAATATCTTTATTCACTACCAGCGAATATACCTTTCTCAATTATTAGTGTTCAAACCTATTTCTTATGCATGAAGAAATAAAATTCACAGGAACATAGGAGAAAGATAATGCAATTAGGCCAGAAATCAGTACATATACCTAACCTATTTTCTCATAGTTTTTCAAGTAAAAGTTGATATTTCAAGAACATAACATATCTGCAGTTCATTTAGGGTATTTAATATAATCTGCATCAGTTTGTTAGCTTGTTCGAATCAATGAAGATACACTCCTTCACCTGCCAATGGGGATCACAAGCTTTAGCAAAAGTGACAAATAAATCTCTACAATGGTTTTAATTCTATTTTACAAAACCCAGATGGGATAGGGACAATTACACAAGGGAAGTGAATTTAATACAACATATATACAGAGAAGAAACAATGCAAGAGGGTGAAAAAAAAAAGGAGCATTACTGGTGGATCTGCAACATCATCTTGTACATGTGCATTTGAACCATATGATACCCCTTTCATTACTACTAACAGACCAGCAGATGTAGAGCAAACCGTTTGAGGGCTTTAAGAAAACTAAATTATATCCAACTTAACAAAATTTAAGATCTTAATTGTTCAAAATAAATTGGCATACCTATCTTTTAGATGGATCAAGATGATATTTAGAACATGCTCAGCTAGTTGTAGTAACAAGATAACTAACTGGTCCCTGTTACCCACGATTTTGCACATTTCAACCATAGGCTATGTATCTCCTGAAATCAATAACAAGCCACAAGCACATCACACTAGTCAAGCGTTTTTCCACAGGCATCAATTGCCTAATCTACGTATCTCTTCACGTGACACTATTTTATCAACTTTTCAAGTTTACTAATTGCTTTCATAGATTAGGTGTATTACTAATGGCCCATCATCAAGATCGTGAAGCATTACGAGAAAGGATTATATATATTTCGTTAATATTTTCAACATATATGAAAGGACAAAGGTGGAAATTCTATGAGAATGGCCCACTTCTGCTTTGGTATGCATGAGCGAGCAGAAGAATGAAATTCACTAACCTTTTACGTATGTTGTCAGATGGTGTGACATATTCTTGGCAATCACACATCTTAATTACCGCATCTACATCTACATCTTGTCTAGAGAGCTCGTTTATGTATCCAATCTGCAAAATCGTACATGCATTTTTGAATATGTTAAATAAACCTGAAACATGTAAAGAGTAGGAAATTAGGATAATATTAACCTTATGAAGGAGTAAGGACTTTTTCTCTGCTGCTCTCTCGAGTGAATCAGTCACATGCGAAAGAAGAGATGCAAGGAGCATCAATGTGGGTCGCCGTAGTTCATTGGAGTTATCAAAAGAATCATGAGAAGGGAGATGAGTGTTTACTTATGTTTGATTAAATAACGAAAAGTGGACAGAATAAACAGAGGGAAGTGGCTACAAAAATACCTGCAACCTCAAAGAACTTTTGGTCACTAGAAAATATAAGTAAGAAGTCAAGCTGAATCGCCACTGAGACCATTTAGCTCTGATCCCTTCTGTCCACCAGTAAGGAATAAAAAGAGAAACGGTTCTGCCATCTCAGAACTAGATTGCTCTTGTATGACTAGAGCTTTTAAAGAGTACCTAGTTCCTACTTCTACTAATTAGAAGCATCATAGATGTATATATTAGGGACTAAAACAACAATTGCAACAGAAAGATCAAAAACATATTACCTTGATTATTGTTCCTTGCTTTTGCACATCATACCCTGCATCGCTCTGAATTTTCATATCTACAGCCTCATATTTCCCTAGAAGTTACATTTGAGATTAAAAGCAGAGAAAATATTGAGGTCACCTATAAAAAACCTGATAACTACAGATAACATTTTACCTTGAAGCTGATAGTTCTACATGCGGCGACATGTTCTAGCTTCTGACTTTCCATACTTGTGGCTAATCCTAAGTAGCAATGCAACTTCTGCCTTTAAGGTACATGCTCGCTGCTGTGACTCCAGCAAATGTGCTCCATCCTCGGCCCAATCGTCACATGCATGAATGCAAGCCATAGAAATATGTATACCCACAAACAAATCGTGTCTCTAGTGTATGTAACCTAGCTGCATATAAAGACTAAAATCCCCAATACCTACCCTGTAAACCGGGAATAAAACACACAAGTTACATAAGCTGTTTATGAGTGGAATTTGCATGTGTTAACTCCTACAGACTACTGATTTACTCCTGTTGCTGATTATAAGTCTTAATCTAAATAAATAATTTTTAACTGGTCACCAAAGTTGCAACAAATAAGAAACTTATAGCAATAGGCTTACTAGAAAACACCACAATTAGTAATTCCCTAGAGATACCTAGTCGGAGATATTACTAATGCTTCCAAGTCAAGACCGTATGAAACCTCGATCTGCTCTAAAGCTACATACCTGGTCGGAGTTTACAGAAGGTAGGAACAATATGGGCAGTTAAACAAGCACAAACATGTCCTTATTTCTGTTTAGAAAAAAAAAACAGGATTCATATTGTGGACTGAGCAAGAAAGAGAAAATATTGCAAAAGAAACATGAGCTTACATGTGAAAATGCTGAAGGCTTGCCACAACCAATTCCCTCTTCCCGCAAGGATCTGAATATACGCCCTCTGAGGAAAAGGGGAGAATACATGATCGTAAGAAAACCTGAAGATGCCGATAAATCTACAAAAATACAGATTACGTAAACATTGGACCAATATATACAAGGACTAAGATTCATGTAAAGATACGACAATCCATGGCTACTACCTCTGCCCACGAGCATTTATAAGATTAAGGAACGATATTGTCGAAGGATATTGTTCTCTTCTTGCTTCAATTTCGTTTAACTCAAACTGCATATCGTAGAGCTGCATATAAAGGAATCTTGACGTTGGTTGCAAAATAACCCAAAGTTTTACAATCAAACAACACATGATGTACCAAGTTTTAGCATCCCCAAGCATAGCACAACGGATTATGTGAGTTTTCGATTACGCAAGAAAAATGAAACTTTTATCACATGAAGGTCTTTCACACTTGGTATATTGTGAAGATGTTGGAGGAATTAGACAATATCAATAATTTTTGTGACAAGTACAAAAATTTGCATGCAAATCTTTGCAATATGACAAACCCACTTTAATGCATAAGTAAAAATGTCAGAAATAAAAGCATAAAATAGACTTCTTATATACTCTCACTATGAATAGAGATATTAACTAAACAGGAAGAAATAGTCTACTAATAACTATCCCACAGAAGCCATGCACTTACTTGAGAAGATTGGTCACTCTTTCCAACCGGTGATCCCACAACCACAAGCAGGTCATACTGCTCAAGAAAATCCCAGACAGACCCTCATTTCTGCAATGGTCTTCCTAAGAGCACCCTGCAGAAGACCACAGTTACCATGAATACAAGTTAAATAGATACCGATAGCAGATGCTTTCAATGGATCATTTCTGAGTCAAAGTGTTAAGGGAAGAATCTCTAACACGCAACTGACCTTGAGATGTGGAGGGGCACTTTCTTAACCAAGAAGCTTAAAAAAATGGTTCGATATTAGGAAACCAGTTTTTCCTCTCCGTAGGATTACAATTCTAGCAACCTGCAGAATATGAAAAACACACTTATTGACCACATAAAAGTTATCTGCAGTTCAACATGAGTTTCACAGACAAGGTAGGATCTGCAAGGACGTTCACATTCCCATAGAGAGAAAGCTTGCAGGTATAAAACTAGAATCAAATGGCAATTAAGACCAATTCCTAAGCATACTAGCGGTATGAACAGAGAAAGAGCATGAACAGACGTTTGACCCTGTAACCATTGGAAAGGGTTTAATCTGTCGCCTAAAGAAGTACCGAAAGAAGAAAAAAAATTTAAAAAGAGTTGACAGAACACGTTGTATGCCTTTTGTCCCCGTAGCCGCTGAGAAAGGATTCATTAGTAGAGAGAAAGCATTCAGGTAAATACCGCGAACCGAATCACAGTTAAGCCCAGTTCCTAGATTAAAAAAACAACAGAAAGGATATTAAATGTCAATAGAACCTGGCCTCCAGACTTTCCATACTTGTGGCTAATCCTAAGTAGCAATGCAACTTCTGCCTCTAATGTACATGCTGGCTGCTGTGACTCCAGCAAATGTGCACCATCCTCGGCCCAATGGTCACATGCATGAATGCAAGTCATGGAAATAAGTATACCCACATACAAATCGTGTCTCTAGTGTATGTAACCTATCTGCATATAAAGACTTAAATCCCCAATACCTACCCTGTAAACCGGGAATAAACACACACAAGTTACATAAGCTGTTTATGAGTGGAATTTGCATGTGTTAACTCCTACAAACTACTGATTTACTCCTGTTGCTGATTATAAGTCTAATCTAAATAAATAATTTTTAACTGGTCACCAAAGTTGCAACAAATAAGAAACTTATAGCAATAGGCTTACTAGAAAACACCACAATTAGTAATTCCCTAGAGATACCTGGTCGGAGAGATTACTAATGCTTCCAACGCAAGACCATATGAAACCTCTCCTCGGGAGCTGCATCTTTCCCTGGAAGAATCTTTTGCTTACAAACTTCGCATATCCTTTCAGAAAATATCCTCTGTTGCGTCCTCAGCTCCCGTCTTACCGTTCTGTTCTTGATGACTATCTTGTTCGTGAGATGATCATCATACTCGGCTACTGGAGCTCTTGAAGAATTTTGAATTACGAGCTGAAGAAACCTCCTCAGAAGAGTCATACTGGTTACACAGAGATTCACTGGTGTGCTCTGGATCCGAGAAAGACTTCTTTCTCTTCCTGCCACTGTCCTCGCCGTTCCCTGATTCTACTGACGGACTAGACGTGAGAAGACGGCATGGATTATCGAGCAAACCCAGCCTACCGAGATTGTAGAAGTAGGAGAAGGTGACAATAGCAAAGTCATGCTCTGGGACCACAGCCTTCTCCTCTTCTGAAGGACCATCGTCTCCTAACCACTCGCACCACAGTTTATCAATTCCAGTTTGTTTCAAACAACCTAGCAGCTATTCGGCCAAAACCAATGAACCTTGCTTCACATCAAGAGTTCTCTCCTTGATCAGCACACCAGAGATTAACAGATCATCAGCACTGATGCGGTCATCAAACCAGTAGTTGAACCGGAGCTCAATCAAACCAAAAGCACAAGGCCTATTGAACTCAATCAGGACATATGTTTCTTCCGAGGAGCCTACAAGACGAACCAAGAGGATTTAAAAGACAAAACAACCATTTCCAGAAACTTAACTCATCAGAGAATAACCTCAAATTCTGTTTGCAAATCGAGTGTTTCTGCACTTACCCGATTTGGACATATGCGGCTTAATTGGAGATTTGCGACCTAACCAGGAGGAACTAAGCTGTGAACCGAGTTGTTATGGAATCTGGATTCATCAGAGATTTCGGGAGAATTGGAATCATACCAATACCGGTTATGGTTTGAAAGTTATCCAATTTCTAAATCAATGGTTTTACGGCTTGCCTTATTTAGAGTCTCATGAGTTTGGTTAAGATCAAACGTATTTGTGGCGACCAGGAGACATTTATTCTGATCTAGAAGTTTCCCAAAAGGCCCTACAATGCTCCAGCACTCAGAGGATTAGGCGAATCCTCTTGCATCTCAACTTTCCTTATTTTGACGAATTCACACTTAAGGTTTTAACTTCCCAACGGCTAATCCTTTTTGAGCAAGACTTTGAAACCCTCCATATCAGAAAGAGACTTCTAAACCAACCATGATTAACGTCCAAAATATCAAGGTACAAGGGAGATAAAACTTACCATAATTGGTCGCGTTCACACCTAGCTTTAAAAGTCAAACAGCTAGTGCATTCAACTCTGATGAGAGGAGCCTCATTCCTTACCATATATTCAGATCACGTGCAGCTCCTCTTCTCATTCATTTCGAACGTTCACTTTTCCCCATTTATGTTGAAAATCTTATTTTCCTCTTTTATTACCTTTTCTAGCCGTTAGCTATTTTAATCATTGAGCATTATATAAGCTCTTCATTCCTTTGTAATTATTGACCAATCTTTTAGAAATCAATCAAGTATTATTCAGTTTACAAAAGTCTTCTTTTGTGTTGTTCATTAGAGTTTTAGGTGGATTCCTTACTCTTGTGTTCTTGTCTTTAGAGTCTAGTGTGGAATCACTCTTCTCTACTGATTTTCGAATCAGAATGCTTGTGGAATCAAGCCTTCTTGTTCGTGTGTGATTGTGGAATCAATCGCAAACTCCATCTCCATCTCTATCAACATCCAACTTCCGCAACGAAGCTTGGAATCTCTTGATCATCTTGTGATCTTAAGTTTGGTGGATTCCAATCTTATATCAAGCACAGTGACGAGGTTCATCATCAGTGTCTACAACAGGTTGGTAATCACCATTCGATCCGCCTGCTCTGTTTTTATAATACTGGACAATAGCTAAACTGTTATGGTCAGCAAAGAAGCAGGAAACACCTTCAGCATCAGAGATTGGAGGTTTCTCCTCTTGAACTATGGACACCTTGATAAAAGAGAAACCCAAATCTCCTACAAACAACAGACACCTTAATAAAAGAGAAACCCCAAATCTCCTACGAACAACAAACCCTAATAGTTTCCAAAACAAACACTAAGGAATCACAATTCCACTTAAAACATTAAATAAAACCCACAATCGTCGAAATCGAACTAACTTTCTTCACCAGCAAGAGCACGAGAGACGGCTTCGATTGGATCTGGAAACTTCAGATGCTAAGGAAAAGCAAACCGTGGAGGTAGAAAGGAGGAATCAACAGATGAAGATGAATCCAGAAAGATGGAGAGAAGAACGTGAGTTTATCGCCAACAATTCCATGTCAATTCACGCGAAACTCGCGACCAACAAAAAAAAATCTCTCTTGAGGAATCCGAATTGACCGGAAAACGGAGAAGAAACGACGACAAAGTTAGGGTTACGGAGGAGCTTCAGGAAAGAGGAAAGAAGATGTTTAACCGAAATTAAAGAAAGCGTTCTCTTTTGGAAAACTAAAAATAATTCTTGTATATTACTAGTATTCACGGAAAGGAGGTGTACATTTGACCGTTAGATTTAAGATGGTAAAGCACTCAACGGTCTTCATCTTTTTTTACCATCTAATATTATATTATAAGATCATCTGGTGATTTTTTTGGATGTTTTTAAATATAAAATTATTAAAATTTGAGAAAAAAAAGAAAGAGAGTGTTTTTGGTTGAAATAATGAAGTGTATTGAAATATAAAATTAATAAAATTTGAGTAAAAAAAAGGAGATAGTTGATATTTTTGGAGAGAATGTGTCTTAGGATTACATAAAAAAGATATTTTGGAGAGAGAATATGGATGTGTTTAAATATAAAATTAATAAAAGTTGAGTAAATAGATGAAAGAGAAGGTTTAAAATTGAGTAAAAGGAAAAGATAATATGTTTTTAATATTTGTTTATTTAAAGACATCCACAAAAAATCACGAATGCGGATGGTCTAACGGTCACAAAATCTAAATCTTGAGTTTTATTATTAGGTGCGGAGATTCAAATTTTTTTTAAAAGAGATGTCATGTTCCGATGGAAGCCTAAGAGCATTTACATTGGTTAAACCTCTAATGGGTTCTCAAACAATTTTATAATACTAAATTAACAATAAAGTTACTTTATAATTCATTAATTGTTTTTAAATTTTTGTGTCTTCCATTGGTTACAACCCCAAAAGAGATTCTCAAAAATAAATAAATAATATTTTAATAATTAATTTTTTTTAAATTTGAAAACATGCAACATTTTATACAATAATTATTCCCCATCAGACATGAATTGAAGCCTTTACCACCATATCTAACATTACTTAAACAAAACACCATTTACCACAAGCATTAACAATGGCTAACTACCAAACTAACAAGCCTTTTCCACAATATCTAACAATTAACTAAGAATAAGAAACAAATCATAACATTTGACAGAGGAATCATTCATTCCTTGATAGAGGAATAATTCATTCCTGAAATAAGACAGAGAACATGACTAAGCAAATTAATTCATTGACAACCAAATAAACAAATTCAGTCACACGTAACATGAAAACATGAATTGATTCATTCAGAGCTTTAAAACAGAAAGTTCATTCAGAGCTTTAAAACAGAAAGTGCATTCATACAAGTTATAAAATAGACAGTTCATACAAACAGAAACTACCATTTATCATTCATTCATTTCACATCATATCACTAATTAGCTTGTTCTTCAGAGCTTCTTCTCCCTCTGAAATTTGTTCTCCTCTCACAAGGAGACTATCAAGAAGTTCCATCTTCTTGAGTCTTTCTCTCATACCCAAATCCTTCTCCTTTATCGCCCATATGCTTTGAAACTCCAACAGAGAACTACCATCTGCTTCAAGATGACTTGTCTTGCTCACACTCTTTTTACCTTTGCCCTTTGATGCCTTAACACCAGGAGGATGAGCCATTGCTTCATCATCACCAAGGCCAACTGTGTGGGAGCTTGCAGATTGTGTTGAACCATCAACACCCTTTCTTTTTTTTTGAGCTTCCATCTCCTTTGGTTCTAGACTCACACCATTTCTGATCATTGCGAAGCTCCCTCCATGCATGCTCAAGTGTGAATTTGCGCCTGTAGTTGTTAAAGAAGATTTCGTGAGCTTCTTTGATAACATCATCTTCATTATAGCCACTTCTTCTCTGACTTTTAGCAGCCTCAAAACTTCCAACAAACTTGCACACAAGGTCATTAATCTTGCCCCACCTCTGCTTACAGTGACTGGCCTCTCTTGTTTGAAGACCAGCAACTTTACGACATGTGCCATAATAACCAGCTATGCGTTTCCAAAACGCATCTGCTTTTTGCTCATTCCTGACTATTGGGTCCTTGCTAGTATTTAACCATGCACTGATGAGGGAAATATCTTCAACGATTTTCCATTTGGTTCTAGGTTCCCTACGCACCTCAGGTGTCTGCTCAACTAGGTGGCTTGGGTCATCACTAAACAGTGGGATTGTAGGTGAAAAAGAATAAGGAATGTGGGTATCTTGTTGACTATTTAGAAGATTCATGAAACCAGAAGAGTGACTACATGGATTCATAGAATCCATGTACATGTAGAGAAAAAGATATTGATGGTGTTTGAAGATGAATGAAAGAGACAAAGATTTAAGCGTGTTTTTGTTAACTATAGTTGTAGAGTTTAATTTATAGACAAAGTTTGAAGTTTGAAGTTTTAAGTTTTAATTCTAGTAGTTGTGGTTTAAGTTTGAAGCATTCAATGAATGCTCAACCAAATTAAAATGACATACTTAACTACAACAGAGCAATGCATTTACCTTTGAAATGACATACTTAGCTTATGAAACCCATAGTTAACTAGAATTAGAACAGAACAAAATAAGCATTTGTGTTGTAGCCTATAACTAACAACCATTTATGATATCAACTACATACTGATTTGATTTACACAAACCATTTATCATACCTAATCTACCATACCTAATCTAAAACTCAAACAATGCAAAAGCCATCAATGATACAAAATGAGATTTAGACAGATGAATACCTTCAGTCATTAGTGAACAGGGACCAACATCCACGTTGCCAATAGCTTTCTCCATCTCTGCTATGACTCTTGCCTAATCCTTTCATCAACTATGAACTTCACCTGCAAATTCAGAAAAAACAATCGTAATTAGCATCAAAGCAAGACACCAATAGCTTAATCAATATGAATACAATGAGAAATCAGAATGCTTAACTTTCTTTGAAAGAGAGAACATAATCAAAATCGCTTGTGTGCTTGCATAAACACAGAATCAAAATCGCTTCTTTCCTTATTCAAATTACATTTCCTAAGAGAGAGAGAGAGGAGACAAGACCTTAAGCTCAGTTTTTCTGTTCTGAAACGAGAACTTAATCTCTCTTGGAGCCAATCCCAATTCTCTGCGAAGTAGATTCCTCTGTTTATCAGAAGGATGACGACACTCCTTCAAACTCCTGCAAGAATCAAAGGTTTATGAGTGAACAAATTCAAAGGAAATTGAACAAAGAGAGAGACAAGTGTGATTAAAACGATTCAAGTATAATTATCCAAAATCAATGCTTCTATCTTATAAAGTGAACCAAATCAGAGAATACTAATCAAACCAAATTCGGATTTATGAAAACCCTAATCTGATAAATCCTAATCTGATTCCCATAACGAAATTGTGCTATCAAATAACCTAAGTGACTCTAAGAAAATGTAGATCTACAAAGACAAGCGAAGAAACATACCTTGGCTTTTTGTTTCTCCTCCGATTTCACTTCATGCAACCCTTTTTCAGACGAAATCGCAAAGAGAGACAGTCTCCAAACAAAGATAAACCTCCGGACCGCCATGATTCTTCGTTTCTCATTCGATATCAAATCAGCCGGAGCTCACGACGAAGATTTGGCCAGATCACCATTAGAGAAAGAGAGAGTAGAAAGAACGAGTCGCGAAAGAGAGAAGAAATTTTTTTTTGTTGCGTGTTTTTTTTTCTGAACCAATCATAACCCGCCACGTCACGGGTTCTGAGAGGCTCTGGAAGCTCTGTGTACACAACCGGTTTTGGATTAATATATATATTTTTTTTTTGGGCCTTTTAAACATGAGAAACCCATATCCAACCCCTACACAACCTCCCAATGTACATGCTATAATGGATAAACTTCACAAAAATTTAGTTTACTTGAATGAGAACTAATTCCTTATCTTTCATTTCGACTCCTTAGCTTTCCATATCTTCGAAATTCAACCCCTATCTTTATTTTCTTCGTATCCAACCCCTAACTTTAATAAATGTACATGAATAACTCATTGAGCACACTATTTTTTCTTCTTTCAAAAAGACAAGTTTATCATTTCTTTCTTCCTTCACAAGGAGTTCTCATATCTGATTATTTTTGTACTAGTTTATTTACATTAATCATATACACACAAAAAATCACCAATAAGTCGTTAACCAATTTGATTTGGTTTGCATCCAAATTTTCGTGTAAAAGTGTCTGGTTTACCACTCATACCCTAGTGAACTTCAACGTGACTAATCTTCTTGTCTCCCTCATATTTAGCAAAACATTCTCAATCTCAAACCTCGTCTTTCAACATTTTTAATAAATTATCGTGACATTTGTTGTGGAAAGGTATTTTTGTTTGAATATTAATTTCACATTTATCTAAAAATAGTAATCCCTTATATATTAATCGGAGAGTGATTTGTGAAAAAATGTTTATGTGTCATCTCCACAATCACTCTCACCAAAATAATTGTGACATGACAATTTTGAATCAATAATAAAATCTTCTACAATTAAATTTATAATTGTTACCATATATAAATCAAAAGAGCTTTTAATCAATATATTATCAGATTGAGAAATTTCAAAAAATGCCACAATTTCTTGACATCGTTAAATTTGTGTGTCTTTACAATTTCTTGCATTTTACTTTTAAGTTCTTAAAATGACAAAAAAACACGAGTGAAAGAAAGAGTGAGAAAGAGAAACCTTAGAACAAACTAAAATCCTAGTCTTTTGAAACGTTTTTACGAAATCTATGATCATAAAGTTTCAAGTTTTAAAGTTCTAAGAGTCTCTAATCTTGACAGTAACAAGAAAAACTCTCTTTGTAATCTCAAGGAAACACTCATAATGAAGAGAAAATATCAATCATGCTAAGACATTCATGTTGTTACGAGAACTTGTAAAATTGTCTATCTTATTTACTTATGTTTAAATCGAAATAACTTGTGGGTTTTTGATATGGATCAATATGCGACCAATGAGAAACATTTGCACATTCGTAGACAAAACATACTCATCACTTGTTGTCGAACTGGTTCGCGACTTCGCGAAACATGAGATTGTTTTAGGTTTATTACTATTTTTCCTCTATTAGAGCTATTTTATTTCCTCTTGCATTGTACAAGGGAACGAACTGCTCGTTTTGTTGATTAACATTTGACAGAAAATATATGTTTTCCACATGTAAATTTTTTTAGAGCAATTTGTCTGAATGTACCAAAATCTGATATTGGTTTGAAGAGAGTAACCCAAAATAGGTTTGTGGGAGTGGTCCAAATTTATGGTTACTTACCTTTTACCCCCTCCATATTAAAATTAATAACAATAATATCATTATTTTTACTTTGTCTAAATAAATTAATGTAAATCGCCTAATTCAAATACAACAAACTAAAAATACTTACAATTTTTCTCCTTTTTTATAGATCTAAGTTATTTTCGTAACTTTTGTACTAATATACAATAAATAATTAATAAAATTATATTAATCATTTAGTTTAATAACTTCATTTGCTTCACATTTTTTCACAATCTGTCTTTTTTTGTCAATAAGTTTACTTCATTCATTTAACCGAACAAAGTACAAAGAGAGATAATTAAACATCCTCCAAAATTACTACGACATAATTGAGCAGATAGATCATCGCAGAAGATGGACAACGGATCCAAGGCAATCCTCGGATGCGTCAAGAGGGTCATCGCGGCAAAGCTGGAGAGTCTCAGGTTGGTCACGTTTGAATGCGACTTTGAAGGTTCCGGCAAAAAGTTCGGAAATTCGACTACTCTCCAAGAGAGGGAAGATACAACCACTCTTAAAAAGATGGTAAAAAGTTGAACTAATCTCTTCCACCGGGAGTAACTTGCAGGATTTGAGAATCCAGAAAACTTTAAAGCAAGGCAAAGATAATAGAGAACCATCTCCAAGTTGGGCCTCAGCAGACTGTGCTTACAAAAGCCCATTAACACTTCACAATTATCCAAAATCAGCCTCAGCCCATTACAAATAATGATTGGGTTGATTCGGATTCGGCCCATTAATAGCCAAAGGCCCAATAACAAACTGATCCAGTACAAGGATGTGTCGTTGTTGACCAAAATTTTAATCAGTGAGTATTTGCTAGCGATTACAGTTCCGATGGCTGCCAAAGGAGGTCGGTGGTGCCAACGGGTCGGGGTAGGGTGAATAATGGTGCGAAATCCGATAGATAAAGTGATGAACCGTCAAATCCAAACCGAAAACCTCCCCGAACTAGTGCCATTCAGACCTGGGGGAGATTCCAGTGAGAGCCGACGGTGATACAGCTTGACCGCGGAGGATGGCTTCGTCGGAGCGATAGGGTCCGACGGTGATGGCAGTAGGGAAACTCTCGGGACTAACCCTGGGGAGAGCAATCTGGTGCGGTGGTGAGGCTTGGAATGGGTGAGCGAGCACGACAGAGTTGGGAGGGGGTCTGGCGGCTCTGGTGGAGGAGGAGATCTTGTCGTGACCTTCACTATCATCTCGAGGGTTCGAGGGGGAGAATCAGAGGAATCAGCTCGGATCAAGGTCTCACCTAGCCTCACCACGGGGATAGAGTGTTGGGGATCGACCAAACAGAGAAAGCCGAGGAGATTGGGTGATATAAGATCAGAATCACACCAAGTTTATGGTCACACGGTTTCAAGGCCTATGGCTTGAATGGATTGAAGTTCGCCACACAAAGTTGCAGAATGACTTTGTGATAAGAACACGAATCAATATCTATGTGAATCAAACACAAAGACATAGATCCCACTTGTTTTCTAAAGGAATCAAACACAGTAGAAACAACAAGCAAAACAAAACATAAGCTTCAAAGTTGAGAAAACTCTCTCTTTTATTTTCCACAAATTCTACATGTCTTTAAAATGAATGGAGAATGAGCTTATATAGGCTCACATTACAAATCATCAACATAAATCAACATAAATGCAAAATAAATCAAATTAATTACAAAAATCAATTAAAAAAAAATACATAATGAAATAATGATCAATCAACATTAATGGAGATTGGTTCCTTGTATGTAGACACTTTCTTGATATATCAATTAATTGATTATCTTCTAGAAGTTTCTTTGAATTTAAGCCTTGATTTGCATTGAACCATTTGTTGATGAGCCATGGATGTGAACCGTATTTTTAACGCTACATCATTGGGACTGGGACTCACCGGCGAAGAAGCACACCGGCGAGAGGGTGGGGCGGAGGCCGAAGGTCGGAACAGAGCCAACGGCTCCGCTAGAGCCATCGCGGGGAGTGGACGAGATGGAGCTCGGAGGATTGCCTCTCTCCGGTGAGTGACAAGGACCTCTTCCTAGCGCAGATCGAACGAAGCACCACACCGGCGTTGCCTCCGACGGCTGCATCGAGACCAGGGACAAAGAGAGTTTCTCTCTCTAGGGCGAACTCCATAGTTAAATGGTAACTCTTCACAATCTATGTCGACAACCATAATTTTTACTAAAAATGTGGCGTTGAAGATAACTTTTTATTTTTTATTTTTGTCATCAAAGATAACCTAAAATTATGTATGTTGATATTAGTGATATGAGTGATAAAATTCTGTACTTGAGATTCTAAAACAAAATTACAAATGATACTACTAATTTCTTTAATGTGGTTTTTATAAATCTAATAAATTCACCTAGTAAGAAAATAAAATAAAAAGGTACATCTAATTTAAATATGAATAAAAAAAACTAATAATTTAAAAATATGTCATAAAATTTAATTCTAAATCAAATAACAAAAGCAGAAAACTTAATAAAGAAATGTTATGATTCTCAATTAATGATTTTACAACAATGTTCTCACTTTTATTTTATTTAATTTAACGCGTGATCTAATTTTGTTTTGTATAATTAGATATTTATTTTTATATAGGATTTATAAGAGAACAAATTACAAAATCCGCATATATGCTGATGTTTAATCTAGTTTATTATAATCTTTCTTGTTAGCGAAGTAACCAAAAAACCCGTCGTTTCTTTCTTAGAAACAATACGAGAAACCCTGCGATTTTGCCAAGTTGAGATGGATGAGTTGTGCAATATCTCAACAAGATCAGGGAGGATTATTATTTCCAAGAATATTCTTCTCCCAAAGAATCAGATTTCTAGTCTTTCAATTAAAAGTTTTTTAAACCAAACAGGATTTTAACATATTAATAAGCAAAACCAGATAAAGTTGTTCAGAATGTTATATTTAACGAACAGTCGACGAAAAAAAAAAAAAACGAACTAGCAAACTGTCTTGAAATAAACGAAAAGGGCAAATTTCCATCTTAAAGCCATAACAAGATGATAATTAAATACAAAAACGGCTTAAGAGTAGAGGAAGAGTTTTAATATCATCAAGAGAAGAAGAGATTTTTGGTATCACTAGAGACTAGAGGAGTAGAATAAAAGATGATCAGTTAAACTTTGCATTGGAAAAGTTCATCTCAGGATGCTGAGCCATGAACTTCTTCATCATATCTTGCTTCTCTATCTCAGCACTCGTCGGAAGTCCCTTCTCCTTCTGCCTTTGATCAAACTACACAAGTAAAGGGGAAAAAAACAAGCCTTGTGTCAAAACCTTGCAAACAAAGATGAATCTAACAAACTAAATAATCATAGAGGAAAAAGAAGCCAATTTACCATCATCTTCTCGACGGACTGGCGAGTTTCTGGGTCGAGATCACCCAGTTTGCTCGTATCTGGTTCAACTTTCTGAGTGTCGATTTCAGGTTCTCCTTTCACACAATATCTCCACCACTCCATCTGGTCCTGCTTTGTCATAAGCACCGATATCACCTTTTGATCCTCTGCAACGTATGTATCATCAAAGACCAAGTTTTTAATCAAATTATAAAATTTCTTGCTCTTTCTTTTTGTTTACTCAAGATTTAGTAGTCAAACCATACCGATATTCCAGAAGCAGTCATCTGGCTTGACAGAATTGAAGAGTACTCCCTGTTATCATACAAAAGTAGCACAATTTAGCAAGAACGAACCAACAAAGAAGCAGAGAACAAGATGCATTGAGAGAGATTGCAATAAGGAAAAAACTTACATCGATGATTGGCTCTTGCCCTTTGAGACCAACTTTCAGACAGTTCGTCTTGATTTCACAGGTAACAGACCGTGATTTAGTGCCACAAGGCACTGGAATGTTAACAGTGACCTCCTGGAGATTCTGTGTCCATGAGTATTTCTCAAAATCAAGCCCATTCCCTTTGTTAGGAACTGCACCAAACAGCCATTAAGTTAGTTAGTTTGCAACAAGATAGACTAAATTTTTCTCCAATAATGTCTCTTAATAATGTCTTAAAGATCTAAACTTTCTCCAATACCCTAGTCCTTGTATGAGCAAAGAATCACAAATCTTTCATCAAGTTGATGTAGATCCTAAAACAAATTTCCACTAAGGAAAGACAAAACTCGTTCCGATTTTCAACTAGGGAAACATAACCTATACCAAATTTTTCACAAGAGGCCTCTGAAGAACAAGTGACATACCAATTTCCATATTCAAAAGAGGGGAAAACGAAAGACTTACCGATAGGACCAGGTTCTTGTTTCACTTCCTCCTTGGGCTTCTCCACCTCCATGGGCTCTGGCTTCAAGCTTTCCTTCTTCGGCTTCTCCACCTCCATGGGAGTCACACTCTCCTCCTTCTTCAGCTTCTTCTCGATGGGCTTCACGGTCTCCTTCTCCGCTTCCCTCAACCTCTCCTTCGCGGCCGTAACAGCAGCGGCGATCTCCTTCTCCGCCGTGTCTTTCATCAGAAAGTCGCTCTCTTTCCCGACAAAGTCGAGGGCTTTCTCCAAAAACCCTAGTGGGTTTGAAGGATCAAGGCTTGCCTTAAACGGCGAAGTCGAGGGTCTCTCTTCCGGCATCTCAGAGATAATCGCCATTGGTTTTTGTTAAGCTTTAGGGTTTTGGTGTATAAGTCAGGGATTAGAAATCAGAAAGAAATTTTCTTGTCTACAATGGAACAAAGATTGGGAATTTATAGGGGAGGCCACACAGGCAAAAAGGAAAGTTCGAGAACAAAAAGAAAACCCTTTGAAATTGAATTGGGTCTTTTTTCTTGATTTCCCTCGAATTCTAAGGTTTCTTAAATTCCTCAATTTTCCTTGTGCAAGCATTTTTTCTATTTATCATTCAATTTAATAATATGGAAATTTCCAAATCCCTAAAGTTAGATACTTTAAATTATACAATTTATAACATTTAAGGTGATTTTAAAAGCGTAAGATTTTTTCCATATTTTTATTTTAAATGACATTATAAAGATTTGTTGAAATCCTTATTGAGAGTAAAAATAAGATTTGTATACATAGATAATTTTTAAAAATTAATGTGAACTGAGAAACATCAGTTTTTTTAGCTTATATTTGATCACTCTTATTAATTTGATAGCAATTTATTCTAAACTAGTTGACTCCCCCGCCTTATACGCGGATAAACCTTTTGTTTACAATTTTTAAATTAAATAAGATAAATATTATCAAATATATAAAAAATATTTAAACTTCATTTATAAAAAAACAATATTGAGAATTATTAATTGATTTTTTGGAAAAACAAAATACAAAATTTAGTCAAGAAAGATTTTGTAAAAAAAATTATTTTGGTATGTATACATATATTTAGGAGATTGCAACTTGGAGAGCAATCTTATGATATAAACATGATAATCAATTGAACCAACTTAACCACATAAACCAATTGAACCATATAAACATGATAATCTCTAAACATGTATATGCTAAAATATCCATGTTGCACAAAATTTCATAACTAAATTTCGTATATACTTTATATCCTTATATCCATAAAAAAAATATTAAATATTGTTTGAGTTGATATTAAAGAGTATTTTTTTAAACTACATAATATACAAAAATGATTAATTGATTTGTAATTGAATCTAAATTTTACTTTTTCCAATATTAAAATGTAATGATATGTAATTGTATTTTTTTGTCTATAATTGGAACTTTACATACGAATGACCTTTAATATTTTTGTCTTTTTCAAAATTTCTTGTGTTAAAAAAGAATATTCGTAAATTTTTGTAAATGTAAATTAACACACAAATAATATTGAATATGTTGGTTACTCGGGAGTGTGTTCTGGTTGCAGAGGGGGGGGGGGGGGGAGGAGACAATTATGCACATTCTCGGGGATTGTCCAGCGATGATGGGGATATGGCAGAGATTGGTCCCGAATCGGAGGAGGGTGGCGTTCTTTTCTACATCGGTGTTGGAATGGATTTATGCGAATCTAGGAATTAAGAGGGAAGTGGAGAGCATTGAATGGGCCACTTTATTTGCTATTGCAGTATGGTGGGGATGGAAGTGGCGTTGCAGTGACATCTTTGGCGAGAACAAAAAATGCAGGGATAGGGTCAAATTTGTAAAGGAGTTGGCTCGAGAGGTCCTATTAGCGGATGAGAGTCAGGGAGGAGGACGAGTCCATGTAGAGAGGGTGGAGAGACTTATAGCATGGACGCCGCCTTCAAATGGATGGATAAAACTGAATACAGACGGAGCATCACGTGGGAATCCAGGTCTCGCAGCTGTAGGTGGAGTGTTACAAGATTGTGAGAGAAATTGGCAAGGCGGTTTTGCATTGAATATTGGATTTTGTTCAGTGACGTTAGTAGAGTTTTGGGGAGTCTATTACAGTTTGTATATGGCTTGGGAGCATCGGGTTTCAAGACTGGAGATCGAGATAGACTCGGAGATGGTGGTGGATTTTTTTCAGACAGGTATAGGTGATACGCACCCCTTGTCCTTCCTAGTACGTTTGTGCTATGGCTTCATTTCTAGGGACTGGATAGTCCGGTTTTCACATGTTTACAGGGAGGCGAACCGTCTTGCACATGAGTTAGCTAACCATGTTTTTTCTTTACCATTGGGTTTTCGTAGTTTTGAGTCTTGCCCGACTACTTTGGAGTCGATTCTTTTTGATGATGCTATTGGGTCTGCGCACCCACGTCGTGTTCGTTTGTAATTTGTTTCAATTTGAATAAATGTGAGAGACTATTGTCTCCCCTCACTCACAAAAAAAAAATGAATATGTTGGTTACTTTTAATTGCCTTGTATTTTTGTATATTCATTATTTTTTTAAAAATGCGAATATATTTTCATTTCTTTTAATTTATTTGATAACAGTTATTGTAGTAAATATTTATTACAAATTTCACATAAATTTATATTTTGTGAGAAAATACAATTACAAAACAATATTGTCATGTCATAAGATATTTTGTGAGAGATGTCATGTCATATTTCCATGTCATATTTTTTTTATTTTTTTAGGAGAGTGAATTTGGAGATGACAGTTAAGCAATCTCTCACAAATCACTTCTCAAATAATGTATAAGGGATTCTTTTAATTTATTTGATAATAGTTATTGTAGTAAATATCTATTATAAAATTTCATAGAAAATTATATTTTGTGAGAAAAGATAATTACAAAACATTATTGTCATGTCATAAGGTATTTTGTGAGTTTTGAGGGTTTAGGGTTTGTTAGGGGTCAAAACATTTTATAGGGTTTAGAATTTTAAGATTTAGGCACTAAAAATCTATAATTAGTGGTATTTTTGCAAATGAACAATCCATTATGACATTTTTGAAAAATGAAACATCAAAACTAGTATTTTTGCAATTGTCCCTATTTAAACACAAGATTTGCTTCAAAAACAAATCAATAGAATCATTCATGAGAAATTTCAAAATATGCCACTTTTCAAGTGCTACTTTACAAAAATGTCACTTTTTCAAAATTATTTTTTTTTATATTATTTATGTTTGGGTTAATTATGTTCTATTAGGGTTTAGTTTTTAGTGTTTAGGGGGTTTTAGGTGTCAAAACATTTTTTAGTGTTTAGAATTTTAAGATATATGCTTTATAAATCTATAATTAGTGGCATTTTTGTAAATGAACACCCCTAAATGGCATTTTTGTAAATGTACACACAAAAAATGGAATTTTTGTAATTGCCTCATCATTCATTCGGTTCAGAAACAAATCAAAGAATTATTTGCATTTCTACAAGTGTAACTAACAGAGATCTAGCTTGGAGGATCCGATTGGAATAGTCTAATTTAATAACTGATAAAATCACAAAATAATCTTTAATATACTAAAGCAGTTAAATGATAACATGTGACAATTTATTTAAAAATAAAAGCAGTTAAAGAACAAAAAGGTTAAACACATAATTGAAAAAAGAATGGAAAAATAAACGAAATCGAAGTAAATATAATCCCTAATTCTAAAATTCCTAATTTTTCTCATCCAAAAACTACCACGATTTTTGTAACAGTTTCCATCTTCCTCTCCATAAAACTCAGGATTAAGAAACTAGAAATTAGTAGCATTTGTTTTTCACCTATCTCTTGCCCATAATCACTTCTCTTGCCTCGCTTTTTTTCTTCTATTTTCATCGATTCTTGAAAAATAGAAGTAGTTTAAACACTTTTCTTCATCTATTTATTTAATATATACGTGATCCTATTTGCAGGAAACAAATTGAAGATGTCCGAATTATACTCATGTATCGCAAGTGAATTCTTTAGAAAAAAACAAAATTAGAAGATAAAGAGTTTTAATATCTAGAAATATTCTGCTGGATGAAAAGGTACTAAAAATCTGATTTTTGAAATCAAATTCCACACACGGTTTTGCTAATGAGTTGATAATCTTTACATCCCATGCTACTTCCATTTTTGTTAACTTTTAAGTGAATTGCTCTTAACCATACTAGATTAAGTGCATCTCACGTTTGCTCTCTGACATACTAACTATTACACTATAGACAAATTAATTTTTTCATATCAAAACTATATGCAATCCAAGAAAACACATACCTAAAAAGCTTAATAGTTTAATGTCTTTTAATTGAATGTAGTTTTTGTGAAACAGATTCAAGGAGCAATAGATAAAACAAAATTAGGAAGAACAAGAGAGAGAAGATAAAAACACGGAAAAGAGGCACTGAAAGAGGAAGTGAAAATCATATGAGCACCCACAAAATATTAAAATTCAGGTTATTGTGAAATCATTTTTTTACCTTTAAGTAATCAAAGTTCTTTTTTTTTTATCTATTTCATTTTGTTTAAATGTATCCATTTATGTTGTTTTGCCCATATTAGACTTTGATAAAACAAAGAAAAAGCATTTCAATTTTATAAAATATCATTTCTTAGAAAAACAAAATTATAGTCACGAGACAAATACTAGTATCTAATAAAATCAAACAAAAATCTACGCGCTTCTAACTCTCTCTATAAATATGGTTAATCTACACAACAATTGATATATCAAAATCTCGCTTCCTATTTTCTCAGATGCTATCATAATGTCCGTTATACCAAAATAAAACTCTTCATTCGTACTCTTTTAGAATATCCTCTATATATTAATAGAGGAAACACTAGATAAAAAATCATATGTGTCATAGAAAGAGAATTTTAAGGAACTCTTAAAGAAAGCTATTAAAAATTCTTGATGACATTAATTTATTATGCAAATAATTAGAAGAATCCAACTATATTTTAGCATAATTACCCACCTAATTTATATTATACTAGATGAAGGACCCGTATATATGCGGGTTTGTGATTTAATATTTTATAAATCTTAGAAAATAAAATATCTAATTGTGGTGAACAAAATTATATCACATGTTAACATAAATTAAATCAATGTAAGAGTGTTACTGTAAAACCATTGATCGAGAAAATTATTATTTATTTATTAATTTTATTTTTTTTTATTTGATATACAATTAAATTTTTATGACATCTTTTGAAATTATTAATTTTTCTTAATCCTATTTTAATTTTACTATTTGAAATAACTACTTTTGAAAATAATGATGGATTATTTCTCATGTAACGTTCCGACCGTCATCAAGCTATCGGTATGCAGGAGAAATTCTCATCCCCTCGAGAGAAATCTTCATCTCTCAATAACATACATGAGAAATCCTCATCTCCCAATGGATCCCACGCCCACTCTCGGCTTGTGGACCCACCATTGTCCGACGGTCGGTGCATTAGTCCGGGAGGCTAGAAAGACTTGTTTACTGACCCTGCAAATCACCACGTGATATTTCCCCGTGTTTTGTCCTCACTCACACGGTACTGGAAATGTTTTCCCAGTAGGTTACCCATCCTTAAATTGCTCCAGCCCAAACACGCTTAACTCTGGAGTTCTCTCTGGATGTGTGTCGGAAAAGATAAATGCACTTTGGTGATATAGGTAGCCAAATCAATTCTCTTAAGCCTCTCTGCATGCACCACATATTTCCAGAAACCGGGATGTTACATCTCATATTTATATTTGAACTATTTTTACTTTTGAATATTTATAACTTGCAAAAATCAAAGACGAAAAGACAAAAGACAAAATTAGATCACTCCATCTAAATAAGAAAATAAGATTGAAAACGTTATTACAAAATAAGGGAAGACTAATTGACTGGCTTCTCTTATGAATTTGTTGTCTAGGTATATGGCGACGATGAATGGTCTTATGGATATGGTTTTAATTTACTTCGTAAAAGAGCACTATACAATGACATGTCAAGGTATACACGATTTCTACTAGATCTAAGGCTAAGAATGTTTCTTCTTCCTTTGCTTAGATGTTTTGCGTGTCCATCTGTTTTTGTGTACGTATACTTGTTGTGCTGGATATATGCCTTGTAGTGGAAGGTGTGGTGAAAGCAAATGCCCTCAACTTTGCCTTGCTACCGAGGTTAGACTTCTCGATTATATTTGATTTTGGTGGAACGAATTTAGTGAACTAGACGTCTTGTTTGGACGTAGAAAATGAAATTGGGAATGAGAACATTTAACGGCTTATCATTTGGATATTTTCTTGATCTTTCTTTTTTCGCGTAGCTGTGTGTTGCAGAGACATTTGTTCTAATCTGATATGCTTAATTCGGTCGAAGAATTTTTTTTTTTTTTGTAGAAACCTTTCCTGGCTTGCTTTGTTCTATATGCTCTTTATTCGAAATGCTGCGCTTATTTTAATTGACTCGGAGACTATTACATTGTCTTCGAGAGATTTACCAATGAACTGGGGGTTGTTAATATTTTTGGCTTGTAAAGCTTAGCTTCAGAGAGCAGAAGATAACCAAGTTTCCTGGTGAGAAATATAGTAATATCCTTTTGAAATTCTCCTTTATTACTTAGTGCATGTGCAAAGACTCTTCACGTTGTCATTCAAAGAGCAGAAATATCAAGTCTCTTGGTCAAAGTTTTTTTGTTATCTGATTTTGAATGCTTCCTGTAATCATTAAAATTAGAAAATTGCTGAATGATAATCTTAGAAGAATCTGGGAGATTGTGAACAGTGATGGAAAAGGGGTTTATGGAGCAGGAATACGTTAGGTGTTGATTTTATTAATATGCCCATGCGCATGTGTGTTCTATATGTTAGTTATTTTCTCACAGAATTGTATCTTAATGCTTACACTTTGATGATGCATTTTCTCTTATTAGCAAGAGTTCATCCTGTTCAATGCTTATGTAACTAGTCTGTTCTAATGTCTTAGGCGTGCTATATCCTTTGTTATCTATGGCTAAACTCTCTTTACACATGTACATGATATTTTGAGAAATGCACCTAGCTTTCAGTCAGAGTACAGGATCATACTCTGCCATCTTTTGGAAATTAGGTAGTACTGTTTCCAAATGAGGAAGCGTAAATATTCCAGTGAGTTTTCTACAAATCTATATACTCTAATTGGCTAGTATTGTCATATATAGTGTATGCTGGTGTTGGATATTTATTAAATGTAATGTTTTCTGCAAGGTTTGGTGCTGCTATACATAGAAAGGGTGGAAGCATCGTTGTGCGAGAAAAGCAGGGGTCAACTGCTTTTGTGGTGATCTTACAGAACCCCATTGTTCGACTGCTTGCATTTGCAGGTGTTGGAAAGCACATTGTATCATCTATGCCAGCTTTCATGCTCGACTTCTATTCCGAAAGTTAATGATTTGGTATGGAATTCAATTTTTGATTTAAAATGTTGCGAATGTTTAGAGGATTTTATATCACCATCTTCACCAAGTTTTCTTGTGTTTATATTGATTTCACTATATCACTTTAAGGTTATTTTCTTGGATGTTGCTTAACACACAAGTAAAGATGAAGCGTAACTGTCTCAATATAGTCACTGCTCTACATGTTTTACTTCAAAATTTATCATCTTCGGGGATGGATTCTTCTGGTCTCAGAACAACCTAAAACTTGTCTTTGAAAGAAGGAGAAAGTTGTCAGGTAGCACCTTTCTGTTTAAGTTGAGTATTTGGTTCTTTTCCATGATCTGCTTGATTCATTGCCCAAGTAACGTACAGGTTTGGGCGTGTGAGGCCTATCAACTGTGTATGTGATTTTGTCTTGCTTAATCCTCAGACAGGTGCCTACTTCTCATATAACCCACTAATGTTTTTACTTCTCTTATTATTTCAGGACGCAAAAATATTCCCGACTTAGGGTTTTATTACTTAGTTTACATGTCAAAATACCATTGATGTTGAAGATTAACATTTCCTTGTACATTATGCTCTTCCATACCTGTATGATAAGTGTTCTCATTTTTTCCTAAACTGGTTTATGCCGAATCACATAGTAAATGCTACCCTGATGACATCATATCCATCTTTTCTTAAACTGGTTTGTGCCGAATGTTCCTTTTCTGGATTGCCTGTGGTGCCAGTCTAGCTGCTCTTATTGAGGTATTCTCTATTTCATAAATGGGTATCTTTTCCATGATGGTTATATTACCTTTTCACTCAAGTTACTCATGGGCACTTTGTTTGTTGGAGGTTCAAATTCTATTTTTTCTTTTGTTTGCTCATGGGTTTACAATATTGAAGTAAATTACCCTACGTTAGCTAGTCTGATCAGCTACTCACAATTTTTCAATCCTTCTGATACAAGATCAAAGCATTGTGAGAGATCCTAGTTTCAGAAAATTTATTATATTTTCTCAACTTATAATGTATTGAATCTCTAATTGGCACGTTGTTCTGTTTTCAGTTTCCGGTGTCTATTGTAAGTTTTGTTTTATCACGTGCTTCATCAGAACAGGCAGTTCCTGCTTCTTCTCGTGAAACCATTTCACGTGCAGATAAAACAATGGATGGTTTTCTGGAAACGTGACATTTCTTACTCACTCGAGCTTTACTTACTGTTTTAGTTTTTCCCTTCATAACGTCTCACTTGGTTTGGTTTATGCAGCGGCGATTATCCTAAGAATGAGGCCATAATTGACAAGATTGACGTTTTTCCCCCAGATAGCTGGTGTTCATGGTGATATTTTCATTTGCTAAAGCTTTTCACGAGATAGCAATGATCTTGTCAAGTTTATTCTTCAGTCACAATATTTTTGCTGTTGTTTGGCAGTTCATCACAGAAATACACTATAGAATGTCAGTTGCATGCCCTTCATCATTTGGTTGCACATGAAGAGCTTACAACTATACTTGGTCATCGAGCTTCAGTTCCAAGCTCCTTAAAGTGAGCAAAATTATCTATCTCTCTATTTGATTTATTGATTGGTTTTACTCGGTAACATCAAAGTAACATCAAAGCGACTTTCTGTGGACCTTATGGATTTGAGGTAGCAATGAGATTTGACCATTTGGGTTCTCTTCTCGAGTAAAAACTTTGTTGTGGATGTTAGAAAGTGTAGCTTTAACTTGGATTCCGCTTTGCTATTGTCTTAATCTCGTTTGTTGAAAGTAAGACACTGATCACTCATAATAACTTCCCTGATCAGTGGCTTTGCATAGTGTTTTTCTGGTGGGAGTAACTTGCAGTTTTAATCTTTAGTTAATATTTAAAGTGCCGATACTACACTATGATATATGGAGCTGCTAGGGTCTGCTAATATACATGAGTGTCTTTTGTGAATTAAAAATTTGGAGTAGCTGAAGGGTGAATCTCTATTTAACTACTTTGACCTTTAGTTGTGGTCTCTTTCAGCTATATATTCAATCTTGTTGGACGATTTATCGACTCTCCCTCATTACAAGACGAGTGTTGTAGTATCTGTTTGCTGGGTTCGTTCAGAACCAATCCTCCCAAAGAAATGGTTAGGTATGTGTTAATTAATGCTATTATTTCAGTCACTTTTGTTACCTATTTTAAAAAGTTGTTTACTTTTCTCTGTCTACTGCTTTTTTAGGTTTTGGTCTCAAAGCTAGTTACGTGCTGCATCGGCGCTGATGCAGATTCTAAAGTTTCTGGTTCTAAGTTAACTTGTCAATTTGCTAGACAAACTAATTGTTGATTCTGAATGTCCGCTTGATGAAAATATATGGACATACCTGCTAAATATAAGAGATATGAAAGGATTCTCCTTTAATACACAATATTTGATTGATCTTGTATTTGAACTTTCTGTATTTAGTTTAACCTAGACTCCTCCTCTCTTGTACATGGATATATATATTCTCTCCGTAACCTCAATCATTCAATAAGACAATACTTTAACATGGTATCAGAGCATTGTTAAGGAGAAAAAAAAAAAATTTCTTCCGCCTCCATCTTCTTCTTCTGCCTCTGTCTTCTTTCTTCTCCATTTCTTCTCAAATCTCATTCTCACGATGGCTACAACTGCAGAGGTTGTTGACACCACTCAAAATCTTCTCAACGTGAACATGCTCAATGTCACAAAGCTCACTGCTAGCAACTACATGATGTGGAGCCTTCAAGTCAATGCTCTTCTCGATGGTTACGGTCTCGCTGGACATCTTGACGGATCCACTCCACCACCGGCTGCCACTATCACTGCCAACACAATCACATCGGTTAATCCCGATTTCACAAAATGGACACGTCAAGATAAATTGATTTACAGTGGACTTCTTGGCACTCTTTCTCTCACGGTGCAACCGCTTGTCTCCAAGACCAAAACTGCTGCTGAGATATGGAAAACGCTTGCAGCCACATACGCCAAACCTAGCAGAGGACACAAACCTCAGCCCACAACATCAAATAACACAACCCACAAATCCTTCCCCACCAACCGAAACCCACTCCCAACATCTAAGCCCAAACACTAATCTCACCCAGCCTTCGCCATCTTCAACCTCCACCACTGTCGTAGCCAAACCAACCAACCCAAAACCTCAACATCAGATGCAAACTCGACGAAAAAAACAATATTGTGAAACCAAACCCCAAATACAATCTTACCGTTAGCCTTTTACCCACAATCCCACCAGAACCCCAAACCGTGAACCAGGCGTTAAAAGACAAAAGATGGAGAGGAGCGACATCTAAAGAAATTGATGCCTTTGCTATACATCGGACATTCGATTTGGTGCTCAGACAATCTCACTACAATGTCATTGGCTGTAAGTGGATCTTTAAAAACAAAATTCTCTCTACTGGTTTTCATCACAGGTGCAAAGCACGTTTAGTTGCGAAAGGCTACAACCAAGAATATGGGCGTGATTATACTGATACATTCACTGATCAAGTCTACTACTATTCGGTTGGTACTCGACATCGCAGTTTCAAAATCCTGGCCAATCCAACAGTTAGATGTCAACAACGCTTTCTTACAAGGAACTTTAACTGAAGAAGTATATATGGAGCAACCACCGGGATTTGTTGATTCGGATCATCCAAACCATGTATGTCGACTTCGTAAAGCCATTTATGGACTGAAACAGGCTCCGCGTGCTTGGTATACAGAACTCAAAACGTTTTTGATGAGCTTAGGCTTCAAGAACTCTGTCGCTGATACTTCTCTCTTTGTTCTGCAACTTGGTACTGAATATGTCTATCTCCTACTCTATGTAGATGATATTCTTATCACAGGAAGTAGTAAACAAGGGATTACTACGATATTATCACTTCTTGCGGACCGTTTCTCTGTCAAAGATGCAGAAGACCTCAATTACTTTCTTGGTCTTGAAGCACATCGGACAGATCAAGGACTCCACCTGTCCCAACGCAAATACATTCTAGATCTCCTTCATCGATACAATATGCAGAATGCGAAACCGGTGACTACTCCTATGGCATCATCACCAAAGCTAACACTTCACTCAGGCACTTCTCTAACAGATCCAACGATGTATCGGAAGTTGGTTGGAAGCTTGCAATACTTGGCGTTCACGAGACTAGATATCGCTTATGCGGTGAACAGACTTTCTCAATTCATGCACCGCCCGACTGAAGAGCATTGGCAAGCTGCTAAGAGAGTATTACGGAACCTTGCGGGCACTCCTACGCATGGGATATTCTTCTCCGCAAAGAATTCTCCTTGTTTACATGCTTTTTCGGATGCGGATTGGGCAGGCGATTCTGATGATTATCTTTCCACCAATACATACATCATCTACATTGGTAATCACCCTATCTCATGGACTGCAAAGAAGCAAAAAGGAGTCGCAAGGTCCTCCACGGAAGCAGAATACCGAGCTGTTGCAAACACTGCTGCAGAATTGAGTTGGGTCTGCAATGTTCTAACGGAGCTTGGCATCACGCTTGCACAACCACCTGTTATATATTGCGATAACATTGGAGCTACGTTTCTTTGTGCCAATCCTGTTCGTGGCCAGATTCAACATGGTGCCCTTCGAGTATCACACGTCAATACAAAAGATCAATTGGCCGATGCATTGACAAAACCGCTGCCTCGACCACGGTTCATGGAACTTAGAGACAAGATTGGAGTTGCCACACCACCTCCATCTTGAGGGGGCCTATAAGAGATATGAAAGGATTCTCCTTTAATACACAATATTTGATTGATCTTGTATATGAACTTTCTGTATTTAGTTTAACCTAGACTCCTCCTCTCTTGTACATGGATATATATATTCTCTCCGTAACCTCAATCATTCAATAAGACAATACTTTAACACTAAATTGCATTACATAAGGTATCCGAAAAAGTGGAATAATTTAGGAAGGTGTTAATCTTGGTTTAGTGTAAAATTCCGGAAATGCCCATAAATTTGTAAGCTTATGAGAGTTGTCACCTTCTCAATCTCAACTGTTCAGCGAAGACGGGTGTTGAATCCTATTTACCTGTTTTTTTTTTGTTTGTGTTGACATTTAATAGGACATGGTTTGTATTCTTAGTCGAGGCACCTTAAATTGATGTTCTTATTTTTCTCTCTGAGTCATCTCCGTTTGAACATTTGGCATTTGGTTTGCTATCAGGTTGGGTACATCGTTAGTCTTGGTGACCATCATGCGATGAATATTTTAATTGATCAAGACACGGCAGAAGTTGTCCACATAGATTTTGGAGTTGCCTTTAAACAAGGTTTAGTTCTGAAGACTCCTGAACGGGTATGTTTCCTTCCATCTGCTCTCTTTAAATATTTAATTGGATCTGTACGATTCTCATTTGTTCAGCTTCTTCCCGATTGGACAGGTCTCTTTCAGGGTTATTCGAGACATAATTGATGGAATGGGTATCACAGGAGCGCAAAAGTTATAAAGTGGACTTTTGCGAGGGATACTTGCATGTAGTGATGGCCAGAACGTAGATTTGTCTGTTGTTATATAAATGCCATTTTAATGCTCTCTCTTTAAAACTATTTCTTGACGCAATAATGGTGCAAATCAATTTGAGTTCCTCTTCATTGTCTTGTCCTGTCAATATTAGGATATTTTATCTTTCTGAAGATGTTGTCTAGTTTCTGAAACACATGTCTTTGATCCAAGAAACTGAAGATTATGATGGCATGAACTTGGAAGGATTACAAGAGGAATCCGAGGGGAACAAGGATGTTGCACGTGCTTTGATGCGTGTCAAGCAAAAACTCGATGGCTATGAGGGTGGTGAGATGAGAAGCATACATGGCCAGGTATTGTTTTTTGTAACATTTGATCAAAAGCTCTCTCTAAGTTGTTCTTGGTTCACAAGTTACTTAGGTGTAATTAAAATTTGACTGTGTATTTAAAATTTCTTCGATTAGACAACTTATTTTGTTGGGCAATTTATCGGCTCTCCCTCATTACAAGACTAGTGTTGTAGTATAGATTCATGTTTGCTGGATTCGTTCAAACGCAATCCTGCCAAAGAAATGGTTAGGTATGTGTTACTAATGCTATTTCGTTCAAAGGCAAGACCAGTGTTGTAGTAAAAAAGTTGTTTACTTTTCTCTATCTGCTGCTTTTTTTTTTTAGTTTTTGGTCTCAAAGCTAGTTACATGCTGCATCTGACGCTGAAGCAGATTCTAAAGTTTCCGGTTCTAAGTCATCTCAACTCGTAAGAATAGCCATTCTACCTATAAATTTGCCTTCCTTTTGCCTACCTATAAATCTAATAACTATCCGATCACTACAACAGTGTGCTAGAAGATTTTGTTATCTTCCACCGAGATTCCTTTCCTGGAGGTATCATTCTATTTGAGTTAAATTATAATCAAGTGCCATTATTTGTTGGGATGTTAACTGTAGAATTAAGATTAAGTATGGTTTCTTTGTTATGTCTATATGGTGTCGGATTTTCTTCCAGGGTATCGGTCATTCTCTTTTGTGGTCAGTATCTCTTGCTTTTCAAATTTGAATATCGAAGTACTCGGTCCCTTCCAACATCCGTATCTACAGGCCAATCTGGATCTTCCCCTTCCACCATCATCTCTTCTTTTTCCTCTTCGTCTTCCTTTTCCCCAACGCTGTCCTTGATGAAATCCGCCTTTGTCATTGCCCTCGAAAACCTCCAGATTCTGCTCACAGCGTCCGCGTTTCGATTTACGCGGTGTGGTGGTCGAAAACTTGTGGTTCTCGGCTTCGCCACTCAGTCGTGACTTCCTTGTTCTTCTGGCGATTTTGATTTTTGGGTTTGAGACGGCATCAGACGAAACAGCAGCCAAGTGTAACGGAGGTCTCACGCTCCGGGACAATATACTCACCGGAAAAAACGATAGTACACATCGGAGGAGGTCGAATTTAAGCCGGTGTGAAGCAATGATGATGTTGGCACGGAGCAAGCTACGGGTAGGAAACTCATTTCTCTCTCTGCCCAAATTCAAAAGCTGGTAATTGAAAAGGAGAGAAATCCTAAAACGATGCCGTTTCTACTCTCTCAAATGTAGAACCTAAATATCGATTCGGGTCATTTGATTTTTCTTGCGAATTTTTGGTTTTATTCTATAAACTCGAATATATTGTGGATGGTTTCAGTTTGGGACGAAATTCGATTTTAATCAAATCTCTACTGCCAGCGCTCTCTAGAAGAGGACATGTGTTAAGCTATTTTACTGACGTATTGTGAAAAATGTTTACACTATCCTCCTCTTCTATGCATCTGTTCTAGACTTTTTCAGTTTTCTACAACTTCGTGTTTATGAATCACCTCCCTTCTAAGGAATTTGCCATAAGAAAAACCTTCATGCCTCCTCCGTTTTCCATCGGAAGTTTAAACTTTTATCCACAGTTTTTTTCATTCTCTTCCCTGATTGTGTTGAAATTGGTAAGAATTAGGCTAAAACTAAATCTACGAATTTGGTTGATGTTTTATCTCCGTCCTAGTTTTGAATCCTTTATTTTTACGGTTCATTGGCGCTACCTTGATAGGTAATTCTCAGACAGAGATAGTTGAGAAAAATATTATGTAAATTCAGAAGAATTCTTGATAACCTAATCGACAGGTAATTCTTATACAGTGATAGTAATGATCAGCTCAGCTATGCAATCATTCGTAACAAAGAGATATGAATAACCAACGAAAGACGAAGATATGATCATATAACTAATTTAACCAATAGAAGCTATGATCTAGAGTCACTTTCAATAATATGAATTATCTATTGTTTGTTTCCCTCTTGAATTAATTGAGAATCAGATTGTAAAGTTAAAGTGAAATAATATTTTAAACGTTATATAATATAATGTTTTGACGCTAAATTATTTTTCGATTTTAATTATTTTATAAATTGTATTTATATCAATTTGAACATCGTTACCAACGAAGTTTTTTCAATTAATTTGATATTTAAAAAATTAAAAAATATTTTATTTGCGTATTACGCAGAGAATCATTTAGTCTTATATTATAGCTATAACAAAAACAATATTAGCTTATCTTTATCATTCAAGATTTTGATTCAAAAAAAAAAACTGAGATTTTTTAAACAAACATTTATTTTGCCAAGAGATTGATCATATAATTTTTTTTTATATCGTTTAATTGCATCTATAGTATTTTAATTAAAGTTGTGTTTTTGTTATAATCATACAACTTTACAAAATCAAACATTAATATTTGAATTTGAAAATCATCATTTTTACTTTTTGATATTTTTTTGTGTTTGGTGAGTTCAAATAAATTTAAAAAAACTCATTATCTTAAACGTATTCAACTTCCTTTAAAAAGTTTACATTCAATCTAAATGTCGTGCATATTTAATTTTATATGATAAATCATATTTATTTATACGAGAGATATACCATTTGATATTTGTTATTGCTAATTTTTCCGTATATTATAAAATCTTATAATTTTTATTTTTATTGTCAAATATTCTAATATCCATTTAATGTAGGTAAAAAAATATAGTATTTAGATTATTATATAAAGTTTGATACATCAAACGTGATAATTAACAATATCGTGATATATGTCATCTAATCGATTAGATTTTGACATGTGTTAAAAAAATCCAATTAAATGTTGCCACATGTCAACAAACTTTTTAAATAAAAAATTATTTATTTGTATTTATCAATTAGATATTTTAATTTTAAATAGAAAAAGATAAAACAATAGATTAAATACCTTTTTCTATTGGGATATTATAATATAGATGTAATTTTTTTTAGTTTGAATAGATTTAAATTCAAATATCCAATATTTCACATTTATTTATATACTTTTATGCTCTCTCTATTCTATGTAATTTAAAACCTCAATAATATTTTTCATAAAAATTAGTTTTTTGGTTTTTCATCAGAAAAGATTGATTATTATATTTTTCGATATGTGAAATAGAATACGACAATATATACTAGTTTTTTGAGTTTAATATGATTCATTCGAACTCAATTTTTTTGTTTGTTGTTGACAACATTGATATGAGGTGTAATAATTTATTTTTTCACTTTTTGCTTAATTTGTTTTACGTTTAATAATTAATAAAATGGTAAAAATAATTTATTTTGAAAATTCGGATTTTTATACAAGGTAATTAATCTTTTGAGGAATGTTTGAGTCAATCGGCTAGATTTAAACAAGTATAAAATATATTTTTATTTAGATTTAGCAACATTTCAAAAGATTTATCTACTTAAAAATAATACTATCTTAGTTTGATAAATAGTAAAAGAGGATTAGAAATATTTGACTGTTTGAATATATGTGATATAATTTAATTGAAAATCAAACAATATAAAAATAAAATATAAGAATACAATAGATATATATTTTATAGACTTCTATGTAAATGATTTTATAATAACGTTTTCAATTTTATTTCATTATTTAAATGGAGTGATTTAATTTTGTCTTTTATCTTTTCGTCTTTGGTTTTTGCATGTTATAAAATATTCAAGAGTAAAAATAGTTCAAATATAAATATGAGAAATAATCCATCAACATTTTCAAAGTAGATATTTGTATAGTAAAATAAGATTAAAAGTAAAATAATTTACCAACTTTAAATAGGATTAAGAAAAACTAATAATTTCAAAAGATGTGATAAAATTTAATTATAAATCAAATAACAAAAACAGAAAAATTAATAAATAAATGATATTATTCTCGATCAATGGTTTTGCAAGTAATATTCTTAATTTGATTTTATTTATGTTAACAGATGATCTAATTTTGTTCACCACAATTAAATATTTATTTTCTATAGGTTTATAAAAAATCAAATCACAAACCCGCATATATGCATGTCCTTCATCTAGTACATAAGAAAAGACATATGATAATTATGTATTTAGTAAATCATTTACACATAACTGTACTTATTTTGCGAACTAAAAAGTAATAAAATCTGATATGACATCCCCTTACTCTTAAAACCAAAGGTTTTTTTTTATTATATTGGCTTATATATTTTAATTTGATTGGTTATAAACTATGACATGGTTTTAAAAAATGATGACATGGATTACGAAAAATGATGACATGGGTACCAAATTTGTACTAATTAAATAAATAAAAAAACAAACAAAACAAAATGAAAAAAAACAATTAAATCTCAATTTTTTATTCACAATTTTTATTCACAGTTATAGCTATCTCTTATATATTAATTGTGAAGTGATTTGTGAGAAAATACTTATGTGCCATCTCCACATTCACTCTCCTAAATAAAATATGACATGGCTAGAAAGAATTATGACATGGCAAGAGACTAATTATTTCTAACCTTTTAAAGTTTTCATTGTCATGAAAAAATCTTTGCAAATATTTATTTATGGAAACTTTTTTTTTTAAAATACAAATCAATTTTAACTTAAACAAATTTAAAGAAACATTTGGCCACCAAAAAAAAGAAAATATCAAAAGACAAATTACTATTGTGATTATAAATTGAAATTAAAAATTAAGATTTCAAAATTCAATTTTTGAATGCCATTGTCCCTTATTACATTGCTAATCAATTGATAATTTGTTATAAAGTTACACTAACAACAATATACACACTTGATTATTTAAAATAATTGAGTTATATTAACACAATGTTTTTTTTACGTATTCTCTTTAAAAAAAACCTATCATTAATCAACAAAATTAAGTCTTTTCATCATAAGATAAAAATAGTTCAAATTCAGGAAAAGAACAAATATTATGATCAAAACGTTTTTCAAGAAAGCATACTTATTTTCAGAAAACTCTTTGCAAATATTTGTTTATGGAAAATTTTTTTTTTGAATATGAATCAATTGTAACTCAAACAAATTTAAAGAAACATTTGGCCACCAAAAAAAAAGAAAAGATCAAAAGACAAATTACTATTGTGATTATAAATTGAAATTAAAAATTAAGATTTCAAAATTTAATTTTCGAATGCCATTGTCCCTTATTACATTGCTAATCAATTGATAATTTGTTATAAAGTTACACTAACAACAATAAACACACTTGATTATTTAAAATAATTGAGTTATATTAACACAATGTTTTTTTACGTATTCTCTTTAAAAAATATTAACCTATCATTAATCAACACAATTAAGTCTTTTCATAATAAAATAAAAATAGTTCAAATTCAGGAAAAGAACAAATATTATGATCAAAACTTTTTTCAAGCCAAAATAATATTATTATGAAAATTTTAAATTACAAAAAAAAGCCTTCTTATACGTTGATAACGTTCCTTCAAATAATGTCATCTATATATACTTCATCCATAATCCACAAGACTGATAAAAATAGTATTTATTTTTCTTGAAATTTAGTCCTTATCAAACAAAACTAATAATAAATACAAAATTAACTACAATTTGATTTTAACTAATAAATCACAAATTTATTAAAAATATATATATGTAATCGCGATCTTAAAGAACAAGAAGATAATGAGATATTGACTAAGATATTTTTTTAAAAATATTTGGAAATAGGTAAACCTAATTATCTTTAACAAAAATATACTAAAGTATTGTATATATTCGTGTTATTGTACATGGTGAGACATTTGAACTTATAAATAATATTAGTTGATCAAAATTTTCTCAAAACATAATATATATATTATATACATACGTGTTTGGGGTGAAGTTTGTCAAATTCATATTTCTATCCTCATATTTATTTTTAAGATCTTATACACATAAACATATTTTTTGAACCAAACTACTCTTTTCTTTTATTTATTTTCTATTTTATTATTTAATAAAGAAGGGAATGTGTAATGACTTCATCTTTTTGAATGTTGTCTTCAACATTTGAAAAAGCTTGAAATTTGTTTTTACCAATTTCTTCATCATAATTCAATATTTACTCCAAATCATGCTCATTTTAATGTCTTTTTTGTTTTTCAGAAGAATAAAAAATTAAAATAGTGGAAGAATACGAGCTACATAAAATATAACACATGATAAGAAATTCATTTAGTAAATTAAGAGGTAGAAGACGAAGATCTAAGAGGATTGCAATTTTAATCGAACACCATTGGTAATGTTTAACCATGAAACGAAGTTTTTCCGATTAGTTTGATACTTAAAAAATTAGAAAATATTTCTTATGCATATTATGTGGGGAATCACCTAGTCTTACATTATAGCTATAACAAAAACAACATTAGCTATCTTTATCATTCAAGATTTTGATTCAAAGCAAAAAAAACCTAGATTCTTTAAACAAACCTTTCTTTTGCCAAGATATTAACTTTTTGGAGATTTTTAACAAACCTCCTCGAATTCTCCGTAATGCCGATAACACAATCTCCGCTACTCTATTCACTTTTAGATCGAATCGCGGCTTCTTTGACGGTGGATCCACCACCGATTCTTCAACCACCGGTACGTCATTACCTGCAACATCCATAGTCAACACTTGTGAGAAAGAGACCCTAATCTTTGAAATTGAGAGTTAAATGACTAATATTTCAAAAAACCTAATTTTTGCGGGTAAAACTTTCTAGAAAATTTTACCATAACGAATTTTCAGAAGAAATGATTTTTTGAGAGAGAGAGAGGAGAAGGCAAAAAGATTTGGCTGCTTTATTTTCTATAGAGATAAATAATAACAATAAAAAAAGAAATATAAATTGTTAAAGAGCTGTATTGAGCCGTATATATTAGGGGCAATTGCAAGAATATCACTTTTGGTGTGTACATTTGCAAAATGTCACTTAGGGGTGTCCATTTGCAAATATTCCACTAATTATGGATTTTTAAAGGTTAAATCTTAAAATTATAAACCATAAAAAATATTTTGACCCCTAAAACCCATTAAACTCGAAAAACTAAACCCTAATACAATATTGTTAACCCAAAGATAAATGATATAATGAATTATTATTTTTTAAAAAAGTGGCACTTGAAAAGTGATTTTTTTTTAAATTTCTCTATATATTAAGGCCTTATTTAAATATATGCATATGGATTACTTTTCGATAAGTATGTAATTAGTAAAATCTATTAAAACACATGTAGATCAATTATTGAAAAGAGAAATTTTGAAAATGCCAATTTTGAAGTGTCACTTTTCAAAAATACCACATTCTCAACAAATTTGCAAAAATGTTATTTTTTTCAAAATTATTTATTCATTATATTATTTATATTTGGGTTAACCATATTGTATTAGGGATGTCATGTCATATTTTTTTGGAGAGAATGAATGTGGAGATGACACCTAAACAATCTCTCACAAATCACTTCTCAAATAATGTATAAGGGATTTAATTTTTTAAACTTCAAAAAGGTTATGTGATTTTTAGAGATACTAAGTGAACACCCGTGCATAAGCGTGGGTTTTATATTTACATTTTTTTTGTTTTGATATTATAATGGACTTTTATTTCTACAGATATACTTTATTTTCTGGGAACACTTTGTGGGCACATAGATGGACAAAAATACTCTTAATTCGAATGTTGTGTTGGTTTAGTAAAAAATAGCAAAAATAATCTGGTCCATTGGTTGATTCTCAATCTTGTGGCTGAGAATATCAGTCTCTCTCCTTCTCACCGTCTGCGTTTCTTAATCTCTCTCCTCCTTGATTTCTCTTTCTCTCTCTTCTGTGTTTCTTAATCACTGGTTTCTTCCTTTCATCATCTCCTTTTCTTTTCTTTATCTAGAGCTAAATTGGATTTCTTATCAAATCAATGTTAATTTTTTGCTTCTTATAAAATCAATTTGATTATAGAAAAACCATAAATCAAGCAATTTTCATGTGTTTAGAAATACCGAATATATATGGGGTTGTTTAAAGGGTTAATTAGCTCAATATTATGTTTTGAGCAAGGAATTAGGAAACTAACATGTCTATCAAATAATTTAGGTGAGTAGCATAGAGAAAAATAGTTGGACAAATTTGCCCCTATTAAATTTAGTAATTATTGATGATAATAAGTATTGTGTCCGTAGACCGTATAGTTGGCTATGTCATGAATATTGTATTTATATAGTTAAGTAGGTAACACATAGAGTTAGTTATGTGTGATGGATATGTCCATTGTTAACGAATACTATAGTTAATTATGTCATAAATATTGTGTAAATATAGTTAACTATGTTCTATGTAACATGTATAGCTAACTATCCATGGTTAATAGACACTATAGTTAGCTATGTTTTGAGTAAATATAGTTAATTATGTAACACATAACTATCTCTTTTCAACGGATAATATAGTTAGCTATGTCGTCAGTTAATTTTCACAATTATACTATGTAATTAGTTATACCAATTAATTGGATGTAATAAATTGTATGTCCCTACAAATTTTTTTTTATTTTTATTTTTTAAATTGTAAAAATTTGTATTAATTACATAAGAGCAAAACTGGGATTTAATTTAACCTAAATGCTACTTACTACATTATGTTTTACATGGTGTTAGATTATAAATTATATGTGAAATAATATACATGCTAATTTCTCTTGTTTAAACTATAAGAATTGGTACAAGCGAAGAAAAGGAATGTGCTTGCATCGTTGAAGCTCTCAAGTCTTACTTTGCTCGCTATGTCGTCTCCGGTATCCATAACTCACTCTCCAGTTGCAATGGTCTCACGGTACTCTTCGAGAATACATTTGGGTTATCAAAATGAGATTTTGTTTTGTAATTTTCTTGGTGTCTATGTATTTGTGAATCTGATTTCCATATTCTATATGTAAATTTATTTTTAATAGTTTTTGTATGATTTAAAGGAACCAAGAAACATGGTTCCTCGGATGAGAGTGTATCCACAATTATTTATGAGAAATCCACCAAATTTTGTCTGTGACATCATGTATTCATGTTTACAATCACTATAATAGCTAATACTGACAATGTGGTTGTAATTAACATGGCTAATAACTTATAATGAAGAAGAGACCAATGTTAATCCGGGGCATGTAGTTTGTTTTAACAATTAGTTAAATGTTAATTCATATCAAAACACAATAGTTGACCTATGAAAATCTATGATAAATTTTAAATGCTTGGCTTGTTTTCGGTTAAACTACTGTAAAAATGACATGTAGATGTTATGCATTTGTTTGATAGTTGTGTATTATTGACCACTTAAGCACATCCACGTTGGCTCATTAAAGATAGTTGACTTATGAATATGTCCACTAACTTTATCATGCCTTGTTTTCGAAAATTGAAATTCTCTATGACATGAATTCAGCATATTTTGTTAATGTGGTTAAGACTGTTTAGGATTTTTAAATACTTGTTGTTATGATAACTTATATGGTCGTGTGTTGTTGACCACGTAAACACGTCCACGCGGACTCGAAAGAGCATACACTCTATCTCCAAGAAAATTGTTAAGACTGATATCCAAAGTTTTATCTAGCAAAAACTCAAAAACTTTATGATGTGCACGTATTTATGCACCCTTATCACATGTTTTACTTAGTATTTTTAGACATTAAGTTTATATTTTACATGTTTTTGTGCATTTTAAACTTCGTTTAGTATAGGTTGAGTGTTAGAATCCTATATGTTCTTTCTTGCATTTGCATTGCATATTTCATCCATTTTAGGTACCAAAGGAGTTTTGGAGCAAGGAGAGATCAAACGGAAGAAGAGATCAACCAAGAAGATAAAGAACTGAATGAGATGCGGTCTGCCTACTCTGCGGTCAAGCTATTCCAACACGCATTGTCGGCCAGGTTGGTCGGCCCTAAAGACGAAGAGAGTGATGCAGTCTGCCTTACTTGGAGCCGAGCTATTCCAGCATGCAAGGTCGGCTGGGTTTGATCGGCCTAAGAGATGAAGAGAAGGATGCAAATATGCCATGTCTGGAGCCGACCAAATCTAGCATGCATCGTCGGCCGGGTAGGTCGGCCCGAAGCCACTTCGCAGTTGACTAGGGTTGACCGGATACACTTTTTTTTTTTTCCTTATAATTAAATAGTTTTAGCCAACATTAAAACCCTAAGCTTTTTCCTCATATCTATTATCCTTTGTGCAAACTAAGGATCTTTTGTGTTCTTGAATGATTTGGAGAAAAAGTCTTCACCTTTTATGTTTATTTAGAGATCTTTTAATCATTTATCTTAAGCTTTTCATTATGTCTTACTTTATCTATGTTTTTGATGTTTTGATGATGATTAGTGAGTAGTTTCCTTTTGTGGAGTATGGGTAGAGTTGATTAGTAGTTTCATGTCGGAGTCACTTTGCAACTCACCGGAATGGGAACAGGATCAGCAACACGAGATGCAAATTATCGGAATGGTGACGCGACAGTGGTATTAAGATCAGAGAATTGGTGAAAATAGATGTCGATCGGTTTAAAAAGAAGAAAAAAAAAAATTAAAAACTCTCTCTTTCAAAAAATTTCTCTCTCAAGCACAAATTTCGATACTGGTTAATACACAAACAGCTTTTAGCTACACCTTGTTTTAACCACCAGATATTACCAAAATTATCCTATGTTTTTGAAATCCTCTTCCTCCACCTAACTTTTCCCCCCAAAAAAGAGAGACCCTAGAACTAAACAAGCTTTCCGCGCCCCTTTGGCAGGCCAACGGTGACCTCAGGTCAAACTGGAACCTCGCCACCACTAATAATACACCGGAACTATGCCTCTCCTGAAAGCAACATACCTCTGCTCCAGAACATACAACAACTTCTCCACACTTAATTTCACCAAACTGATTCTCCAAGGAAGCACACACACATTTCCAAGGAACGCAACGGCTGAATACTCCCCGACAGCAAGGAAACCTGAAGCAACAAATCATCAGTAAGGCTTACACACTTATATTTCCTCTACAAGCAAACCACCTAGAGCCAAAAGATGGAAATGAGACTTACATATGAAGAAAAGGGTAAGGCGGTAGCTAGAGATACGGATTCCCCCCCAAGGGTGAGAATCCAAGCCCCAAGGATTGATACCTCAGATCTCATTAAAAAAATGAACTCACCCTGATAGGAAGACTCACCAATCCAAAGGCACAACGGATCTGGTCAATGATATCTTACTTCACCAGGAGGTGGTAACTATGGGGAACTGTTGAAGGCTCAGACCTAGGGAACGGTGTCTTCCAGTTCAGATTCACCCAAGAAGAAGATCTTAACTTGGTACTGGCCAATAGACCCTACCACTTCTCAAACTGGATGGTTATTATCCAAAGATGGGAGCCAATCATCTCACCAGACTTTCCGGCTCAGATACCTTTCTGGATACAGCTCAATGGGATCCCCCTTCACTACTGGGACGAACAAATGATAAGGGAGATTGGTAAAGCTATAGGAGACTATGAAGAAGCTGAACTCACAACAAACACTGCAAGAGTAAGAGTCATAATCAATGGACTTCAACCTCTCTACCAAGAACCCATTATTGAGTTTGGGAGAGGAGTGGAAGCAAAAGTCACACTACAATATGAGAGACTCAAAAACTTCTGTACTAAATCTTACTGCCTCACTCATGAGAAAGCAGAATGCCCAACAAAAGCATCAGATATCATCTCAATGCCGACTGACCCTCTACCACAAGACAATTTGGGAGATCAAAGACAAAGACAAAGCCGGGAAAGATTCATGAACCGAGAGGAAAGATCTTACCAAGAAAAAGAAGACAGATATGGTAGATCTTTTGGAGAGAGACTATCTGAAAAACGTCCCCTTGTCACGGGTCCTTCACAAGGGAGAAGCAGAACCTTATCACAAGCGAAAGCTGGCTTCCCAAGAGCAAACCAAAGAACCACATCTGACTCTCACTCCCAACAGAGAATCGGTACTACTGCTGTACCAATCTGTACCAATCTACACACAACAAAAAGAAAGAGATGAAGTTAGATCTTACTCTCAGGCACCATCAAGGTCTTAAAGAACACAAGGCCACAACTTTCAATGGAGACAGCGAGAACCCGAGTCGGAGAGGATCCTCCCTACGGAAGCTACTATCTACAACAGAAGACGACCTCCCCTGGAAAGGAATCTAAACCAAGTAGATTTCCCTGCTACTCTGCCTACAAAAGAACAAGTCATGGAGGAGCTAATGGATGTAACAATAAACTATTGTAATGTTGAAAATCCAGTAGATAAAACAGCAAGACAACAAAGGGTGCATGAAAGTGAATCAGAGGGCTTGATGGAGGAAACAACAGCATTAATAATAGAGGCTATAGAACTCGGCTTGTTTCACCCAACAATGACAGGGTCAGAACAGAAAATTTCATAACTACCTCTCATACACAAGACCAATCACAAAGAGAGAGAACTCAACTGCTGGGAGACCAAAACCTGGGTTCCCTCCTAGCTACACAAGATCTACCTCTACTAGACAGCCTAGAACCAAACCTTATGGAGGCAACAAAGAAGAAACGGGGAAGACCCCCACTGAGTAAAAGAACAGGCCTGACTCCAAATGTTCTACAGGGAGCTAGTTCTCGCAAGAGAAATGTAGTCCAACTACACATATCCCCAAGGAAAAAGAGCATGCAAGCAACATATAAACCAAAAAAATAACCCAAAGGAGATGATAACTCAGTCAAATCTCAAAAAAGGCTCTGAAAAAGCTTCTTCTAGCACTGTGGCTCCCCCTATAAGGATCATCCCTGATATAGTGAGAGCACCTCCCACCAATGAAATACAAACAATAGAAAGAGTGCCTCAACAACACCAAGCGGATTCACTGAATGAATCCCCAAACTATACTCCAAGGAGAAGAAGGCAGATACAAGAAAGAGCCTCTACTAGCCAAGACCAAAGTACCATCTTGACACCAACAAGCAATAGTAGGAACAAGTCAGATGGAAGGGTGGATTTTCAAGATCCACCAAAGCCTTATCCTTAGTTGTACTGAGTTGGAATTGTTGTGGTTTGAGGACAACTACAACAATTCCAAGGCTCAGGAAAATACATAAGTGTATTTCTCCTGACATCTTGTTCCTTAGTGAAACAAAGAACACAGAAGAGACAGTGAACAAAGCTCTAGACTGGCTTGGCAATGCCTCCCCCACCACATAGTTAATCCCCAAGGCAATGGAGGAGGAGGTCTAGCACTTTTCTGGAAGCAAGGAATTAAATTAGAAGTTATTCAAGCAAATAACTACTTCATTGATAAAAAAATACTACATGAAGGGAAGATCACCTACTCTACCTTTGTCTATGGTGACTAGAAAGCTCAAAGAGAAAGGAAATCTGGTCTCAACTCACCAGAATGGGAACATCAAGAGTTGAACCTTGGTTCTTAACAGGGGATTTCAATGAAATAGTTGATAACACAGAGAAGCAGGGAGGACGCACAAGACCTGAGAGCTCCTTTGGAGATTTTCGCTCTTTCCTATCTGAAAGTGATTTGTACGACCTCCAACACTCCGGCAACTTCTATTCCTGGAGAGGTCAGAGATATAACCATACGGTGTTATGTAGATTAGACAGAGCAATGGCAAATTGTTCATGGTTTGAAAGGTTCCCAGATGCAAGAAGTGAATACCTCCAGTTTGAAGGCTCTGATCACAGGCCTCTAATATCCTACTTCACTGACCACCGGAAAAGAACAAAAGGGCTGTTTAGATTTCACAGGCGACTCAAAGACAATGATGAAGTTCAGAAGCTAATCTCAGAAACCTGGAATACAAATGGAGCATCATCAGTAGAGCAGAGAATAGCAAAGTGCAGAAGAGTCATTATTCTATGGAATAGAGAGAAACAAAAGAATAGTTAGGAAATGATTGAAATAAAACAAACAGAGCTAGAATACGCCATGTCTAGTCTCACCTATAGTGCAGAAAGCATACAAGCAATCAATTCTGAGCTAGCCTCAGCGTGTAGAGCAGAAGAAGGATTTTGGAGGCAACAGAGTAGATAATTGTGGCTCAGCCTAGGGGATAAAAACACTGGTTACTTTCATGCTAGCACAAGAACAAGAAGAGTTATCAATAACATCACAGTTATAGAAGATAATGCAGGGAAAGCTCACTATGAAGAGGAGTAGATAGCAGGTACAATCAATGACTATTTCAAAGCTTTATTTACCTCTCAATCTGGAATAAGAAAGGACACTGTCTTCAAGGCCCTTTTCCCAAAAATCTCTGCAAGCACAAATGAGAAACTGATAAGGGAACCAAACCAAAGAGAGATTCGAAATGCTATGTTCTCCATCCATGGAGACAAGGCTCCCAGGCCTGATGGTTTTTCAGCTGGGTTCTTTTAAGCTAACTGGGTCACAGTAGGACCAGCAATAGTCACAGAGGTTCAAAAAATCTTCAAGTCAGGGTACCTACCAAGCTCTATAAACAACACACACATCCGGCTGATTCTAAAAGTTAAGAGCCCTAAAACAGTAGCAGAATATCGACCTATAGCACTGTGCAATGTGTACTACAAAGTAATCTCCAAGATCCTTACCAGAAGATTGCAGCATTTTCTTCAAGGGCTGGTCTCAGAGAACCAATCAGCGTTTATCCAAGGAAGGGCAATTCTGATAATGTGTTGATAACCCATGAGGTCCTTCACTACCTTAAAACATCTACAACAACAAAGAGATGCTCCATGGCTGTCAAAACAGACATGAGCAAGGCCTATGATAGACTGGAATGGGGTTTTATCAAAACAGTTTTGGAGAGACTAGGTTTCCACAATATCTGGATCAACTGGATAATGCAATGCTTAACAACAGTATCATACTATTTTCTAGTAAATGGCACAGCAGAAGGATCTATTCTACCCTCAAGAGGAATCAGACAAGGAGACCCTCTCTCCCCCTATCTATACTCTGAAGTCCTATCAGGCCTATGTAGAGTAGCTCAGGAGAATGGTAGTTTACCAGGGATCAGAGTTGTAAAGCAAAGCCCAAGAATAAATCACCTCCTCTTTGCGGATGACACCATGTTTTTCTGCAAAACAAATAAGACAAGTATCAAAGCTCTACAAGGTATCATCAAACAGTATGAAGAAGCCTCAAGACAACAGATTAACTTCAACAAATCTGCTATAACTTTTTCATCAAAAGCACCACAAGGACTTAAAGATAGAGTCAAAGGCCAACTAAATATACCAAGAGAGGGAGGATTAGGCAAGTACCTAGGCTTACCAGAGCACTTTGGTAGAAAGAAAAAAGACCTCTTCAGCATGATTATTGACAGAATCAAGCAGAGAGCCATCAGCTGGTCTACAAAGTTCTTATCTACGGCGGGTAAAATGGTTCTGCTAAGGTCAGTCCTCTCGGCTATGCCGACATATACTATGTCATGTTTTAAGTTACCAATGAGTCTCTGCAAAAGAATATAATCCACATTAACAAGATTCTGGTGGGATGGCACAAATGGAACCAAAAAGATGTGTTGGGTAGCTTGGTATAAACTAACCTTAAGTAAAAAGGCGGGAGGATTGGGTTCAGAGACATAAAATGCTTCAATGATGCCTTACTTGCTAAGGTGAGCTGGAGGATACTGACCAAACCAGATTGTCTACTTGCAAAGATTCTACTGGGTAAGTACTGTAAGACAACCTCCTTCCTGGTTAGTAAATCTCCAACATGTGCTTAACATGGATGGAGAGGGATTCTTATTGGAAAAGACCTTTTGAAGCTGAAGCTGGGGAAAGTAATCGGCAATGGCCGTGACACAAGAGTATGGAAGGATCCTTGGCTGTCATTAACCACCCCAACTCAACTTATGGGACCTCCAACAAAAGAAACAGAAGAAATGATAGTATCAGAGCTCTTACTACCTAACTCAGAAGAGTGGGACACACAAAAGATTTCTTCTCTACTCCCAAACTATGAGAAGGAGATAACTGACCTGAAACCAAGCTCGGGTGATGCCAAGGATCGGCTTGTATGGCTAGGCGATGGGCAGGAACCTACACAGCAAAGTCAGGGTATCATGTTGCAAGGGAAATGAATACTACTCTGAGCAATATTACAAACACAACAAATTTCAACTGGATGTCAGGAGTATGGAATATCAAAACCTCACACAAGATCAAGCTTTTCCTATGGAAAACTTTGAAAGGTGCCTTACCGGTTGGTTCATAGCTGGCTACTAGAGGGATACAGACACAAGCGCAATGCATCCACTGCGGTGAGGAGGAAACTATCGATCATCTCCTCCTGCACTGGCCCTTTGCTCAGGAAGTTTGGACGCTGGCTCCATTCAAAGATCTCGTTTCACCGGCAAATGTTCCCAATGTTCAATCGCTCCTCCTACAGGTGAACCAAATGACCTGTCTACCGCCTTCAGGAATCAGCAACAGACCTTTAGCACCATGGATTGCTTGGTCCTTGTGGATCTCCCGCAACCAAAAACTATTCCAGAACTGATATTTCTCCACAATGGACACAGTAACAAAGGCTGTTAAAGATGCATCAGAATGGATCCAAGCTCAATCCCAGAGAACGGTCACAATCATATCAAGACCCACCGAACCATCGACTCAAACCGAGCTCAGATGCTACTCTGATGCAGCATGGAATTTAGATCGACAAATAGCAGGGTTGGGTTGGATCGTCATAGATCGAGAAGACCAAATAGTAGCGGATAGAGAATCGGATCGAATCCCCTCTTATAGCGGAAGCGATAGCGATGCGCGAAGCTTTATCACAGGCAGCGGTGAGGAATTTCAGGGGTTTCACTATGGCGTCGGATGCTCAAAAACTAGTCAACATGGCAAAATCCGGTAATTTCCAGTTGGAAGTCTATGATATCATGCAAGATATACTCAAAATCGCCAACAATCTAGAAATCTCCTTTGTCTATGTCTCTCGATCTCTCAATGTAGAAGCTGATGCTTTGGTAAAAGCAATTCTAAACTCTGTAACAACAAAATCTGTAAGTTTGGTTGGGGGTAGTAAAGTAATTGACAAGTAGAAAAGTGTGTCTTCGTACAAAAGTATCTCTATGTGTAAACTAGATACAATAAAGTGTACTATAATGTAATTGTTCCTATTATAAATCCAGTTTTTTTTTGTAGATGTTATTTATAAGTGAATATCTTTATACTTGTAGTTTGTCTAAATGTAAAAGATTTTTGTTCACATATGTTTGCTTTTACGTCTTTAAGTACGTCTATCAAACCATCCTATTTTTTGTTAGAAATTTGTTTAGATTTCTAAACAAATATGCGAAACAGTCAGGAAATTTTTGACCAAAAACAAGGTCGAATGCTGTCTTCTTCTTATTTTTTTGCTATGGAATCCATAACCATATTAGCTTTGCATATTATTATAAGTAATTTCTTTGTTCCTCTCCCACTACTCTTCTCTGCCTAGATATTCCTATTATGTTGTTTTTGTTCTTATATTTTTTCCTTCTTCTCTACTTAAGTTATGATGTAGGAACCCAAAGTGATGGATCCGAAAATGGAATGGTTGATGGTGAATCTATAGATGGCCGAAGGGCACTCTCTACAGATCTAATGAACGGTTGATGAAATGAAGTGAATTCGATGGAGACTCTTCAACTGGCCGAAGGGCTCTCTTTGAAGAATCGATTGAAGGCAATGGATAGAAGGATGGATCGATAGACGCCACACAGATAATGGATGATTTGTGATAAGTCTAAGCACTCAATCTTCAAGGAATCTCACAGAAGAAGAAAAGAGGCGGCTGTTTCTCTCGCAGAAGAAAACTCTCATTTTATTTAATAAAACTTAATAGGTTACAAGTTGAGAAGGGACTTTATATATAGTCCAGCAACTGGGGACCTTCTAGGGTCGAAAATATTACATAATAAAATGACTAAACGTGCAAAGCAACAGATTCGAAAATTAAAAGACTTAAATAAACTCAAATGGTCTTATTTCTGCAAAACAAAAACAGAAACACGTTAATTATTCAAAGAAATTCAAATACATACCTTGAGAGTTTCTGGACTGATTTTGGATGGCTTGATCTTCTCTTGAAATGGTGAACAAAGTTTTTTCCTTAATTCCTTGAAGAACAGGCGTAAGTAAAGTTGTAGTCTTGAGTTGCTTTTGAGCATCTTCTTGTATTTCCTTGCTAATCTCATCGTCTTGAAATTCTTCATGCTCTATGAGTGTGATGAGATTCTCTACAAACTTGTTGAACTCCTCTCTAAATTTCCTCGTGCCTGATCTTGTTCTTGGAGTTTGCTTCATAGTAGGCACGTTAATGATCTCCTCCTCAGATTCGGTTGAGCTGATTTCGATGTCCTCATCAAGTTATCTTAGTATGCATATAAACATATAAATTCAAAAGTAATCTGGAACAACTTGTCATTATTATAAAGAGAAGCCAATTAGAAACTTTGATAAAGGTTTAATAAAGATCTACGAGCGTCAGAAAGTTATGAGTGTCATTATTCGTTTCTTCTCCTTTATGAATCAGTTAATGTTATGTTTTTTGGCTTCTCTTTATCAAACCTTACTTAATGATCCTCCAAACCTTTATCAAAGTTTCTGACGCTCGTAAATCTTTGTAAATCCTCAAAACATGTCTTTCCTTTTGCTGCTACATGCATTCATCTCATCAATCACCATGTTCCACATTCCCTACATCAGAAGTTTGAGTGGAGAGATAAACAGTAAAACTGAAAAGAGAAACATGTTTGATAGTCTCAATTAAGCATCGATTAATAAGAGCATGATGGGATAGGAAGCGTTAATCTGGAAGGGGAAGGAGTAGAAGAACGTTCAGAATTTCATGCCTTTTGCGCATGTCTTATTATGCCAAAGTCACCCAAACAAAGATACTGTAATCCATTAATGTCAAAACAGATCATGCTCTGGATCGATAATGTACGGAACTATATATGCCCAGTCCACGGCTTTGATTGGCAAAGCATTTAAATGAGCATCATGCTCTTTATCATTAAAACTTGATTGGTAAACAAAGTATTAAACATAGCGTTTAGTAACTGCTAATGCTTTCTAAATGCTCTTATCTTCAATGCTCCCAAATAGAGTTTTTCCAAAACATTGACCTATGATATTATTAAAAAATATTCAAAAACATATTAAATAGCTAATTTTTTATATATACAAGATTAAAAATGAATTATATTAACTTTTAGTTATTTAGTTAATATTTATCATTATTTTATTTGTTTTATTATTTTAAAATAATATCAAAATAAAACAATAAAAATTAGTTAAATATAATTTAAATTTGAAAATATTATAAAAAATTATGTTATAATTTTATAAATATATTTATATAAAACGAAAACCTAATATTTAACATTAGTTTATTTTTCTATTTGTTAAATAGTATTATACTAAAATAATAATTTAATAAAAGAATAATTAAATAAAAAATGTTGTTTTAACTTATGACTAATATATAATGTATTAGAATACATATAAATAAATAAATAAAATAATTTATTTAATTTTATATCTAGTTATTCACATTTCTGCCAATCACTTAAAATGTGCATACTGCTCATGCAACATTCTGCTAATGCTAATGCTCCTTCATGCTACTGCTCCACTATTAGCCATACCAATCACAGTCCTGAGCGGGACAAAGTTGGAGCTTGTGAATCCTTCAAAGTGCAATCGTTTTCACCATTTAACGCTCCATCATCAGACGCAAAGTGAACCACTCGGGCATTCCAAAAAGATTTAAACCCTGGACATAATCAGTTGATGACAAAAAAAAAAAATTGCACAGTGGAGAGATCAAATCAGAATCTAACAAAACCACAAATGGGAACCTGATGAAGAGAAGCTATAATGTTGGCGAGTTTAATTAGATATTTGGTATGCTATAATGTTGGGTATATACAACTTACAAACTAAGTACAAAGTTGAATCAAAACCAATGATCTATTTAAGCCCATTAAATCATGTTGCCGTAAGATTTAGCGAACCCAAATTCCATAGGAATAAACAGTTCTGAGGGCTGGAGAAAAAAAAACACATTTGGCCATGCTAGTTTTCTTATCTCTGTCTGGTTTGGGTTCTTTAAAAAATATCACTAAGAAAAGGTGAAATCTGGTGAAAATATATCACCTCGCGGCGAAAGCTGTGACAACAACGGGGGATTACACTTGCATTCATTTATTAATTTGGAATAGAGACGTAGAATTGTGTGAATAGGAACGCAGGGGAGAGGTGTGATGGTGGCGTTGTTGAGAATTCGTTTAACTCTTTAGTCTTGTGGAAGACATTTACTCTCGTCTGTATTCATCTCTCACACCTCACACTTGTATGAATTGATAAAGAACAAGACACATAACAACAAGTATTTGTTCACCCTGAGTTCGCCTTCCAATGTGGAAGAACTACATCTCAGGAGAGGGAAGCTATGTCCCTCAACTGCATCCACTATCAAGAGAGTTTACATAGAGAGAGATCAGCTAGAGAGAGATTATCTTAGCAAGAGGAAGAAGAGGATAAGATCAATAAAACGGCAATACAAGCCTTTTATATGGATCTGCTTTCCTAAATTAGGTTATCCTCTAAACCAGTTTGGTTCGGATCAAATGCTCAGATCTCCTTTGACTGAAAATATTAATCTCATTTACCACTTTTTAATAAAAAATTTTATTAAAAGATTATTTTTTATATCAAATGGTGGCTAAAGACTGATAAGGGTTTAATGAATCAACAAAATTACCAACCCAACCGCTAGATCCAACTCTAAACGCGGATTCAACCCGGGTCGAGAACTGAAAAAGGGATCTCGATCCCAAATCAAAAAACTAACCTAATTTCCGATAACTTTTTTTCTCTCTTCCTCCGATAGAGATTCCGAGGACTTCCGATTCGGATTTGTCACCGTCGTTCGTTGTCACCGTCGTCCATTGTCACCGTCTCTTGTCACCGTCGTCTCCGTCTCAGAGATAAGAACGAAAATTCAAAGTAAGTTATCCAATCTCACCTTTCCATTTTCCGAATGGGATTTTCCTTCAACTGGTCTTTGATTGGTGATGAAGGGTTTCAATTTATCTGGGTTTTGATTTCAAGTGTAGATATGTCAGATTTATTTAGATTTATCGGCTGTGAATTTACGGTTTGAAGTAAAACACAATGTGGGATCCGTAAATTTGAGAATTCGAGTGTGAATTTGGGTTTTATAATTAGTATTAGGGTTTGAGTGGATCCGTTTGAGTTGTGTAGAAGTTTTATTTTGTGTCTTGTGGATATGTAGAAATGGCTCCTACTGGCAGAAAAGGGGGGAAAGGAAAGAAATCTTCAAAGGATTCGACTTCAAATCCTTCAAAAGCATCGACTAGTTTGCAAACAAGATTTGCAGTGAGTGACTCAGATAATGGGAGTGCTTCTGAAAAAGAGACTACGCCATCAGAGGTATGTGATAAGAGTTTAGGTTCTCATGAAGAAAATTGAGAGTTATTAGGGATCCAAACTGATACTACTGAGCAAAAAGATTAGTTATGTATAGGAAAACTAGTACGCATGAGGAAGGTTGTTAGTTATTAGTTATTAGTTATGTGTAGGAAATCTCAGATGTGTAGGGAACTGGTACTACTGAGGAAAAAGATTAGTTGTTAGTTATTAGGGAAACTGGTAGTAATTGGGAAAACTATTAGTATTTAGGCAAACTGGTGCTCATGGTCCGTAAAACTGTTAGTTATTAGGAAAACTGGTACTACTAAGGATAACTGTCAGTAATTAGGAGAATTGGTACTACTAAGGATAACTGTTAGTAATTAGGAAAACTGGTACTACTAAGGATAACTGTTAGTAATTAGGAAAACTGGTACTACTAAGGATTACTGTTAGAAATTATGAAAACTAGTATTACTGAGAATAACTGTGTTATACTGTTGTGTTATACTGGGATTGCAGGATAAAGATGATACCCTACCAACGCAGCCCAAGAATTTCTTCTTCCACCACACTGCATATAACCTGCAATGCAAAGTCCAAACGAATTGTGATTTGAAGAACTTCTTACAGATCATAGAGGAGTTAAAACCAGAGTTGGAATGGTTTAATAATCATCCACAGTTTAAGCACATATTCCACATGGAAAAGGAACCAAACCGTAAGCTTCAAGGATTGTGGATGCTTCTGCTTCGAACTGTATGTTTGGAGAAGAAGAAAGAACTTTGGTTTGTGGTGAATGGCGTTCCCATTCGGTACTCTTTGAGAGAGCATGGTCTCATCTGCGGGTTCTATTGCCATGACTATCCGAGTGGAATTAACCCGAGGATGAAATGGAACAACTACAAAAGTAAGTTGATGGAGAAGCAGTTTGGCAGTAAGAAAAAGGTCACTGTCAAAGATGTGAAAGACAAGCTGGTTTCAATGAAGAAGAGTACTCCCGATCGTCTGAAGATGAGTATCCTTTATTTCTTAAGCGCTGTACTCGCGGGCAAGTCAAAATCTGATGGAAATATTGATCCATTCTTATTTAAAATGGCTGAGGATCCAGAATTGTGTAAATCATTTCCGTGGGGGAGAATGACGTTTGAAAATTCTGTTATGGATGTTTATTACCGGCTAAAACGTTTGAACGATGCTGTGCATAAGGAGATAGCTTTTCCTGGATTCGTAATTCCATTCGAGGTAACACAATATTTCTCTAAATATATTTTAATGTTTAACCTATGGATAGAAAATAATCCAATGACATATGTTGGTATGTAGATTCTGCCTTTTGAATGTATATCAAACCTGAAGAAATCATTTAGAGAAGAGATTAACGAGCCAAACAAAGAGTGTCCAAGGATGTGCAAGCATATGTTCAAAGGTAGTAATATGAAAGGTTGGGCATTAGAAGAGATTTATGAGTCGCTTGATTCTAGTAAGGTATTAATTCAATTTAATTCTTAATTAGACACGTTTTTTTGTTAATGTTAACAACTAATTTGCTATTCTTTATATTGACAGGATATTGAGAGTATCTTGGAACCTGAATTAGAAGAAAAGGTTCTTCTGGCGCGCATCTTAGATGAAGAATCAGAGGATGAAGCCTTCGATGATATCCCAGATAGTTGGAACGACTATCTTGCAGCAAAAAAAACAGATATGTTGGGAAGAGCTGTATGATATAGATGTGGCTTCCTGGAAACCACAAGAAGAAGGAACTAGTTTGCCTGAGGAGTTAGAAACAGAAAATGAGTTGGAACCAGCTACAAAGGATAATTCTGATGTTATTCAACTTTTGAAAGAAGTTGAAGACAGGTTAAGCCAAAACTGGTTGAGGAGTTAAAGAAGATGAAAACGGAGAGGAAGGATTTTGAGAAGAAGCAGAAGCATAAGGTGAGAGTACTAAGGAGAAAAGTGAAAGCTCTTGAGCTTAAGTTAGCAGATGAGTATGAAGGAGGTTGGGATGGGATTGAGGGATACGATAATCAGTATGAAGGAACTTGGTGTGATGCAAATGATTCTGGAGAAAAGGGAAAAGGAAAGGAACCAGAAGGAGAAGAAAAAGAGAAAGAGAAACAGAGAGAAGAAATAGAAAAACAGGGAGAAGAAAAAGAGAAACAGAAAGGAGACACTGAAGAAGAAGAGAAAGAAGAAGAAGATGATGAAGAAGAGAAAGGTGAAGAAGAGACAGAAGAAGTAGAGACAGGAAAGTCAAATGAAGAGAAAGATGAAGAAGAGCAAGATGAAGAAGAGATAGGAAAGACAAATGAAAAGAAAGAAGAAGAAGAGAAAGGAGTAGAAGAGACAGTTGAAGAGGAAGAAGTGAGCAATGAAGAAGAAGAAGAAATGGAGAAAAGACAGACAGAAGAAGAAGTGAAAGAGAAAGGAGAGACAAATGAAGAGAAAAAAGCGGCAGAACAGGAAGAAGTGAAAGAGACTGAACATCAGCAAGAAGTGGCAGATGGAGAAGAAGAGACTGAACATGGAGAAGATGACCTGACAGAGAAAGAAAAGGCAGATGGAGAAGAAGACCTAACAGAGAAAGAAAAGGCAGATGGAGAAGAAGAGAAAGAAGAGGAAAAAGTGGGAGATGGAGAAGAAGAGGAGCCTGAACAGGAAGAAGAAGTGAAAGAGAAAGATGAGGAGAAAGAAAAGAAAATGGCAGATGGAGAAGAAGAGAAAGAGCAAGCAGAAGAAGTGAAAGAGAAAGAAGATCCGAACCAAGCAGAAAAGAGGATAGGAAGACCATCAAGATTTAAGAAAACTCCGTATACAGAGGGGAAAAGTAAGAACAAGAGAAAAATAGATGCAGGAGCTGAAATGGATGATGGCAAAAAAAGGACCAGACAGAATGCTAAAGATGAAGCGGAGAAGAAGAAGAAGATGAAAAGGGTGAGGAATGAAGAAGGTGCAGGAAGAAGGACCAGGCAAAAAAAATGATTGATGTTTTAGGATGAATTCGTATTAGTTCAAGTCTAGGAATGTTGAATTCGTATGTTAAACTCATTTTGGTTTTAGGTACTCATTTTGGACGTCTGTGGGATTTTGAAATGTTGAACTGATTTTGGAAAAGTGAACTGATTTCGTACTACTGGTATAACTAGGTACTACTGCGACGATTTTGTACTACTGGTATAACCAAGCAGAACTGATTGTCTGAAATTAAAAATAAAAAAATAAAACATGTTTAACACATGCGCCGTCAATTCAATTAAAAAGTATTAAAATTTTATTCACAGTTACACCAAGTTATACAGTAGTACCATTTTATACATAGTTATATTTTGCTAGTTTTCAAGTATAATTAGTTATACCTACATAAAATTCTAATTTTTCTAGTAGTACTGAGTCAACTAATCCATTTCAATATATTTCTAATAGCCTCATATATTAACATATCCCAAACACACAAATTTTGTGTTTGGAATATCAATAAACCTTGTGAAATACTTATAACCATATATGTAAGGTAGGTTTAGTGAAGAAAGCTATGTTTTACTATAAGATCAATATTTATAATCATGTGTATCACAGTTTTACCTAGTAGTACTTGGTTACTAAGTCATACTTGGTAACAACATGCTTGGTTATCCCTAGTAGACTTGACAGAGAGAACACAACAATATCATTACACAGTTATACTTGGTTATCCCTAGTAGTACCTGACAGAGAGAACAAAACAAATACCAATACACAGTTATACTTGGTTATCCCTAGTAGTACCTGACAGAGAGAACAAAACAAATACCAATACACAGTTATACTTGGTTATCCCTAGTAGTACCTGACAGAGAGAACAAAACAAATACCAATACACATTAGAGCCTAGTAATACGTAAATATGCCCTCGTCCTCTTCCTCTTCCTCTTCCTCTTCCTCTTCTTCGGGATCATGTAAATTGGGTTCCTGCACATTAGAGCCATTGTACAAGTAGTCGTAAATAGGTCCTCGTCCTCGTCCTCTTCCTCTTCCTCTTCCTCTTCTTCGGGATTCTCCGGCTGATGGGTGTCGTGTTTGTTGATTTCTTCCTCTCTTAACTTCGTGTGGTGGAGGCAACCCTCTCGAATTTCGTATACTGTCAGGTACAATCCAAGTTGATACATGGGGTACAGGATATATCGTCCTACTATAAGCGAATTTCCACTTCTCCATCGAATAATATACCGAAGAAAACTCATAATGACGAAGCTCTGTCTCTCCGCTTAATTGGACGATAGCAGCTAGTGAATGCTCGCATGGGTATTTATCTATATCATAATACTTGCAATCGCAAGTTTTATCGGTCAAATTAACCAAATAATTCTTCCCATCACGTCCAATGACATTGTACTCAAAGGTCATGGCGTTTAACTCTTGCATCACTAGCTTCTTTGCTATCGATACTCTGGACTCTATTATATTATGCACGTTAGGCACCAACTTTTGTGACTCCGGTACTTCAGCGCAACTCTTCCTGTGTTTGTTGAACCATTCAGCAAGCTTTGCAATGATGACATCAATCATAGGTAGTAATGAGTACTTCCTTGCCTCAACTAATACGTTATTCATCGATTCTACACTGTTGGTCGTGTCTATGTTGTACCTTTCTCCCGGAAAATAACACCTTGCCCATTTTTTCGGGTCAACACTTTTATCCAAATACAAGGCCGCAGTAGGATACATTTGTCTGAATGCACTATAAAGTTTTAAGAACTCAACCTCTGTGTAAGCTTTAGCGCATTCCCTGAACTTCTCGCAAACAGTTTTTTTCTTCACACCATAAACATTTCCTTTCACATTTTGAGACAAATGGTATATGCAAAACCCATGTTTAGACAACGGAAACACCTTACGTATTGACTTGATGAGCGCTAGGTTTCTATCAGATATAAAAACCAGTTTAGCATGATCCGGTATCAAACATTTCAACCTCTTCATATACCACATCCAACTTCCTTCTTTCTCACCATCAACTACACCAAAAGCAATTGGATAATGGTGACGTTCAGGATCTTGAGCCATCGCAACAATTAGAACTCCACCAAATGCATGCTTAAGGTGGGTGGCATCCACAATTATCACTTTTCTCATGGCATTGAATCCTTCTATACAAGCTCCCAACGCAAAGAACAAGTACTTAAACCTGCGTTCCGTATCCCATACCACACATGTCCGTGTACCCTCATTCTTTTTCCCTAGCATATACAAATAAGACTCCAACATCAAATAACTCTCCTCCGGACTTCCCCGCACAACATTTGCAGCAAGGTTCTTACCTCTCCATGCAGTAGAGTACGATACCTCCACACTAGCTTTCCCTTTAACAAGCTGTATTAGAATTTTCGGAGTTGGAGTCTGAAAAGAACCTGGATAATCTTCATGCAAAATAGATGCAACTATTTGTGGTGTCCCTTTCCTTCTGCTCTTCCTTATACTTGCATCAGCTTTAGAGCATGTATGCATCTTGTTGTATTTTTGAACCGACCAAATTTGTGAATCCGAAAACGTAGCAACTCGTATATACCACTTGCAACCAGCACTTGCTGCACTACATTTAAGCACATATCTCCCTTTATCCGACCATTTTACATCATACTCAAAACAATTCTGATGTGAAGCTATTTGAACTAAATCTTTCACTTCTTGCCTACTTCCAAATTCTTGACCCAGAGTGATATCCATACCATCTTCCCATTCATTGTTAACATGCCCATCTACTTCCACGGCACATGGCGGCTCAATCTCTTCGTACATACCAAAGTTATCTTCGTTTCCAAATTCGTCCTCATCTATAATAAAAACATTGTCAAAACGTTATATCAGTAATACCTAGTTATACCCAGTTATACCAGACATAGAGCACATAAAATTTATTAAACAGTTATACCAAGTTATACCTAGTTATACCAGACAGAGAGAACACAAAATTTATTAAACAGTTATACCAAGTTATACCTAGTTATACAAGAACACATAAAATTTATTAAACAGTTATACCAAGTTTGAAACAACCCGACCCGTTTTTTTTTTTTTTTTAATAGCATCGAATTAGCATTCCCATAAATGCTAACTCTCAACATGCTAAATTCTCACAATTCACAATTAACCAGCGGAGATCAAATAAACACTTAACACAAGCAATTCCATTAACCAATTAAATCGTTTATCATCCATCTCTAAAACATCAAAACACAATAACAAATCCACTTTTCCAGACATCCTAACATTCCAGTCCACATTCTAGAATTCACTAGCAACCTAACAGTTCCATCAATAATGACAATCAACCGAGACCCTAGATCATCCATCTCGTCCTTGCCTTGATTCCACGATCACACTTTGCTTTTACCTGCATCACATGGTTATACGAGATGCGTGAGTATTATGATAAATACCCAGTGACACGGTCATCCCACCTACAGGTCAAATACTCAAATGAAAGAATGCACCAAATACCAGGATTATCACTCAACAATGCATAGACAATCAACAGCACAAAACAGGACAGCAGCAGCTCTGTCGATCGACACAACCTCTAGGTGTCGATCGACAGACAATTCTGTCCCCTGTCGATCGACACAACCTCTAGGTGTCGATCGACAGACAATTCTGTCCCTCTGTCGATCGACAGACAACAGTCCTGTCGATCGACACGGACCTGCAGAACCCTAAGATCGAACCTATCCTCTCATGGAACGAATCTCAGGCCTACAGATCGCTTTCCAGCACAAATCCACAGCCATTCCACACCAAAACACACAGAAATCAATGTATTCCATCCATTCCTACATCCGAGAACCTATGGTCACGCACTCACCTGATTTCTGAAGAGGAATGAACGAAGAACGCGAAGAACCCTAAAGTTCAGCCTCAGATTTCGCCCAGAAATCGACCTCCACTCCGTTCCCGACCCTCTCCCATGAAATCCCAGCAAGAACAAGGTTTAGGATTGAGAACACAAGAGAATTCCACAAGAAAACCTCGAAGAACACTCAATCCTCTTCTCTCTCTCACAAACTCTCTAAAAACCCTTTCTCTGATCCCAAAAACGGCCAAAATGGAACTGAGACGCGTCCCAATCCTTTTTATACGGAACCCTAGGTTCCCGCAAACCGGCCAACTCAAACCGAACCAGAAATCAAAACCCTAATTCTGATTTTTGACCCCTGTCGATCGACACATCCAACCTTGTCGATCGACACAGTCACAACTGTTCGATTTCTCGAGGAGATAACAACCCGTGTCGATCGACGCACACACACATGTCGATCGACACCCACCAAAACCAACTCCCAATTCTCATTCGAAACCGTGTCGATCGACACACACTCTGTGTCGATCGACACAGACCTCACTGGTCGAAACCAACACGCGAACAAACACCCGTGTCGATCGACACACACCTGTTGCGTCGATCGACACCCTACCAAAAATCCTATTTTTGGATCACGGGCGTTACAATTCTCCCCCACTGACAAGGATTCGTCCTCGAATCACAAGCCAATAACCACTCAGATCCGTGCTAAGGTCACCACTTAAGCTCAGAAACCCGACCCAACCTTCCCGGAGATACACCACAATGTATCGCTGTAGTCCCGGCCCAGTCTGCCCGATCGATCGAACAACAATCAGACAAGAACATGTCCGACCCACCGTAGACCCGGCATAAAGGACTAACTGATCGTGCAACAATCAGACAAGAACATGCACGACCAGGACGCTACATTTCTCTCCGAAATTGCCCGAATCGAGGTTCCAGCACAAATACTAACCCTAGACCAGACCCTACCATCCAACCCACACACTTGACCCCACCGGTCAACCCACCTGAGATCCTTCTCGATCCCCGATGGCCATTCGGTCGCCCACTTGCAACCTGCTCAGACGCTACTGCTCATACTCATACTCATGACTCGTACACATATACACCACACCTACTCGCAGGATCGTCACCCTTTGAGCTACAGTGTGCAGAGAACCTACTATTCCCTGGAGAGACCCACTATCCCTCAAAGTACATGTAGGAGACCCACCGTCCCCAGAGGCCCACTACCCCTCGAGTGCATGCAGAGAATCCACTATTCCCTGGAGAGATCCACTATCCCTCAAGTCTACAGGAACCCACCGTCCCTAGAGAGCAATACTCTGCAGCGTGCCGTCATAGACATCTATCGACCGACACACACCCATGGCTCACCATGACATTTCCCCACTGGAAATGTTAACTCTCGCTGTAACCCCCCACTAGGTTACCGTAACCCCCACTAGGTCACTACACATGAACTCGCATCATACGATCCAACAATAATAAGAAAACATATCTTATTAATACTCAAAACGTACATTCGTTACAACAACACGAAAAGATACAACAACTGTAGCCGCATGCTACTACAAAACACCGAAACATCAACAGAAAGAACTCAAGCCTCCGCTTGCTTCTCGAACCACTTCGGAAACTTGGCCTTCATCTTCACCTCCGGCTCCCAAGTCTCCTCCTCGACACCATCGCAGTCCCACACGACTCTCAACAATGGTATTCTCTTACGACGCAGAACCTTGACTCTCCTCTCGAGAATCCTCACAGGCCTCGCCGCTAAAGTCATGTTGGGCTGAAGATCCTCCGGGATCCTAGCCAACACCTCCTCAGACTCATGTAGAAACTTCCGCAGCATCGAAACATGAAAGACATCGTGAAAAGCCCTCATACTCTGTGGCAACTCCAGCCTGTAAGCTACCGTCATAACCCGCTCAACCACTCGGAACGGACCCATAAACCTCGGACTCAACTTATTCTCTGCAATGGATCTGTTAGGACCCCTCAACATGGCTGCCTTGAGATACACCATATCTCCCAGCACGAACTCCAACTCCCTCCTCCGCTTATCGGCATAACTCTTCTGCCGATCCTGAGCCTCCTTCATGTTCAGCTTCAAGACACGGATCTTCTCCGTCGTCTCCTGAACGAAATCTGCACCAAACTTGCTCCTCTCCCCCACCTGAGTCCAGCACAATGGTGTCCTACATGGCCTCCCATACAGAGCCTCATACGGAGCCATCCCGATACTCGCCTGATAACTGTTGTTGTACGCAAACTCTACCAAGCTCAGATGATCTGCCCAATGACCACCGTAGTCTAACACACACATCCTCAGCAAGTCCTCTAATGTCTGAATCGTCCTCTCAGACTGCCCATCCGTCTGAGAATGATATGCCGTACTCATATGCACCTTCGTGCCCATCTCGGCCTGAAAAGCTCCCCAGAATTCCGAAGCAAATCTCGGATCTCGGTCTGACACAATGCTCGCAGGCACCCCATGCAACCTCACAATCTCCCGCACATACTTCCTAGCCAACACTGCAGCCCCATCAGTCTTCTTAATGGCCAGAAAATGTGCTGTCTTGGTCAGACGATCCACAATCACCCAGATCGCATCATAAGTCCGCGAGATCGGCAACCCTGTCACAAAGTCCATCGTCACCATATCCCACTTCCACTCCGGCATAGGCAGACTCTGCAACAACCCGCTCGGAACCTGATGCTCAGCCTTCACCAGCTGACACACGTTGCACTTCGAAACCTAAATCGCAACATCCTTCTTCATTCCGACCCAGTGGTAGTACCTCTTCAAGTCCCGGTACATCTTGGTCGCTCCAGGATGAATTGACAGCATGCTCGAATGACCTCACTCAGAATCTCCTGCCTGAGACTTTCATCCTTGGGTACACAGACCCGACTGTTCACCAGTATCATCCCACTCCCGGAGACCTGATACTCTGAACCCGCCTGCTGAGAAGCATCAATCAAACCTTGATCCTTCTCCTGAGCTACCCGAACCCTGCTCAGCAAGTCCGCTCGGTTAGCTGCCTCTAACCCCAACGGCTCCTGCGAGATAACACACAGGCTCAACGCGCCAATCTCGCTCGCCAGCTCCTCCAAATCCCGTTCCTGAGCCGAAGCAACCCTCTTCCGACTCAACGCATCTGCAACCAGATTAGCCTTCCCCGGATGGTACTCAATCTCCAGGTCGTAGTCCGCTACCAGCTCCATCCAACGCCTCTGCCTCAGGTTCAGCTCTGGCTGAGTGAAGAAGTACCTCAAGCTCTTGTGATCCGTGAACACTTGGACCTTCTACCATAAAGGTAAGATCGCCAGATCTTCAGGGCGAAGATCACTGCAGCCAACTCCAAGTCATGCGTAGGGTAATTGCACTCATGCTTCCTCAACTGCCTCGAAGCATAAGCAATCACCTTCCCCTGCTGCATCAGAACACAGCCCAGGCCCACTCCAGATGCGTCCGTATACACCACGTATGGCCCGCCCGCATCAGGCAACGCCAAAACTGGAGTACTAGTCAGCATCTCCTTCAGCTTCCCGAAGCTCTCCTCACACTCCGCAGACCACACAAACTGAACATCCTTACCCGTCAACGCCTGCGCCATACTCGCGAAACCCTTGACGAACCTCCGGTAATACCCAGCTAATCCAAGGAAACTCCTGATCTCCGTCGCATTCCTCGGTCTCGGCCAATCCCTAATAGCCTCGATCTTAGCCGGATCCACTGAAACTCCCTCGGCAGACACGACATGCCCCAGAAAACCCATCTCCCGCTGCCAGAAACTGCACTTACTGAGCTTCGCATACAACTTCTGTTCCCGCAGCTTCTCCAGAACCAACCTCAGATGAACCTCATGTTCCTCAGGAGTCCTCGAATACACCAAGATATCGTCGATAAAGATAATAACGAACTCATCCAAGTACTCCTGAAACACCCCGTTCATCAGCCTCATGAATGCCGCTGGCGCATTCGTCAACCCAAACGGCATCACCACGAACTCGTAGTGTCCATACCTCGTCCTGAAAGCCGTCTTCCTCACATCGGCCTCATCTATCGGAATCTGATGGTATCCCGAAGCCAAATCGATCTTGGAAAAACAAGTAGCCCCCCGCAACTGATCCAACAACTCATCAATCCGCGGCAGAAGATACCTGTTCTTCACTGTAACCCGGTTAAGGCCTCGGTAGTCGGTACATAACCGAAAACTACCATCCTTCTTCTTCACAAACAACACCGGCGCTCCCCACGGTGAACTACTCGGTCGGATGAAACCCTTACCCAGCAAATCATCCTACTGCTTCTTCAGCTCTGCCATCTCTGCTGGAGCCATGCGGTAAGGTGCCTTAGATATCGGCGTAGTCCCAGGCTCCAACTCAATCGGGAAAGGATTAGACCTAGACGGCGGCAATCCCTGCAACGACTGAAACACATCCTGAAAATCCCGGACCACCCGAATATCAGCCAAAGCGACCTCCCCAACCGACTCTGGCATCACAATCGTCAGCAAGTACGCCTCACAGCCCTTATCAATCAACTGCGCGGCCTGAATCGCCGAAACCATCAAACTACCGGAAGTCGGCCTGATGCCTTGATAGACCAACCTCCCCGCCTCACGCTCAAACACCACTCTACCTCGATGACAATCCAGATGAACCCTGTAACGATTCAGCCAATCCATCCCCAAAATGACGTCGTATAACTCCACTGGACTGATAACCAAATCTGCCGGCATGACCTCTCCTGCCACCAGAACCTCTACTCCACAAGCACGCCCGAAAGTAGCCAAGGTCTTCCCTCCAGCCACTCTAACCACTCCCGGCTGCTCCCCGGAATCGCTCCGGATCCCACTACACTCCGCACACTCCGGTGTAATGAAGCTATTCGAAGGTCCAGAATCGAACAAGACATGGGAATCACGCCCGCCTACTACTAAGGTCCCTACACCATTCATGTGTCACAGAGCCTAACGTATTATCACAGATACAAGACTCCCAAAACAAACAATTCACAACGTTAAAAATTGAAAATTCACCAAGTTAAGGTTTAAGTACCTGTGATCGGCCTGGCGCTAGGACCCCCCGTCTCCGCCGAAGTGAACACACGCGGCGCAGCAAGCTGCCTCAACGGCTGCACATCAACTGCCGCCCCTGCACCGGCTGCACCACTGTCACTGCCATCTGCAACTTGGGACACCTCACCCTAATGTGCCCCGTCTCTCCGCAATGGAAACACGCCTGTGTAGTCCGAACCTCTCTCCTCTTCGGACAAGCTGCCACCCGATGCTCCGTGCTCCCACAACCATAGCACCCCGTACCACTCTGACCACTCTGGGCCTCTGACCGGAACCCGAAGAGCCCTCCCACTTCCTCTTCTGTCCCTGAGCCGGCTTACCGCCCCGGCTCGCACCTGCCTGCTGCTGCTGCGGCCTCCTCTGCTGCTGCTGCACCGGTGGACTAAGCGCTGCAGCCAGCTCTGTCCCCATATCAACCTCAATGGCTGCCGCAGTCTCAACCAACTCCGCCCTCGTGGCGTACTTACGAGCCCTGCACAGCGTCCTCAGTACCGGTCGAAGTCCCTGCATGAACCTCCTGATCTGGGACTCCTCGCTCCCAAACTCTCTACCAGCATACACCAACAGCCGACCGAACTGCTCATCATAACCCCGAACCGAACTCACTCCCTGAGTCAACGCCAAAAACTGCGTCTGCAACCGGTCCACCGCCTCCTGCGGAAAATAAATGGCATCAAACTCCGCCAAGAAATCCGCCCAGGTCATACCCGCCTGCGGCCTCCTGCTCGTCACATCTCTCCACCACAGATGTGCATCACCCTCTAAATAGTGAACCGCAAGGTCCACTATGTATCCCTCGGGACACCTCAGCGCCTAGAAATTACGCTCCAGACGACTTCTCCACGCCGCAGCCTCCTCAAGCTTAGCACCGCCCGAGAAATACCCAGTAGTAATCCTGTGCATCTGCTCCAAAATCCTCAGGTAGGAAGGAGCCTCCTCTGCAGCCGCCACAACTGGCTGCCCCTCGACCACTGCTGGCTGAACACCCGCCGCTAACGTCTCCACACCAGCCACCCCTGGCTGTACACCCGGAGCATGCCCCTGAGCCGGTGCCCCACCTGGCAACCGCTCAAGAACCTGAAGCATCATCGCTTCCAACCGGTCCAACCGACCCTGAGCATCGCCCCCGCCAGGACCCCCACCTGGGCCCTGCTCCACACTGGCTAACTCTGTACCACTCACTGGCTCTGGAGGTATCTGCGACTCTGCAACCTCCTCCTGCGTGGCCTCCTGAGTCCCACTCGACTCAACAGGATCAACCGCCGGTCCCCGACCACGGCCGCGACCACGCCCTCTAGCCCCACGGGCACCACGACCTCTACCTCTAGCCATCTCTCACTGACTAATCACAGAAGACTAAGCATTAGAAACAGAAATCCCAAACAAAACACTTACCGTGGAATCACATTGAAGGCTCGGAGAAGATGATCCAGGACTCCAAACCCAAGCAACAATTAACTGACTAACTCACATAATCAATTAACACTATTCTACACAATCAGCAATACATGCAGTTACTAAGTTCTCCCGCCCTAGAACCGTAAGGGCTTTGATACCAAATTGAAACAACCCGACCCGTTTTTTTTTTTTTTTAATAGCATCGAATTAGCATTCCCATAAATGCTAACTCTCAACATGCTAAATTCTCACAATCCACAATTAACCAGCGGAGATCAAATAAACACTTAACACAAGCAATTCCATTAACCAATTAAATCGTTTATCATCCATCTCTAAAACATCAAAACACAATAACAAATCCACTTTTCCAGACATCCTAACATTCCAGTCCACATTCTAGAATTCACTAGCAACCTAACAGTTCCATCAATAATGACAATCAACCGAGACCCTAGATCATCCATCTCGTCCTTGCCTTGATTCCACGATCACACTTTGCTTTTACCTGCATCACATGGTTATACGAGATGCGTGAGTATTATCATAAATACCCAGTGAGACGGTCATCCCACCTAAAGGCAAATACTCAAATGAAAGAATGCACCAAATACCAGGATTATCACTCAACAATGCATAGACAATCAACAGCACAAAACAGGACAGCAGCAGCTCTGTCGATCGACACAACCTCTAGGTGTCGATCGACAGACAATTCTGTCCCCTGTCGATCGACACAACCTCTAGGTGTCGATCGACAGACAATTCTGTCCCTCTGTCGATCGACAGACAACAGTCCTGTCGATCGACACGGACCTGCAGAACCCTAAGATCGAACATATCCTCTCATGGAACGAATCTCAGGCCTACAGATCGCTTTCCAGCACAAATCCACAGCCATTCCATACCAAAACACACAGAAATCAACGTATTCCATCCATTCCTACATCCGAGAACCTATGGTCACGCACTCACCTGATTTCTGAAGAGGAATGAACGAAGAACGCGAAGAACCCTAAAGTTCAGCCTCAGATTTCGCCCAGAAATCGATCTCCACTCCGTTCCCGACCCTCTCCCACGAAATCCCAGCAAGAACAAGGTTTAGGATTGAGAACACAAGAGAATTCCACAAGAAAACCTCGAAGAGCACTCAATCCTCTTCTCTCTCTCACAAACTCTCTAAAAACCCTTTCTCTGATCCCAAAAACGGCCAAAAAGGAACTGAGACGCGTCCCAATCCTTTTTATACGGAACCCTAGGTTCCCGCAAACCGGCCAACTCAAACCGAACCAGAAATCAAAACCCTAATTCTGATTTTTGACCCCTGTCGATCGACACATCCAACCTTGTCGATCGACACAGTCACAACTGTTCGATTTCTCGAGGAGATAACAACCCGTGTCGATCAACGCACACACACATGTCGATCGACACCCACCAAAACCAACTCCCAATCCTCATTCGAAACCGTGTCGATCGACACACACTCTGTATCGATCGACACAGACCTCACTAGTCGAAACCAACACGCGAACAAACACCCGTGTCGATCGACACACACCTGTTGCGTCGATCGACACCCTACCAAAAATCCTATTTTTGGATCACGGGCGTTACAAAGTTATAACTCGTTCTAAGAGCGCATAGTGTTCCGATGATTCGTGTGTGTACTGAGTAATCATGCCATCACCTAAACCAGCTTCATTATCTCTAACCTCTTCTGTTAGTTGCACACATCCATGATTTTGATCCATATCTTTGATGAGCTCCACATGCAAAAGACTCCTACAACCATCTTGATTCACTTGCAATAGATAATCTAAAACATCATCGTCATTCTTGATATAGGATGGTGCGTTAACATTCAATATCAACGGAAAGTAACTCAGTTTAAGTTGTGTTGTGGCTACATCTGTCATCATCTTTCTGCCAATTCTACCAACCAATGCCAAATAAGTGACCTCCTCCATACTTGCCCGCATCGATTCCGTGTAAAGTTCATCTCCTCCCAACCTCCATCTTAAGAAATCACCTTCCATTGAATAACATCCTCCATAATCAAAACATATCACTGTGAACTGGGTGTTATTCATTGTCCCCTGAAATATAATAACAATCATTGTTAGTATAGTTTCAGTAATACTACATTGATTAGTAATACTAGTTATTCCAGTAGTACCTAAAATCGTTTTGTTTACGTTCGATTTTGTTAGATTTAGAACGATTCAGCTGGTATTTTTCCACAGAAATCGTAGCATCACCTTAATGGGTTTAGAAAACAAGTTCAATACCAAACAAACAATACAAAACAACAAATTTTCTAATCTACAAAGAAATCTCAAAAATTGGAAGAAACCTTTAAAAGAAGGGTTTTCAAATCTATTTAACCCTAAACACGAAAATTGTATTAAATAGAAAGGGTAACCTCAAATATGCAGATTCAATATCGTGAGGAGAAGAGACCCAGCTTCTAATGTCGATGCTCTGTTTTTACGAGGAAGTGAGAAGATGCGTGAGGAGGAAGAAGAACATGATGGCGGCTCTGTTTCACAATTTACAGAAACAAGCGTGAGGATTTGCTTCATGTGAGGGCTTCAGTGCTTCGACCAAGAAGAAAAGAAGCTGCTCTGTTTTTTTTTTTTTCAGGTTTGCGACGGAAGAAGGGGAAAAGCGTGGGTGAGATTTGGTTGTTGGGTATTAAATTTTTTATTGTTAGGTAATTTAATTAGGGGGTTTTTAAATATTATTAATAAAAAGAGGGGTAGAGTTGTGAAAAGTTAGTTTTGATGGTAGTTAGATTTGAAGGTGGTAGTAAGGTTAACTTTTTGTTTTAAAGGAGAAGTGAGATTTTGATCCGTTTGGTTCATACCTCTTACCAGTTTCCTCTTCAATTAAACCGGAACCTTCTCAGCATATTAGAGTCTCTCCTTTATACCTTCAAACTTGAAGTCTCTCTCCCATCCTGAAGGTCCTATGGACTAAGCCAATATTCAACAAATCTCCACCTTTGGCGACAGTCCATCACCTTCTCTTCTTGATAGCTATAACACTGTTAAACCAAGTAGCCTCTTTCGCTTAACCTTGGAAGAACTTCAACAACTTCAAAACATTCTGACACTTGATTTCCTTGAAACACCTTAGTCAACATCTCTTGATTCAATCTTGTAGACTTCCTGTGCTACCAAACTCCAAGCATCTGAACAGCCATCAATGAACTAGACAACAAATTCAATGTACTCCAGTTGTGATATGAATCACCATGCCTTTCCCGAGCCATTTTCATTCCCATGTCCATCAAGTTACCAAACCAACTTTGACATGACTTGTGCAAAGCTTAACTTCTTCATTGATCCTCCGTTGTTGCTTTCCATAACCTGTAACCCTAAAGTAACCACTCAGCAATACCATTAACAAGTTTAATTCACCTCTAACCTGTTAACTCAACACAAACCTCATAAGCTAATTCACCTCTAACATGTTAACTCAGCACAAACCTCATAAGCTTTCACTTTTAACTAGTATAGCCCGGCTTACACAATCTTCTTTCAGTCACACATATCCGTTTATGACATGTGCGAATGCCATAACACCAGTTGCAGCAACTAAAGAATAATTATCCTCCTGCATAATCTGATTCCCTTCCTATTCTTTGAATTCCAACTCATGAACCGAAACTAGACCCAAAACATGTAGCTTGAACCAAATGATTACACACAACATAAAACTCCAGAAGATTTATAGCCTATAAGCTTATCAACCACACAGCCTCCTCCATAGCTTCTGTTAAAACCATGAATATGTTTCAGTGATTGAATTAACCTTTTGTCCCTCTACAAAACGTGATTCCAATGCTAGCTTTAACCAATCTACTAAACCTAAATCCTCTTTGCCTCAAACCAGAAGCCCTTTGATTCAGCCCTTGTAAACAATCTCAAACAAACACCTGATTTGTCGTCAAACGCCTTTAACTGGAGGTTGTGCTTACAATTACTTGTCTGAACTATAAGCATCACTTTGCTCCGCCATTGCTAACAACAGAACACGCCGCCTAACTCCACCTAGCTAGGATGACTTTCGAAACAAATATCTTTGCTCAACATTGTTCAAACCCTTTTGTTTCAACAGAACCATCTCACTAACCGATTTGAACCACTGCTTGCTTCTTTGAACCTGCCTCACACCCATAAACTTGTGACGTGCCTGAGACTTCTCTTTACAGCCCCTGAATCATATCTTACAACCCTATGACGCCATTTCAGCTGTAGATTTACCCTGCAATACTTCAAACAAGTTTGCAGACTCCACCTTGCTAGGTACATGCATAACGATTCTCAGACTTACAACCAGGAATCTCTCTCTCAATCATCAACCTCACTTGTAACCGTGCCTCTGATACAGTAGAATCTTCACTTGACTGTCCAGTAAGTGTTTTCTTGAAAGATTCCTTCATGAGTCTTCTTAATGATGCAACCAAACACCTCATAACTCTTGAAGTTGTTGTCTCACAAACACAGTTCAAATCCACTGCATTCATAACCTTCTAGGACCTTTACCAGTTGCAAATTACAGCCTTGAGATGATATGTCTCCATGCTAGATGCATAACAAACATTGACCTTTCTTGAAGTAACATTCCTGAGATAGCCCTAGCAAAACCTGCTACAGGTCTCCTTCAACTTCTTCTCTAGAGAATCCACTGAGCAACTTCAATATCCTTACCTCAAGTTCACACCTTAGTGTACATCCTGACTTTCAGAACAAACTCTGCAACTTCCTATGTTTCAGAAATCTTGAACCCATTTAACTTTTGGAGCCTCCCTTATGTTTTGATTTGTGAAAACTTTAGACTGATTCTACCTCAATCTTCTCCTTAGACCAGAAATCAAAAATGACCTTTGACATCTCCTCAAACAAAGCCAACATGAGACCTTAATGTGTACCGCTGTTTAAATAAACAGAACACGCCACCTAACACCCAATATTAGGAAGACTTTCGACACACAACCAAGACTCAGTCAATCGCGAGATAACACTGAGACAATTTCTCACACACAAAACATATGTAGCCTCCATAAACCGTTAAACTCTCCTTTGGTTCATCAGATACTTCTTTGAAGCTTGAAGAATCTGAACCAATACAAGATACTCATTGAAAAAACACGGCTCCACCTAGAATCAAACTCCTTCTGACACCAATTGCTCCACCTGGAACAATAATACTCAGAAGTTCATACGCCTTTATAACCCCAACTTCACATTCTTGTACTCTGACCTTCTTCTCAGTCTTGTGACTCAATACAACCACGCGAACTAATTCTTTATACCAAAAGATCCCAAGAATTATGTACTCTCTGCTAAGGCTTCCACGTTTGGCTTTCTTCCACCAAACAGTTCAGACACTGATTGCCTTAGATGTATAGATCTAATAAGCCATGAACAGTTATAACCTCAGATATACTTAACTCAGACATTCTTCTGACTTTGTTCCATAAGAACCTGAGTCTTATGCAATCATTTCTTGAACCTCACCATTCTCATTCACAAAAATCTCACATCTGATATAGATTGATATCTCTGATGTGTATCAAATAACAACAAATGAGAAATGATGTTAGACTTACTATGTAGACCTTAAACCTTGAGTATTCCACATCTGAGCTTCCCTATAACCAGCTTATCATTCCTCTTTGATTCATTATTACCATGAATCACAAGAGCCAGAAACCTGTTCATTCATCTAGGTCTCTGTCACACTGATTTCTCCATCAGCTTGTAAGAGTCTACCACATCCAGTCATTTACAGAAACGAATCAACCTGAGTGACCACTGAAACCTCAAGCCTGAGCTTGCCTCTGTCACTCACAATACCTTACCGAGGCTACCTGCTATTGTTACCACAAAGAAACTTTGTTCCAGCAAACAACGGTATGGTGTTCACCTAATTTATCCTTGCTCCACCTACTTCCTCATTGAGATATAACCTGTTTCTGCTTCTTTTTCCTGACTTTGATGTCTCTCTACGTTTTCTCTTAAATGCTCCTATGACTGGTCCATTTAAGAGAAAACGTCCATATGATGTTCCAACTGAATCCCATCTGTTTCAGCACACTTCTCCCACGGAATGAACAACATCATATCCTGCAATCAAATCCATGGTTCTTTTAGATTTTTCCAGACTGCAACAAGCTTCACAATGATCCCATTTAAACCTTGATCATCATAACCGGCGAACTTAACAAAACCACAAGAAACTGATCTTTAGTCACGAAGACTGAACCTGCACTTTAAACCTTCTCAAATCTTAACCCGACCTTGAATTCTCTCAAAGTTCTTAACACGTCTTGATCCCAACAGAATTCTCTATCTTGTTTCATACTCCTCTACAACTCCCTTTAACTTGAATCTTGAAACCTTAACTGATGTTAAACAGCCACCAACACACATAATTCCAACTTCTAAGGCGTCCCCTAGTCATGCGATTCATGTGTGTTACTCACAGCTTAACTTTTAGAAAAAAAACACTTGAACGCCAACTGCATCATCTCTTTTTCACACAGATTTAACCAAATCAAAATAACCTGAAAACCCAGTACAACTTTGGCAAGTCCTTTGTAAAATCAGAATGCAACCATACGTGTTCTACCAAGATTTTGATTCCCTTGAATACGCAGATCATGAGCCACCAGAAACAACAATACAACTTTGTAATCGCAGCGGAAATAGACCAACTTGTCTTCAAGATTTGAGCCTTGATAACTGATGAGACAATTCTGATTTTTTAGACCTTGAGAACCGTAGCTCATTCCCTTCCAAATCTGAATCCGTCTTTAACACGTGAATTCCTCCACCTCTCATCATAAATCTCTAAACCGCAGATTCGAATAACCTTCTTTATTCGAAGAGTTCTTATTTCAGCCTCGTGATAAATCCTTCTCATGATTTCAACATCACCTCTTGTGAGTCTCTTTGACCAGAACTCACAAATCATTAGGGAAAGAAACTCACAGATTCTCATGATTTTCAACCACAAATCACCCTTGAATCTTCTTTCTCTAACACCGGCGTCTTCTACCAAGAACAGCCGTGACCCTCTTCTTCCTTTGCTCTCAACACCACATATCTCGCAACGTCCTCCGCTCTTCTCTATTGAAGTCGCGATGTTGCCGAACCTGAGAATCTTCACCTATTTCTCCTTTCTCTAGGTCCGCGATGTCTCCGTCTTCCATGAAACAAAGAGCCTGAGCTCTAATACCACTTGTTGAGAATTTGTTTAACTCTTTAGTCTTGTGGAAGACATTTACTCTCATTTGTATTCATCTCTCACACCTCTCACTTGTATGAATTGATAAAGGACAAGACACATAACAACAAGTATTTGTTCACCCTGAGTTCGCCTTCCAGTGTGGAAGAAGTACATCTCAGGAGAGGGAAGCTGTGTCCCTCAACTGCATCCACTATCAAGAGAGATTACATAGAGAGAGATTATCTTAGCAAGAAGAAGAAGAGGATAAGATCAATAAAACGGCAATACAAGCCTTTTATATGGATCTGCTTTCCTAAATTAGGTTATCCTCTAAACCAGTTTGGTTCATACCTCTTATCGGTTTCCTCTTCACTTAAACCGAAACCTTCTCAGCATATTAGAGTCGGACTGAGGGCGAGGACATGGCAATTCCGCTAAAGTCCGTAAACCGGCTGACGAGCCCAAGATGGCGTACGACCTTTTGAGGTGACGGCTAGCCTAAGTGTGTCAGGTGTCAAACATTATGAATATATTATCGAGTCATGTTGATATGTGTTGTGATGTGTGTGATGATGATGTTATGATAATTAGAGGTTGGGTATTGTATTACTATTTCTAGGCTTAGTATATTTGTTTATTAAATTATAATATTCTTTAATATGGATCATGTGGGCAGATGTGATCTTCCTCACTGAGTAATTCTTACAGGAATTTCTCACCTCTCTTTTTCCCCTTTTCAGTGTGTGCAGGTGTATTTTTTGTAATGCAAGTTAGGGCGCGAGACCTAGGGCTCAAAGTGATCGGGGAACGGGTGTTACAATTTGGTATCAGAGCCTAGGTTAGCCAAGCCGGTTCTGAGTCGGAAGGCTGTCCTAGGTGACCATATGTTTTGAAAAAAAATGTTTTAAAATGTTTCCGAAAACTTTAAAAGAATTTAGAAAATGTTTTATGGGAGAAAGATCTTTGGGTGTCTACGGTTTCGCGCTAGAGTTGTATTGTTTCTTTGTAAGTTATACATAGGCTGATTGAATAGTTTTAGGTTATTTGCGCTTGCTTGTTTATTTTAAATAAATTGTGTCGGTCTATTTTATTAGAAAGTTGTATCTCAACACGTTGTTAAGTGTCAAAGCCACACCCCGTGTGAGTTTTGACATGATAAGTGTTGGAGTTTCGAAAGTGAGCCATCAAGAGAAGAGTTGAGCCTCACAAGCTTCGACAATGGAATATTGGGGAAGTACACGATGCTGTAATTAAGCTATGAGAAGTGGAGTTACATAGAAGTCTTATGGGAATGATCAGATGAAGTGGAATCAGGTGATTAGGGAAATGAGAGTTGTCGAGGCAAGAAAATAAGAGAAGTGGAGAAGACGAGAAAGCCATAGGAAGAGGTTATGGTGGAACCATGATGGAGCCGCTACGGTGGAGATGATGGTAGCGTGAAACCACAGTGAGGCTCTGGTGGTGACGTGATATCGGAGGACAGAGACGCAACGACAGAGGATGAACTGATCGAAGTGGGAAAGAGGAAAGGAGGAGGAGGACTGGATCCGACATGGGGTTTTGGGAAGCCTCTTCTGGTCTGGTCCGAAAGTGTTAATCATCGTTCTTAATATCTATGGAAAGATCTCGTTCTCTACATTGTGGATCACTTTTCCAATCTCAAACTGGAGGTATATTATGACCGAAAATTGATCTCAAAGTTGAGCAAATATCACTGTTTGAGAACCTAGAATATTTCTATATAATAGTGGATCTATTCCAGCTCCATGTTGCAGTTTATGGAGGACAATTCTGATCACATAAGAGCATGTATGGTCACGGTGATGGTGAGTTATGACAAAGGACATGTCAGTGAAACCATGAAATTTTCAACCATCTCCATCGGAGTTATACTATGGGCGTGGTAAGGTTTTCTTGTTGTGCAAGAATCAGCAGAGTTCATATTATCTGAAAATCCAGAATTCAACAACAGTGAGTAGGACATTTTCGTGCCCATTTTCCGGTGAACCAGAGAGAGATAGATTTTGAATAAGATGTCTCTGGATAGATTTTGATGCAAGGAAGCTACTGAAGTTAACATATTGCAAATTAAAGTTAATTGCAAACCGGAAATTGCATTGCAAGTTGGTCCAGAAACTGTTTCGGGTAGAACTTCAAAGGTTCATTTGGAAGATCACAAGTGAACCGATCGAGCTGTAAATTTGAGGATCATTTCATGGAAGTATTGAATTCAGAATCAACGGTAGGATTCTAGAACGGACGGTTAGTTTGTTAAATATTCACGTCTTTCCAAGTATGTTAAGTGTAGTTTTATGGGATGATAAAGTGTAATGAGTTGTATTGGGTTGCTCGGAATGAGCTGTAAATTGGCGTAAATCTTATGGAATTATAATATGAGATTGTGTTAAAGAAGAAGCTAGAGTGGAGTTAAGCCTTTGGTTACTTAGTAATGCGACAGTGGTTTCAGATGTGTGATTAATAGTAGAGTAATATGTGAATGACAAGAATGTCGGGAGGAACAAGAGGACGCGGGGTTTAAGGCTGGTTCAAGAATTTGGTGTTAAGCTTCATGTTTGGTATTTTATGCTATTATGAATATTTTTGGTATCACCGGAAGTCTGGAGAATGAGGAGATAGTTTTGAGATAGTAAAACAGTAAAAGATGTCGTATATGTTGTTAACTCGTAATGTTGGGGCGGCCTTGAGAAAGAACTAGCGACTGCGTACGGGTTGAGGATTAATGATGACTCCTTGAGCCATGAATGGCTGAGTAAAGGAATAAGCGACAAGTCTTGTTAGGAACGACCTCTCTTGCAATGGGCGTGCACAAATAAAAGTCTTCTTAGTAATGGGACCTAAGCGACAATGATATAAGAAGAAGAAGATTTATGTTTGAAAAGCTCAAGCAATGGTGGATGCAATGAGGATGGAGTAATGGGTTGTTGCACTTTTTCCACTGCATTGGGAACGAAGAAGACGCTTCACCATGAAATCTAAGATAAAGTGGCAAAAAGAGATCCACCAATTCCATGGCTTATGAGATAGAGCCATAGCCAATAGACTGGAACTACCTTAAGTTTTTGGGTTCTACATTGGTACTGCACAGAAGTGCAAGCCTGGAATAAAAAGACGTTGGAGGGGAAAAGAAAAATTTACGAGCGACAGAAATGTCAAGGTGGAAGAGAAGAATTTTTGGATAGTGTGACACATAAGTGAGGTCAGTTTATCGTGCGTCAGAGAAGTACTTCCAGCTTCGTAAGGACTCGAGCCGCGTTAGCTCATGTTTTGGATTTGAGGACGAATTCTTTCTAAGTGGGGGAGAATTGTCATGGCCCTAGGCCAAATAAACCCTCAAACCCTATGGCCTATTTCGTGTGGTCCATATATCTCATAAAAATCCTAACTCTCTCCACACTCTTCCTCTATATAATGGAGACGCCAAAGAGAGGAAGGAGTAGAGATCATCCTTGCAGCGAAGCTCTACCCTTTTTCACTCATGACCTAGCTACCGCCGCTGTTGAGTGTGTCAGTCGTGAGCTCCGGTGACCGGAAAGACTAGGAAAAGGAGGAGCAAAGGAAGGCTGTTGCGAGCAGTGATTTTGCGGATCGATTTCCGAACGATCCGGAACGATTCAGACGACGTTCCTTACACGTCTGGATAGATCTCGCTTCAAGGTTTCCACAACATCTTTCAGGTCCCAATTCCGAGGTAAGACGAGTCCGCAAATCATATTTGAAGTTGTGCCTGCTTTGCTGTTTCTGCATAAGAAAAGCTGTATCAGAATCATCTGATTTGCCAGTTTCGAGAAGCGGTTTTTGGAGGATATTTCCCGTTGACTTAGAGAGTTTCTGATCCCGATATTGGTGTTGCTGGAAAGGCGTTGTTGCAAGCATTCTAGATCAAGTCTCCGTTTCCAGATTTGGTATAAACCCAGTGAGTTATTGGTGTTTCTTTCTGGTCAAGTAATGCTTAGTCTGTCAAAACCTAGACACCCTAATTTGCTCTAAACGCAGACGCATATTGGAATCGCTATTTTTGGAATTTCAGACTGCCAGGAGTAGCGTTTCAACCGCTTTTCTTCCAGACTTAGTTTTTGGACGTAATTTCTAAGGTGAGGGTTGGGATTTGTGGATTCATGTTATGCAATAGTATGGTTTTGTGAACATGTATGCTTGGTCTAGGGATAGTGATTGATGTGTTGAATGAAATGATAAAATGAGATTATGTTGTGAAGTAGTATGGTAAAGAATGATAGTAATGTTATGTTATAGTTGTATATGTGGTATATGATGTGTGAGGTGTGTAGTGTCGGACTAAGAGCGAGGACAAGGCGATCCCGCTAAAGCCCGTAAACCGGCTGACGAGCCCAAAGTGGCGTACGACCTTTCGAGGTGACGGCCAGCCTAAGTGTGTCAGGTGTCAAACGTTATGAATATATTATCGAGTCATGTTGATATGTGTTGTGATGTGTGTGCTGATGATGTTATGATAGTTAGAGGTTGGGTGTTATATGACTATTTCTAGACTTAGTATATTTGTTTATTAAATTATGATATTGTTTAATATGGATCAAGTGGGCAGATGCGATCTCCCTCACTGAGTAATTCTTACCGGAATTGCTCACACCTCTTTTTCTCCTTTTCAGTGTGTGCATGTGTATTTCTTGTGTTGCAAGTTAGGACGCGAGACCTAGGGCTCAAAGTGATCGGGGAACGGGTGTTACATCAATTGATCTCGCCACTTCCAGGCCAAGAAAATACTTAAGAGGACCAAGGATTCTCAAACGGAAATGAGACTGTAATGCAATAGTCAAATTAGCAGCAACATCTTCATTAGTGCTAGCTATAACAATATCATCTACATACACCAACACAGCAACAAAGGTATCTTCACCAGAACAACAGACAAAAAGAGTATGATCTCATGTGCCCTGAACAAAATCCAACTTCAACAAAACCTCAGTGAATTTGAGAAACCATTGCCGTGAAGCATGTTTCAAACCATAAATAGACTTCTTGAGACATAAAACAGCATTCTTAGGCAAGGAGTCCCCCTGTCTCTCAGCATATCCATTAGGTAAATGCATATATATTTCTTCATCCAAATCCCCATTAAGAAAAGCATTGGATATGTCAAGTTGATTCAGAGTGGATAGGTGATGGTGAAGAAACAGGTATTTCAGAAGATGGAGATGTAATGGGAGAAGGTGGAGAAGGTAAAACAGGTGATGAGAGTGAGGGCAAAAGTTCCAAAGAAGTGAAGATATCAGAACAAACCTTAGGATCACCAGCTTTGACCAAAGGGAACACATCTTCATAAAACACAACATTCCGAGAGATGAAGCCTTGATGAGATTCCAAATCCAGGAGCTTATAACCCTTATAACCAGAAGGAAAACCCAACAAAACACATGCTTTAAAACGAGCTTCAAACTTGTGCCTTTGTTTAGGATATGTAGAAACATAGCAAAGGCAACCAAAAGCACGAATCTGAGAATAATCCGGAGCTGAACCAGTGAGAAGTTCATAAGGAGTCTTATTGTGTAACAATGGAGAAGGAATTCGATTGATGAGGAAAACTGCTGTGAGAACACATTCTCCCCAATAAGACAAATGAACATGTGACTGAAACATCAAAACCCTGGCAATATTCAAGATGTGTTGGTGCTTCCTTTCAACCATATAATTCTGCTCAGGAGTTTCCGGACAAGAGTGATAGGCAACTATGCCTTCAGACTGATAAAATTCAATGAAACGCAACTCTGGTGCATTATCTGATCTGACTGACTTGACTGTAACTTTATACTGATTTTCAACAAGCTTGATGAAGGCAGGGAAGACAGTCAAAACATCACTCTTAGCTTTCAATAGATAAACCCAAGTTGCTCTAGAATGGTCATCCATAATTGTAAGAAAATATTTGTAACCATCAACTGTTGCAACTGAGAAGGGACCCCAAATATTAATATGTAATAAGTCAAATGTGTTATTACAAATATTGTTTGGAGAAGGAAAAGAAAGCTTCTTCTGTTTAGCTAACTGACAAACATGACAATGAGCAGATTTCTTATTCTTATGTTTAGCAATCCCTAAAACATCAGAGATTATATCTAAACGAGATAGAGAAGGATGTCCCAGACGCTTGTCCCAGACTCCAATGTCCACAATAGCATTCACTTGAAACTCTTGAATATCCAGCACATAGAGGTTTGCTACCCTTCTACCCTTCCCAATCGTTAACTCCCTATTACTGTCCTGAATTTCACAAGAGGAAACATCAAAGACAACTCTGGAGTCCAAATCAGAGGTCAATGAACTGCAACTGACAAGATTCAAATAAAATTCAGGAATAAACAAAACATTTTGAAGAACAATGTCTTTGTTAATCCGAATCACTCCAACTCCACTAATCTTAACCATAGGGCCAGTGGGAAGATGAACTGCACTATTAATGTTTGTGTCCAAAGAAGTAATGAGTGAATGATCAAAAGATACATTATGTGTAGCTCCTGAGTCAATCACCCAAGTCCTCTTGGTCATAACATGGCGACAAACAGACAAAATCCCAATAAACTTTAAGGTAGAGGAGGAAAACTCAATACCAGATAGGGGAGAGAAGAAGAGGGGGAAGGAGAAGAAGTTTGAGAAGAAGAAGCCTTATGTGGGGTACTCAGGGTTGGAGGTTGGAGATGAGAGCTGAAGTAAGCAATAAACTCTGAATCTGATCAGCAGACATGTTTCCAACAAGAGACTCCAAACCCGACTGTTTGACATCAGTACCAGGAGAAACCGCAACTTGAGCAGCCACAGGATGAGGAGACTGAGCAGGAGAAGGCTGAGATCTCTGGAATGATTTGTTCTTAGGAGTGAAACCAGGTGGAAAGCCATGCTTCTTATAACAGCGCTCTGCAATGTGACCAACTCTATTGCAGAAAGAACAAATAAGCCTACTCTTATTAGGACCATTCTGAACATAACAAGTCATAGGAGGAACACCTTCAACTCGACCAGCGTCAGAGACCTGAAATGCAGCTGGAATAGGCAGACCAACAGAGAAACTGTCATCCTAATCAAGAATGTTGTAGACTTCAGCCAAAGAAAGGAGAGCCTTCTTTGCAATGATTTGACGACGAATCATGGAATAAGAATCGTTGAGACCAGCTAAGAACTTCACTATTAGCTTTGTCAGCCTTACGCTGTATAGCAACTTCTTTCCCACAAGTACAAGGATTCTCTGGTTCATCATAACGCTCTAACTGATCCCACAATGTTTTCAGTTGAGTATGATAATCAGAAAGGGACATAGAACCTTGACACAAATCTTGTATTTGTTGAGTTAAAAGAAAAGTGCGTGGGAGATTAGTCATATGGAAACGACTATAGAGATCACGCCATATATCAGGAGCATCATTCATACGCAAAATACTACGGTAAATCTGTGTAGAGACAGAGTTCAACAACCAAGATTTGACCATACTATTGCAACGAGACCATAGACGAAATTGGGGATCCGATTCCAGTGGTCTAGTAATAGATCCATCAACAAACCCATTCTTATTTTTAGCATTTTTAAGCAATAAGCATCGCAGCATTCCAGTCATCATAATTCGTTCCATCTAAACGAAGAGAGATGATGTTCAAACCTAGATGATCGACGTTATGCATATAGAACAGAGATTGAGACGGATCAGAGTAGATCGGCACCAGAGCGCCTCGGGAAGCGTCAGGAATATAATATCGGTGATCGGACGGATTATCCAGAGGAGACGAAGGACGGGGTGTAGATCTAGTCGATTTCCGGAGAGGAGTAAAAGCCCGAGCTCGAGCTGATCTCTTCGGAATATTCTTCACAAACACCATTGAGGATGAAATCGAGTGATCAGAATACGAATTTGAGCTCAAAAATGGTGAAGTCGAAGAGAAACAAGAAGAAATCTAGAGCTGTGATGTCTCTGATACCATATTAGCGATGAGAAATGAAGAACAAACGAGAGAGAAAGTTTGTTATGAAAGAGATATTTCTCATTAATGAATCAAGCTGTACAATTGATCTGTTTATACTCATATGTACATTAAACCGACACTATACTAAACCAACTCTAATCTAAACCAGTATTTACAATAACCGAAATATATATATACAATCCAATAGAGCCATTGTAGTTTGAGCTGGACGGAAGAGGGGACGGAGGCCGGTAACTTTCTTTGCTGCTCGGGGAAGAGTAAGATCATATTTCGTCACAAGGAGATGACTTATAGGTCTTTCGGTGTTGGTCTCATCGTTTTCTTTTGCGAACAGCTTTTCTAACTGCAATTAGAGTACCAAGGTCGAGATGTGGAAATAATGTTTGATCGTGGAGAATAGTTTTAAGGCAGAAACGAATTATTGAACCCTAACAACGGAAGTTGAAGATGAAGAGGTAGAAAAGAGACAAAGTTGCCGAACTTGAATCGTCAACCTTGTAAGGGACACGTGTCCTTTTTGTAAGAGTGCTACGTGTCATGAAGATAGAGAGTGTCCTCTCTTCTTTTATATGTACCCTTCCTCCGTTTCAATATGTAAGTTGTTTTGGGTAAAAGTGCGAATATTAAAAAACTATTTTTCTTCTAAAAAGTATCATTTATATATATAACAAAAATAACTTAATCAATAAAAAAAATAGACTGCAAAAACTGTTGGTCACACAATAGTCAATAAAATTAAAAAATACTTAGGATTATCAAAACAATTTATATTTTGAAACAGAAAAAATCTTCCAAAACAACTTATTTTTTGAAACACAAGAAATAATAAATTATAACTTATTATGATAAGGTTGTTGGCGTCGGATTTCATCCAATCGAATTCGACCAAAAAAAATAAGGGCTTCCATTGTAATGGGCTAGACACTTGTAATTTTGTATACATATTCTTACATTCTTCTAACCTCTACCTTGTCACGAGCTAAACACTTGATCCATTTCATTATCAAAATTTTGGAATCTCTTCAGTTGATCATCTATAAAAAGATGATTGATGATTCTAACAATGAAAATCTACGACTTTCTTTATTTTATCATCTTTGCATTTCACCATTTAAAAATTGATTTGTGGATTTAGACACCCACTATGATCCAACATCAAACTTTTGAAAACTAAAGGAGATTTCCTAGTAACAAAATAATAATTATTTATGGAGTAATAGATATTTAATCAATTTGGGGGTGTAGCTCATATGGTAGAGCGCTCGCTTCGCATGCGAGAGGCACGGGGTTCGATTCCCCGCACCTCCATTTATTTCAAACCTAATTTTTAACTTGCATCTGAATACATCATATTATTTTTCCCCCACTTTGATCATATCTCCAATCTCTCTTATGTAATGAATCTTTAAGATTTGAGCATCTCAACTCCGATCCAAGTTTACTCAACATATGAGACTATAACTTGTGATGGTAAGATCAGACATTCATTCATGAAATGTTATAGATACAGAGAAAGAGCAACAGTGCAAACGAATCATCATACAACTTTCCTTCTCAAAGAGAGAAAAAAGGGAGAAAGAATGAATGATCAGGAAGATAGGTTTGGTGTGGAAATCCCAGAATCTGGATTGTGTTGCTCTTTCCAGATTTTACCAGTGACTCTAAGCTTCAGCTCTTTCCTGTCTCCGCCGGAGAAAAAGAGAGCCATGTTTCTTTGGATGATGAGACCGTCATTGCTGTCTCTTACTTTCCTGTGACTGTCTCTGATGCTTCTTGGAGTTCCTTCCCATGTTAGCTTCCTCCCGCTGCCTCCAACTTCTAAGCTATAGCTATAGCTCCGTGCGTCTTCCTCGTCCCCCATGAATCTCAGGAATGCCATGTATACCGGACCCATCCCTAGCTGGAACGCCTCAAAATGGAGGCAAAAGTATTGCCCAAAGCAATGAAAAACCTATACCCAAATAAGAAACAGTCAGCTTTAATGTAGAAAAACAATGAAGAAATCATTTATCCTTAGACAAACAAGGATGCTCACGGTTAGCATCCAAGTGGCGTTCTCTACTTCACGCGGATTGGATTTGACGTAGCGGTGGTTAAAAGTGTGACCAGCATGCATGTCAACTTTGTGATCATCCCTGAGATGCGCAACAAGGAAAGGGATGTCCCCTACTGTTCCGCATTCTGAACCAGCGTAAGGGCAACTGTAAGGTCTGAAGTTACAGAGAGACTCATGCTTTAGTTTGCTGTAATAAGGAAATATCTCAGGGCATCCGAGATTGTAATACTTGCAAGGCAGCTCAAGCGACTCAGCTACTTTCTCAAGGGCTAAACATCTGATATCTCCAAGTTCTTGTCTACAGGTTGGACAACGGTTATGCACCCTCACTTTACAGGTCGAGCACAATGTGTGTCCATTATGACACTGCAACAACAACAACGAAACAAAAAGAAACACACTTTTTAGACTACCATAACTCTCAAGAACTTCCACCGGTTCAGTTGTAGTATACTAATGAGCAAGCACAATTATATCATATAACCAAGTGAATGCTCTGGATCAAGTTTTTTGCTTCCAAATTACTAGACAACATATATAATTGGTCCTTGACAAAGAAAACATGTTTATCAAAGTGAAGCAAATACGCAGAGAAAAACTCACGAATGACACTTTGAGATACAAAACATGGAACAGATAAAGCAAAATCAGCCACAATTTTCAACAATGTATGAGACCAAAACCACTTGAACAGGAATCAATAACCCAAATCAAACAACCAAATTCGACATTTACCTGATGGATAGGAGGATACATAGAATAGGTACAGACAGGGCACTCGAGAAGCTCGTAGACGCTAGTAGCCGGAGCGGTTGCCGTTGGACCGACTATATTAGTAACGACGGCAGCAGTGGCTCCGCCGTGAGTCTTGGTCGAAGAGAAGTGGTAAGTTCCGTTACGATGGATCTCATCGGTCTGAATGCTTCCGGTCGACGGGACGCACTCCATACTATCCGTCTCCATTACCACAATCAAATTCAAATATCGAAAAACAACAAAAAGCCCTAAATTAAAAAAAACAAATTAAGTCAAATCCTCTTCCGATTCTCTTTTTTTTTTTCTTCTCTAGAACTTCACTTCTCGGAAAAGGAAACTCGTTTCTTTCACGCCGATCAACAGGGAGAAGGAAACAAAAAGCGAAACAGTAGTTTGCTTCCTTACCACTTTTGGGTATCTTTGAGAATGGATTTGATAGACAAATCTGGAAACACAAGAAAGAGAGAGAAAGGGAAAGAAAAAACACTGAAGATTTTCAGGGAAATAGAATAGGCCCTGACTCTGATTCTCTCTCTCTCTCGTCACCGTTTCTGGGAAAGCGTTGCTTTTTTCTTTTGATCTCTGAAACTGAGAGAGAAAATAAAAGAGATGAAATCTGAGCCGTCCAGATGCGAAGGCTTCCTTTTATTCGAATTTGAATCTGACGGTTATCGCTATAACCCAACCAATTGGATCAAACCGTGGTTCGCTAATGTTCTCCAAAACGTCGTCGTCATAATGGAAATGGCACACCAGACAACATATAGTATATATAAAATATTATTGGAGATGTACGCAAGTGGTTCTATGGTCTAGCGGTTAGGACATTGGACTCTGAATCCAGTAACCCGAGTTCAATTCTCGGTAGAACCTTCTTTTTTCCAATATCTTTTCCCTTAATCTAATGCAAATAAAAAACAATATAACTAAATCAAACAGGTCGCCATTTCTTATTTGTGCGTCACGACTTCTACACGACTTCAAAAAAAAACAAAACAAAGAAAATGTCTAACGATCAAGAGCTAACAAAACAGAGTGGAAGAGGAAAACTAGCACTGAGGTTGGATCTTTCTCCAGACAAGATTCAGTTTTAGTACGATGATGAGTATCCGAAGCTACCGGCTTTTCTCCCCATAAGTGAAAGCATCATCTCTCCAGCCGGAGTTTCAGTTCCATCAGACCATCCGTACTTCTCAAGCAGCTGATCCACAAAGTTACCAACAACGTAAGAAATCCCTGACACCGATACAGCAATCATCGTATAGTACAGAGCGCTCTTCAGGTAGCTGCCTCTTGGGGTTTTCGCGTGAGCTTTAGCTATGGCTAGCAAGACGATGCATAGAAGAGATCCCCCGAAAACTGATGCGACTTTGTAGTCTTTGGTGTGTTTATTGTAACTTTTGTTGAATGAGAAATAGTAGACCACAGGAGGGAGTAGTCCGACGATTATGAAGGATAAGATTGCGACTGATGCGTGAAGCGTGAAATTGTCTCTTCGTCCAAGGAGTCGCTTGTACCGACCTTCTTCTTGACCGTTGGTCTGGTTATTCTCTGTTGTCGTTCTTCTGGGTTCCTCATCTCTAAGTTCTTGGAGCTGCAAAAATAAGTTTCTCTATAAGTTTCTTGATATTGCAGGTTACGCGATTCAATACCCAGTTAATGCATCAAGAAGTTGCACATTGCGAAATATTAAGTGATCACTCACATTATGAATGATGAGAATAAGCCCACCCAGCAAGTTTGCAATCCCCAAGACCAAAATGTTCACTGCAACCACAATGATCATACGGGTGTTAGGATTTTCCAGCAACAAAATGTGTGTTTGTGTTTCACAATGGAAACGGAATGCTAAGGCTAAGTGATACTTACACATTGAAGCACCAGAACCAGCGGCAGATGAGATAACACCGAGGCTTGTGATGGATTCTATTAGACCTCCGTATACAATGCTTTTCAGTATTTCCAGTTTACGTCCTTCAACAACTGGTCCTTCAACAACTGGTCTCAATAATGGTTCCCCTAGAATCTCTTCTTCCAGCGAACTCACTGGTGGAATATCAATTTCAGAACTTGGTGGACCGGTGATGTCTCCTCTGGCACCTGTGTCCACCACACCTAAACAGAAGCAGAAAGCAAGGTATGAATGAGAATGACGCCATGGTACATTAAGAAACAAAGGAGGCAAAAGACCGATTAATTTTATATTTGGTATTGAAGCTATGAATTTTATTTCCCCGCGGCATTATAAACAGAATTAAGATTACCTGTAACACTGGCCACACCATAATCTGGCTTTGTCAGATTAATTTTATATTTGGTATTGAAGCTATGAATTTTATTTCCCCGCGGCATTATAAACAGAATTAAGATTACCTGTAACACTGGCCACACCATAATCTGGCTTTGTAGTGACAGAACTTTCTGTTTCTTCAAACGGATGAGTACCTTCTGCATGAAGTATAGTTTCTATTCTTATTCCATCCGGTCCAGAAGTCACGTTGTTTGATATATTCATGTGACGGGATGGTTCGGTCGGGGTGAGACGTCCTGTGTCTGACGTGTTCTTCCCCTCTGCTGCACTAGCATCAACCTTGCTGACGTATTGCAGTTTTGGCTCCTCCGTCAAAGGAGGCGGAAACTTTTGCCCGTCTTCAATAGCCGCTCCATTGTTGACAACTTTGCTGGTATCAGGTGACTTTGCAACTGCCATCATATCAAGAAAAGAGTGATGGAGATTTTAGAAGTCAAACGCGGGACGCAAAAGCTTATATATTAGTAGAAGGATTGGCTATCACGTTTTATATTCATTAGAGTTGTTTCTCAACGCTCTCGCTTAAATATTCAACAACAAGACACGAACATGGGTTCCACTTTCTAAGAGTGATCAATTCTATGTACCTTGATCCAAAGGGGTGTCAACAGGCTCTTTATCTTGAGAATCACCGATCTCTGACCCAAGTGCACCACATAAGAATACTTAAGGACAAAGGGTAAAATAGTAGCATGATATTTCTTATTTCCATTTTAAGAAACATTCAAGATCATCTACTTATTCCTTTCTCTTTTAATTAAAGATAATCTGAAGGAAAACTACGGTTTTTGCTTCATTTTTGTTACTGAGTAAGAGATGCATGTCCCTACCTTGAGTTGAATTGACTGCGCCACCCTGAACAAAGGCTGGGGCTTTTGATGGAGTATTTGCAGTAGAGCCTGTCATATCCCCTCCCGGAAGGCTTAGGTCACCACGCGGCCGGTTAGCTTCCGGGACACTAGACGTTTCCCCAACTGGCAAAAAAAAAAAGAAATAAGTTTAATTCTAATGGTAAAATGATACAACCCCCTCAGCATCATAGTTAATAAAGAAGGAGAGACATTGCAATTGTAATTCTACTAGACACCAAAGTATCCACTGACGTTGCAGTCTGGAATCACAGTTTTGAGGTAGTAAAAGAACAAAATGTCTTACACATGACCCGATTAATGAGACTGGCAAAGGAACCAAACAATACCTTGCAGAACATCTGGTTCTTTTTTCTTAAATCGAAATATTGACTTGAACCAGTTGGAATCGCCGGTAGCTTCTTCTAGAGGCCGCTGCTGAGTCATTAACCTATCAACACTTTCACTGTGAGAAACCGGCTTTGAACCCAACCCTGCAAAAAAAATTCCAGAAAACAAAAGCACGGGTTGGATACAAAAAGGGATTGGATTTGAATATTTCAGTTTTTAAGGATCAAAGAAGTGTTTACAATCTAGTGTACCTGTGGGTAAGAATACGGTGAAGCATGACAAGCACTTGAACACAAATGATTCATGTACAGAGCTTTCACCACCATTTGCAGATGGCGAATTGTCTTGTGAACCAAGAAGAGGGTCATTCTGCTGAGGAGGCAATTTCGGGCGCTTTGGATTGTCCAGCGGGTGAAGGACCTTCCGTTTTCTTCTTTTGAGGATAACCTTTTCGGTGATGCAAGAATCGCAGTTTGGGCAGATCAATTCATGTGTCTTTTGGTTATTCATCATATTCTCCACATGATAATATTCACCTTCTTCATATTCCAGCTCCTCCTCTATCACATCACCAGTGGGTTGATCCAGGTTTGTAGAGAAATCAACATCTTGAACTTGTTCGATTTCAGGGGACCTTTTGTTATCCTCAGAAGTTGAACCGTTTTCAGATTCTGACTGTTTTTTCTCCCCGTTGAAGCAGCCCGCAGTTTGGGAACCATGGACATGAGGTTCTGCATCAGCTGACTCAGAGCCTAACAGAAAAACATGAAACAAGAATTAAACCAGAAACTCAATTATCAAATGATAAAACATTTTCAACCAAACAAGAAGACATTTCCAAACTGTTGAAAACCAAATAAGGCGGATAGTGGAAACAGCTGATGTGATGAATTTGCAGCTAAGAATGATGTTGGCCCAAGAAACCCTAACACTGGACTGACCTTTGGTTTCAAAACATAACAAAGATCCCTCTGTGTAGGTCCAATCGCATTGGCGACATTTCCAAATTCCTTCATATACAAACAAGAAATCATGACAAGGACTTTCACCACCAGAAGAGAGACGTCCTACACTACTTAGTTAATCCAGACTCAAGCCCCAGATTTCTCCAACTAAACTAAACTAAACCACTGATCATCCAAATACTTGATTTGAAGCATAAATTGATCGAAAATTCAGCTCAAAAATAGAAATTATCTCCGTGAACAAGAAAAAAACATGAAATCACTGGGAGGTTAAGTTAGTACTAACCTTGTTCTCCATCGAAGTAGACGTTCCAATGGTTTCCCTCCTGATGGTGAAACCCAATCTCCGTTTCTTTCTCCAAATCTTCTATTGCGGTATGGTCAGCTTCGCTGTTGTGGAAATCGGGGACATCACCGGAAAAGCTTGAAGACGAGCTGGTGTTGGTAGTAGTGATGATACTACTGTCCGTACTTGGGCGTTCCTTTCCATGAGGAGACGACGACGTTTTCCTCTCCAACTCGACAATTTGTTCGTCTTCTTCTTCTTCCTCCACGTCTACTGGGTGGTGGTGGTGCTTCTCGGTCCCGGTGGTGGGCTCCCTGATTTCGGCGGCGGATCCCATCAAAAAGTGGAAGACACGAATGGCCAAAAAGGAGAGAGATTCCGAGATCTCAAGTAGGCGATTGATGGGGTCGTCTCTGTCTCCTTCCTCACTTGAATATTTATCAGATTATTATAGTAAATATGATTATATAATTGAACAATGTCTTGCTTTGACTTGGCCGTTGATCAGCAAATAAATCATGTTTTAAACAAAAAGACTCTTTACTTGTTTTTTTTTTGGTGCCACTTACTAATGTCTAATGGTGTAGTTTTTTTCTCCGAGAGTCATAGGAGTCGTTGATTTGTTTTTCATTTACATTACTTACCTTTAACTTGTTATCTTACTACAAACAAATTTAACTCACTCTATTAATTGAAAGGTGAACACTTTTATAAAATTACTTTACGATTAACAGTTTTATCCTTCCTACAAAGATTTTTTATAGACAATTCGTTTTACATTTACAATGAACAATTTTATCTTTAATCCACAGTATCACGCAAAACAATATATTTAGTTTTAGCTTTACAGTAGAAATTTTTTTTTTTAGTTATTAGGAGGTTCTAGACCAAAAATCTGTAATTCTCTCAGACCTGAAACTATATTATGTAATATTAGTTTCGTTTCAAAATTTTAAATTTGTTTGTCCAAAAACAAAATTAAATTAAATTTGTTTAGGTGTGAAAACATAAACTTGTATTATTCATTGATTAAGTAAAGGGAAAATTCTCAAACTTAATTATATTAGCTGAAAAGATACCTAAACTTTTTCGGTTATCCAAACTATTTAACGTTGGTTTTTCAATACACTAACTTTTAAAATATTTTGATTTTACTACATAACCATTAACGGGGTTAACCCGACTGACAGAAGTTTCTAAACGCCGTTAACAGATTGACAACCCTAAAACCAAATCCCCAAATCAAGAACCCTAAAACCCAAATCTCTCTTTCTTCTTCTTCTCTTTGATTCTCTGATATCTCTTTCTTCTTCTTCTCTTTGATTGAATTCGCATTTGACCTTGAGTTTTGACTTCATTCCATCTTGAGAGAGAGAGCGAGCTTATATAAGAGAATCAAAGAGAAAAAGAAGAAAAAGATACCAGAGAATCAAAGAGAAGAAGAAGAAAGAGAGATTTGGGTGTTAAGGTTCGGTTTTAGGGTTGTCGATCTGTTAACGGCGTTTAGAAACTTCTGTCATTCGAGTTAACTCCGTTAATAGTTATATAGTAAAACCAAAATATTTTAAAAATTTGTATATTGAAAAACCAACATTAAATAGTTTGAGTATTAATCGGATACTGAAAAAATTTGAAAAAAATTTGAATATTTTTTAAGTTAATATAATTAAGTTTGGAAATTTTTAAGGAATTTTCCCACTAACTAAACTATGAATACACTATACTTGAGTTAATAGTAACATTAAATAAGATTTTGTCGCCTTCTTTTAAGGGATTTATTGTCTTCACATGGATGACAGAAGAGGAGAGAGCGACTGCATTCATTTCACCATGTCCTCACGTCTCAACTATAATATTTAATACAGCCAGAAAAAAAAAAAAAAAAAACTCGTATCAGGATCACACTCGAAAATACGAAAAATAACAACATTACTACAATAATAGGGCTGGCCATTCTGATAATCAGTTCAGTTTGGGTCGGATATTTGGTATTGATCGAATAATTTTAAATTTTGGTTCGAGTTCGATTTAGTACCGCTTTAAAAAAGTTGGTTTCGATTCGGATCTATTATTTTGTATTCGAAAATATCTAAAAATATTTAAAATAATAGAAACATCAACGATTTTTTTTGTTAAAAATTCAAGATAATATATCTAAAATTATTTGTATCCAAGTATATCCACAAATACCCGAAATAATCAAATCAACTAACAAATAAAAAAAAAATATAAAATTTATCCAAATTAGATGAATACAACCGACCTAAAACATAAATATCTTCAAGTTAATTTATATTTCGAATATCTGTTTTGATGTCAGTTTGGTTCAAAAAGTTTTGTGTTAGATGTTGAAGCTCTCTCTATTCGGATCTTCTTAATTATTTAATAACATGATCGTCCTAATTATTTAAATAAAAAAAACATGACCGTCTTTTAAAATATTCAAATAAAACAACCGAATAGGATCTCAATTCAAAAGTAGAATTCTCTTTTAAGAAAAATTTAAACATGTTGGTAAATTATGAACTATATTTTAAACTAATTTACTAAATAAAATATCCTTGGTAAAAAGAAAAGTTGAAATAATTTGAGAGGACCGTGCTCAATATTGCATTTATATATTACTATTAGACATCATGCAACACGTTTGCTGGCATATTAGACGTACATAACCATTATAACTTCCATATTTAATTCTAATATGTCAAAGCGGTATCAACCAAAGTTAGGTCTAAATGTCTATGCATTATTGCATTTATATATTACTATTAAATACTAAAAATATTATTTATAGTTATAGCCTTATATGCTATTCAATGAAGTACAATTCATAACCAAACAAAAATATTAACTACAGTGTAATTCAATATAAATTTCATTCAATAGTAGTATGTTTTATTAGTGTTTCTCGATGATGTGGTTGTCTATCACCATTAGTATATTTCCTTTCATATTATTAAGTTTATCACATGAAAATTGTTTAGCCCGTTTAGTTAGAATCAAATCAGATGATATTGTTTTATCAACTTTTTTACTTCAAATTTGGTTAACTAATTAAGAACTCTTTTGTTAATTTAAGCGTGTGGTTTAGCAAGGAACCTAAACCGAAAAAAATTGGCACGAGAAATACATGATTTCTAAGTTAGTTACAATAGTTTTAAAAAAGAAAAAGTTCGTTACAACAAAAAGTGACGCAAAAAAAGTTATCACAAAAAAAAGGATATAAGATATTATACCAAATCGCTGATTCCTAAAGTCCTAACAACTATCAATGCTACCACCTTAAAAAAATATAAATCACAAAAACACGTTAAGAACGTGGTTGACACCGCATACAAACTAAGAGAATGATTATCCAATATATGAATTTTATAATATTAATTGTATTGAGATTGATAAAAAAAGATAATATAATTATCCAAATATAAAATAATATAGATGCTATATTTAGAAACCAAATATAATATAATATAAGTTTTAATTTAATTAAATAGATTTAATACATAAAAATTCACTATATTTACTCATATTTACTAGAATTCAATCTAATAGAATCGTGTAAGAAATGTAGCTTGGATTTAATTATATTGTCGACATCACTCAGTGTAAATGAGTCATTCATTAATGTGAACTTAGCCTTGAGTTCACATGGATTTATATCATATAAAATAAAATACTTATATGCCTATTTTTTATACTCACCGGGTGTCTTGTAAGAGTAGAAATTAGAATCAACAAAATAGATTAGTAGGAGTTGGTAAAATTTACTTCAAAGTATTAATTAATCATTCCTAACTGTGTACCTTCTAGAATGGTACAAAAGAAAATGCCATTAAACTATTATCGTTTGCTTAATGTAGTTTTTTCCAACTTTATAAAAAGATTAAATGCTTGTTTATGTTTTTTTTTTATAAAAAATTCGTCGTAGAACTGAATCCATGACTAATTAAAAAGGAATTAATTAAGTTTCTTTATGTGACAATATACTGGTTTTTATAAGTTTTTTTTTATCAGTCGCCATATATATATATATATATATATATTTTTTTTTTTTTTGCTAAAATTTGATGCATATAAATTATAGAGAATTTGGTATGAATAACCAAACAAAAAATTATAATTATAAGGTAGCAAGAGGTTACAAATTGTTTTTACATAATTGACATCTCTAATAAAACACATGAAAACATTGAAACCCATAAAACGTAAGAATCTAATTGAACCATTAGATATTGGGCCTTTCCCATGTAGAGAAATTAGAAAAAGCCCATGTGGAGTAGTTAAAGAAGCCCATATATTTTACAAAGTTGCTTAATAAAAAAATTATGCTACCTTTAAACATGTAATACATAAATTGAATAATAACTGAAACCTATATTATTCATGCTTATGAAACCAAATAACCAATATTATCCATGCCTTTAAAGGTAACTTTTGTTTCCTATAACCAAGTGGTGGTGGGCTAGTGATTCTCTTTTGAGAAAAAAAATTGCTTTGTAGCTCTGGGTCAGGATTTAATTCCTCTCAAACATAAAATTATTTAACCACTACCATTTGCCAGTCGAAACGGTGTCATATTTTAAACCCATTAAAAAATTTATGAATGGATTACTCGACGCCTATAATCACCATGGGGGATTAATCGGGTGATAAAAGCCGGATCGCATTCTAATTATAAAAAAAAAACTTTTGTTTCCTATGTTTAATTGTTTTTAAGGAAATTTAAAAAATCTACTATATAATTAAGAAGTTTTCTCTTCTCTTAGAGTGTCCACATCAACAAAACAAACAATTTTATATTACAAACTATTTCACATATTCATTTAATTCATATTAATTGTAATTTTAATGCATAACTCTCAATTTCTATAATATAAAACACAAGAAGTTTATTAAAATAAATAAACCTTAAAAGTTAACGTCATTAATGTCAATATATGAAGAATGATATAAAATTATAATGAAATTGATAGAAATTAATAACTCCAATAATGTACTAAGAAATGTTATTATATTAATATAATTTTAGATTGGAAAAATATGGATTTAATTATGAATACTTAGATAAACAATGACAAAATTTGATCAAAATATAGATACACAACACAAACTCACTGATTTTTTTTAAAAAGAAAATGAGTGTTATTGTATAGAAAATAAAATAATTTAAATAATATAAAAAATACAATAATATGATAGATTTGATTGGTACTTGATATAAGATTGAATTCACTTTAACTTAAAATCACTAAATGATCAAGAGATTCCAAACTTAAACTTACGCAAGGTGGAATTGTGACGACCCAACCCGTCAAATAAAAAAAAATTTCAACCCGGATCACTATTATCATAAATAATGATCCTCAACGGTCCAATAAACAACCAGCGCGGAAACAATGATTCAAACAATCAAATACAATTATCGTTCAACAAACCCATACTTATTAATTCTAGTTCAATTCGGTAATACACATAGTTCTGAAATTGCTAACACCCTAGCAATTCTAACTTATTACACGAAAACGAGCCACTAGATCATTCCCCTCGTCCCGGCCATGATTCCACGATCACTGACTGTCTTTACCTGCATCACATGGTTATAAGAGATGCGTGAGTATTATCATAAATACCCAGTGAGACGGTCATCCCATCTACAGGCTATACACACAGGCATAAGCAAAAGATACAATACCAGGATGAACAAACAATAATGCATCACACAACAACCAAACGAGAACAACACGTTCAATATATCAAACTGACGGTAATCAAAAACCCGTGTCGATCGACACACCTCCTTGTGTCGATCGACACACATCAAACCCGTGTCGATCGACACAACCTCCCCGTGTCGATCGACACAACACTAACAAAACCGTGTCGATCGACACACAGCATCTGCGTCGATCGACACACCAACCCAGAAACTCATCAAACCGATTTTTTGCACAAAAATCCACCAAAAATCCATACAAAAATCGATCCAAATAACACACAATCGTATCCTATCAATTCCTTTACCCAGATAAGCTTATGGTCACGCACTCACCTCGAATTCGGATAGAAGAGGATAAGAATCCGACGAAAAACACGAAGAACAGGAAGAACAAATCCGAAATCCTTCACCGTACGACCCTCCCACAAGCCTAATAAGATTGAGGAACACGAAGGAAACAACACTAACAACCTCTCCTCTCAATCCACTCACTTTCTCTCTCAAAAACCGTTGATTTCTGCCCAGAAATCTGATTTTCGACTTAAATAGCCAGACCAGCCGACACTGTGTCGATCGACACACCCACTTGTGTCGATCGACGCATGACCAATCAATACGTCAAACTGACGGCAATCGAAAATCCGTGTCGATCGACACACCCCAACTGTGTCGATTGACACAGCGCTCGCTGCTCGACTCCTCTTGAGTCAAAACAACCGTGTCGATCGACACACAAACCTTGTGTCGATCGACACCCATCCAAAAATTACTTTTTGGATCACGGGCGTTACAATTCTCCCCCACTAAAACGGATTCGACCTCGAATCACGCAACACCGTCTCACTACGGTCTCCACTACCTGACCCAAACGCGGCCATCAACCTTCGAGATAACACTCGAATCCCCTATCCCGTCCTGCTAAGGCTACACTCTCGCCCAAAAATTCGCCCAGATTCCCCCGGAGCACCCACAATGCACGCCCCATGATCCGGATTAGAGCTGCCCGATTGACCGTCCAACAATCAAACAAGAACATGTCCGATCAACCGTTGATCCCGCACTGGACCAAATGATCGTACAACAATCAAACAAGAACATGTACGACCAACGGCGTAACATATGCTACCAAAGTTGTCCGACCCAAATTCCAGACTCCAATAATAACCCTAGACTCGACGTACACAACACAAAACCCCTGGCCCTCAGCCAGCACCACTCGCGATCACACCTGATCCCCGAGTTATACTAGGCTCACACTAGCCTCATTGCACCATATCTATGGATACAATTCTGACCAAACCCGGTCAGTCCAAGATCAGAGATCACCACCCGATCTCAATCACCTAACCCCGTCTCACTAAGGTTGACACTCTCATCCATAACCCGCCCAAATTCCCCCAGGAAACATCCACGATGCAGCACTCGCTGATCCGGATCAGGGTTGTCTGATAGATCGCGCAACAATCAAACAAGAACATGCCCGACCCACCGTAGACCCAAACCTTGGATCAATTGGTTGCACAACAATCAAACAAGAACATGTACGACCAAAGAGGCTACATATGTTTACCAGGGTCGTCTGAACTAAGGTTCCAAACTCGAGTAAAAACCGTAGATTAGACATCCATAAACCACCTGAGATCATTCCCGATCCCTGAATTTCATCCAATCTCATACTTATAATCACACTACAGGTACTATTGCTCAAACTCATATCTCTATACACCACTCCCACTCGCAGGGTCGTCACCCATCGAGCTCTCGATGTATACCATACCGGCTCTCGGTATGCCCCAGCCCCTCCGCTTCAGGACACACAGTCCATCAGCTCTCGGCTGCAGAGGAATCACACATCCTCTGGAGAAATCGCAATCCCTCAAAGTATATGCAGGAGAATATCACCATCCCCCGGAGCAGTAACACTGTAACGTGCATCATAAGCACCTGTCGACCGATTTACTTCCGTGGTTCCCATCCTGATATTCCCTAACCCGGAATATCACTCATGACCAATCCCTAGGTCACCTGAAACAACCCAATCGCCAGGGTGTTTCCTACCCCGATATTCCCTAACCCGGAATATCCCTCATGACTAATCCCCAGGTCATCTAAAACAACCCAATCGCCAGGGTGTTTCCATCGGAGTCCCTGGAAAAGACAGTTCTAACTCATATAAGACTTCTGTTCCAGACTCCCCCTAGAAAATAGACAGGTTCTAACTCACATAAAACCTCTATTTTCCAGCGCCATCTAGGGATCTACCCGTCCTAACCCCTTAGGACCCCCCATCCCTAGATACCTAGACAAGCCCTAACTCCCATAGAGCTTCTATCCTAGCCCCTCAAATGACCTCCCCGTCATCACACACATGACCTAACCCAGTCATCAAACCCATGACCTTCCAGTCATACCATAAGAACATCCGTCTTATAACCCAAGATAATAAGGAAAACCCCATCTTATTAAATCTCAACAATGTATATCGTTACAACCCAAACGAAAATACATACAACTCATAGCCACAAGCTAGAACAACCACTGAAAACCAGAAAGACACTCAAGCCTCTGCTTGCTTCTCGAACCACTTCGAGAACTTTGCCTTCATACTTGCCTCTGGTTCCCAAGTCTCCTCCTCAACACCATCACAGTCCCACACGACTCTCACCAATGGTATCCTCTTCCGGCGCAGAACCTTGACTCTCCTCTCGAGAATCCTCACAGGTCTCGCCGCCAACGTCATGTTGGGCTGAAGATCCTCCGGAATCCTAGCCAACACCTCCTCAGACTCATGTAGACACTTCCGCAGCATCGATACATGAAATACCTTATGAAACGCTCTCATACTCTGAGGTAACTCCAACCGATAAGCCACTGGTCCAACCCGCTCCACCACCCGGAACGGACCCATAAACCTTGGACTTAGCTTATTCTCCGAAATGGATCTGTTAGGACCCCTCAACATCGCTGCCTTGAGATACACCAGATCTCCCAGCTCAAACTCCAGCTCTTTCCGTCTCTTATCAGCATAACTCTTCTGCCGATCCTGAGCCTCTCTCATGTTCATCCTCAAGACACGGATCTTCTCCGTCGTCTCCTGAACAAAATCCGCACCAAACATGCTCCTCTCCCCCACTTGAGTCCAACACAATGGTGTCCTACACGGCCTCCCATACAGAGCCTCATATGGAGCCATCCCAATACTCGCCTGGTATGAGTTGTTGTACGCAAACTCAACCAGGTTCAGATGGTCTGCCCAATGACCACCATAATCCACCACGCACATCCTCAACAGGTCCTCTAAAGTCTGAATAGTCCTCTCTGACTGCCCATCTGTCTGAAGATGATAAGCCGTGCTCATGTGCACCTTAGTGCCCATCTCTGCCTGAAACGCCCTCCAGAACTCAGACGTAAACCTCGGATCCCTGTCTGACACAATACTCGCTGGCACCCCGTGCAGCCTCACTATCTCACGCACATACTTCTTAGCCAACACCACCGTCCCATCGGTCTTTTTGATGGCAAGAAAATGTGCTGACTTGGTCAGACGATCCACAATCACCCATATCGCATCATACGTCCGTGACAACGGTAATCCCGTCACGAAGTCCATGGTAATCATATCCCACTTCCACTCCGGAATGGGCAAACTCTGCAACATACCACTCGGAACCTGATGCTCAGCCTTCACCAGCTGACACACGTTGCACGCTGCAACCCAATTAGCTACATCCCTCTTCATCCCGACCCAGTGATAATACCGTTTCAGATCACGATACATCTTGGTCGCCCCCGGATGAATCGATAACATGCTCGCATGAGCCTCACGCAAGATCTCTTGCCTCAGATCCTCATCCTTGGGTACACAAACCCGTCCGTTCACCAGTATCGTCCCATTTGCCGAGACCATATACTCTGAACCTGCAACCCTAGCAGCATCAATCAACATCGGATCCAACTCCTGAGCTGCTCGAATACGACTCAGCAAATCTGCCTGGTTAGCTACCTCTAACCCCAACGGCTCCTGTGAGATCACACACAACCTCAACGTACTAATCTCGTTCACCAGAGCTTCCATATCACGCTCCCGAGCCGAAGCAACCCTCATCCGACTCAATGCATCTGCAACCAGATTAGCCTTACCCGGATGGTATCCGATCTCCAAATCGTAATCCGCTACCAACTCCATCCAGCGCCTCTGTCGCTGGTTCAACTCCGGCTGAGTGAAGAAATACTTCAAACTCTTATGGTCTGTGAACACCTGAACCTTTCCGCCATAAAGATAAGATCTCCAAATCTTTAGAGCGAAAATTACCGCAGCCAACTCCAAATCATGGGTAGGGTAATTGCACTCATGCTTCCTCAACTGCCTCGAAGCATACGCAATAACCTTTCCCTGCTGCATCAGGACACAACCCAAACCAACACCCGAAGCATCGGTATACACCACGTAAGGCTCACCCGGCTCGGGTAACGCCAACACCGGTGTGCTCGTCAACATCTCCTTCAGCTTCCCGAAACTCTCCTCGCAAGTAGAAGACCACACAAAAGGAACATCCTTCCCTGTCAACTTGGTCATCGACTTAGCCAAACTCGCAAATCCCGAAATGAATCTCCGATAATAACCTGCCAACCCAAGAAAACTCCTAATCTCAGTGGCATTCCTCGGTCTAGGCCACCCTCTGATAGCCTCGATCTTAGCCGGATCCACAGAAACTCCCTCTGCAGACACCACATGGCCAGGGAAACTCATCTCTTGCTGCCAGAAACTGCACTTGCTCAACTTCGCAAACAACTTCTGCTCTCGCAGCTTCCCCAAAACTACTCTCAGATGCAACTCATGCTCCTTAGAACTCTGGGAATACACCAGAATATCATCAATAAAGATGATCACAAACACATCCAGATACTCCTGGAATACCCCGTTCATCAACCGCATGAACGCTGCTGGTGCATTCGTCAAACCAAAAGGCATCACGACGAACTCAAAATGCCCATACCTCATCCTGAAAGCAGTCTTCCTCACATCTGCCTCCTCAATCGGAATCTGATGGTACCCCGAAGCCAAGTCGATCTTGGAGAACCAAGTAGCCCCTCGCAACTGATCCAACAACTCATCAATGCGCGGCAGAGGGTACCTGTTCTTCACGGTGACTCCGTTAAGTCCCCGATAATCGATGCACAACCGGAAACTACCATCTCTCTTCTTCACAAACAACACCGGCGCTCCCCACGGTGAAACACTAGGCCGAATAAAACCCTTATCCAACAAATCATCCAGCTGATTCTTCAGCTCTGCCATCTCTGCTGGAGCCATACGGTAAGGTGCCTTAGATATCGGAGTAGTCCCGGGTTCCAACTCGATAACAAACGGATCCGACCGCGATGGCGGTAATCCCTCCAACGACTGGAACACATCCTGGAAATCCCGAACAACTCGAATATCCTCAACTACAACCCCTCCAACAGACTCAGGCATCACTATCGTCACCAGATACGCCTCGCTGCCCTTAAGAAGCAACTGCTCGGCCTGTATCGTGGAAATCACGAGACTCCCGGAAGTCGGTCTCACACCCTGATAAACCAACCTCCCCGCCTCTCGCTCAAACACAACTCGCCCTCGGTGGTAATCCAGATGGACCCTGTAACGATCCAACCAATCCATACCCAGGATAACATCGTACAGCTCCACCGGACTGATGATCAGATCTTCTGGCATCAACTCTCCCGCCACCAGAACATCCACACCACGAGCCCGCCCGAAAGTAGCCAACGTCCTACCACCAGCAACCTTGACTACTCCCGCCTGTTCCCTGGAATCACTCTGGATTCTGCTGCTCTCCGCACACTCCGGCGTAATAAAGCTATTCGTAGCTCCCGAATCAAACAACACGTGGGACTCATAACCGCCCACAACTAAGGTCCCTGCACAATCCCATGTGCCTCAGAACCCTACCATTCTAGCACAGACTCACAATTTCCCAACAGACAAAAACTCAAACAACCACGAATTTAAAAGTCAAGTTCGGAAATACCTGTGATCGGTCTGGTGCTAGATCCACCCGCCTCCGCAGACGTGAACACACGCGGTGCTGCTGGAATCTGAGACAACGGCTGCACTGCCAATGGCTGCACTGCGGCCACTGCCAACTGCTGCAGCTTCGGACACTTGGGCTTAATATGCCCCGTCTCTCTGTAGTGATAACACACCCGCGTATCCTGAACCCCAACCCGCACATCTCGAGTCCCGGTCCCGGTCCTCCTCGGATAGCTCGCCACACGATGGGACATGCTCCCACACCCGAAGCATCCCGAACCGCCCTGACTAGCCCCTGAAGTGCTCTCCCACTTCCTCTTCTGTCCCTGAGCAAGCTTGCCGCCCCTGCCTGAACTCATCTGCTGCTGAGATCTCCTCGGCTGCTGCTGCTGCAACTGTGGACTAACCACCACAACCTGCTCCCCGAGATCCTCCTCGATCGCAACAGCCATCTCAACCAGCTCCGCCCTCGTGGCGAACCTACTCGCCCTGCAGCGAGTCCTCAAATCTGGACGAAGTCCTCGCAAGAACCTCCTAACCTGGGCATCCTCGCCCTCCATACCTCTCCCTGCATGTACCAGAAGTCGACTGAACTCAGCATCGAACTCCCTCACTGACCGATCTCCCTGAGTTAGGTCCAGAAACCTAGACTCCAAACGGTCCACCGCCTCCTGCGGGAAATACTTGGCGTTAAACTCCGCCAAGAAATCCTCCCAGACCATCTCGGCCTGCACCCTCCTGGTCTCTACGCCTCTCCACCAGAGATGCGCATCACCCTCTAGGTAATGTACCGCCAGATCCATTCTGTATCCCTCTGGACACCTGATGGAGCGAAAGTTACGCTCTAACCTCATCTGCCACCCATCAGCCTCCTCAGGCCTAGCACCGCCCGAGAAAAATGCAGTACCAATCCGCTGCATCTGCTCCATCATCCGCAGATAAGATGGAAGCTCCACAACCCCAGCCAAACCCGGCTGCACCCCAGCCATACCCGGCCGTACCTCAGCCAAACCCGGTTGCACCCCAGCCATACCCGGCTGTACCCCAGCCAAACCCGGCTGCACCCCAGCCATACCCGGCTGTACCCCAGCCAAACCCGGCTGCACCCCAGGAGCATGACCCGGAGCAGGCACCCCTCCCGGTAACCTCTCCAGGATCATCTGTAGTAGACCCGCCAGACGATCATCTCGATCCGGGGCAACGCCTACGGCAGTACCCCCACCAGGGCCCACCGCACCGCCAGCTACATCAGGACCCACACCAGTCCCTCCAGCCCTCTCACTGGAACCCGTAGCTGTCACACCCACGGACCCCTCCTGAAACGCCTGCGAGTCAGCTACCCGCTCATGTGTAGTCTCCTGGGACACCCACGTGGCAGGAGACTCACTCCCAAGTCCCCGCCCACGCCCACGCCCAGCACGACTACCACGACCTCTACGGCCCCCGCGACCTATGCCTCTAGTCCCCCTAGTCATCACTCTGCACTAACCCGCAGAATACTAAGTACTAGAAAAACAGAAATCACATAAACACATACCGTAGAATCTCATTGAAGGCTCGGAAGGGATGATCTAGGACTCCATACCCACACAACAATCAATTGACTAACTCGCATAATCAATTAATTAACTAGCCCTAGAACCGATAGGGTTCTGATACCAAACTGTGACGATCCAACCCGTCAAATAAAAAAAAATTTCAACCCGGATCACTATTATCATAAATAATGATCCTCAACGGTCCAATAAATAAACAGCGCGGAAACAATGATTCAAACAATCAAATACAATTATCGTTCAACAAGCCCATACTTATTAATTCTAGTTCAATTCGGTAATACACATAGTTCTGAAATTGCTAACACCCTAGCAATTCTAACTTATTACACGAAAACGAGCCACTAGATCATTCCCCTCGTCCCGGCCATGATTCCACGATCACTGACTGTCTTTACCTGCATCACATGGTTATAAGAGATGCGTGAGTATTATCATAAATACCTAGTGAGACGGTCATCCCATCTACATGCTATACACACAGGCATAAGCAAAAGATACAATACCAGGATGAACAAACAATAATGCATCACACAACAACCAAACGAGAACAACACGTTCAATATATCAAACTGACGGTAATCAAAAACCCGTGTCGATCGACACACCTCCTTATGTCGATCGACACACATCAAACCCGTGTCGATCGACACAACCTCCCCGTGTCGATCGACACAACACTAACAAAACCGTGTCGATCGACACACAGCATCTGCGTCGATCGACACACCAACCCAGAAACTCATCAAACCGATTTTTTGCACAAAAATCCACCAAAAATCCATACAAAAATCGATCCAAACAACACACAATCGTATCCTATCAATTCCTTTACCCAGATAAGCCTATGGTCATGCACTCACCTCGAATTCGGATAGAAGAGGATAAGAATCCGACGAAGAACACGAAGAACACGAAGAACAAATCCGAAATCCTTCACCGTACGACCCTCCCACAAGCCTAATAAGATTGAGGAACACGAAGGAAACAACACCAACAACCTCTCCTCTCAATCCTCTCACTTTCTCTCTAAAAAACCGTTGATTTCTGCCCAGAAATCTGATTTTTGACTTAAATAGCCAGACCAGCCGACACTGTGTCGATCGACACACCCACTTGTGTCGATCGACGCATGACCAATCAATACGTCAAACTGACGGCAATCGAAAATCCGTGTCGATCGACACACCCCAACTGTGTCGATCGACACAGCGCTCGCTGCTTGACTCCTCTTGAGTCAAAACAACCGTGTCGATCGACACACAAACCTTGTGTCGATCAACACCCATCCAAAAATTACTTTTTGGATCACGGGCGTTACAGGAATGATGTCGAGATAAAGGTGATGGATAGAAGATTGACTCGCTCAATCAATGGGAAGGCGACTGACTCTCTCAATCAATGGATGAAATAAGAAGGTTTGAATCTCTAAAAAAATCCTAATCCGCATACTTCAATAGTACCTAATGAATCACTCATTAAGAACTAAAGAACAAACAAAATACTTAAACTTTGACAAGAAGAACAATTTCTATTAAATTCAATGATCAAGGGTGATTTGTACAATGGACGATCTGAGATTTATATAGAGCTCTTACAAAACATTCTCTTAGCTTAAAATAAGAAACGAAATCGCAAAATTAAAAAAAAATTAGCCGTTGGAGTTTTAATGTGAAATCTGACCAACTAAGGTAAGTTAGAGCCGCCTTGTATATTGAAAGCTTTGGGCATGAAGGTGTGATGTCTTGGGGCGTCTAGAATCATTGAACATGTCTAAAAAACGCAGCATCTTAGAATATAGAGCCGTTGGAGAGTTAAAACACAAAGTGTGAATGTGTTGAATGCACTTGGGTCCAAATAAGGCAAGTGGGTCTTTAAGTACTCCCAACTGATCCTTTGCGTTTTGGTGGAACTTGTGACGTCTTGTTGAGCCACTAGTTGATGCAGAAGGTCTCCTGGTCTCCAAAGATACGGCTGAAGTCTCTCAAACCCGGAAGGTTCCAAATAAGGCAAGTTGAGGAATGGTCGGTTAGAAAATTAATTAATTTTAATTTTGAACCGGTATTGGCCTCAAACCAATTCTTTGCATGTCTTTGATGGCTCAAGATCTGGAACAATTCGGTTGATGGCTTAATTCATTATGGCTTGGTCAGAATCTTCCTTTCAACGCGCATATGTCCGAATCGGGTAAGTCCATAAACTTTTGATTTATAAACTGAATATCTCCTTCGTCCAAACTTTGATTGAAATGATCCAGTTCGAGGCATGAGCTAGATGAGTTGATAATGTTCTCCAAGTGGTCTCATGCCTTGAATCTTCTTGGTCGAGTTGGAACATATCGAACAATGTACATAGGTCTGTATTTGCTTCATTAAATATGTACTCTAGAATCACCCTGTTTGTAAATCCGATTCCGGTGTGGTCTGAGCTCATATTGACCCAATTATTCTTTCTTGTAAATCGCTGATGAGTTGGGTTTCAGCAGCAATCTGTTTTGTTGCTTAATTCTTCCCGGTTGGTTCGGTATGCTCTATGAAAGGCACATATGTCCTTGTCATATCCTATGCGGTTTGAATGACATGTTTGTTGGAGCTCCGGGTCAGCTACTGGTTTGATGACTTCATCAGTATTCATAAAATAATTTTGAAATTCACCATTTCAAATTTCGAACGAATTTCCCATTTTTTAAAGTGTAAGAACTCTCTCCGAGATAAAAAGGTGTGAGATTGTCATTGAAATCGTTTTTATTCCCGTGAAGTTCACAACTATCAGTAAACAATTCGTTACTTTTCAAAAAAAAAATATTATGCTTATGTTGTATATTGTTTGATAAAATTTATGTATAATTTTTCGATTAAAATTACAATCTAACGCAACCCGTGGGTATAAATCTAGTAACTATGAAAAACAAAACTTGAGCGGCTTAAAATCATTTTCTTTTGACATTGTCAATATGATTAATTTGAATGAATGTGTGATAAAGGTTTAAATTTGAACGTCTTGACATAAATCATGATATACGAACACACTCAGCTATCCTTGTTTGCAAGTTTGAATTCCTTTTTGGATATTGACTACAAAATCTATAAGTGACATAGAACTTATTTTCCTCAATAACATCCCATAACTCGTTTGGATATTAAAGTCGTCGTGTATAAGTTGTGTTCCATATCCATAAAACCAAAGATTTATTTGTCGACCAGTTTAGTTCCTACATCCTTAGTAGACTAACTAATAAACTTATTGATAAACCCAAAATTCTTCCTTCCATGTAATACTATTATTCAAATTTTCACTAGATGTCAATCGAACGGTTAGCAAAGACCTATCCTCTAACAATATAAAACATGATTTTTTTTTGTTAACCAAACTATTAATCAAAAGGCGCCACTAGAATTAGTAATCCAATTCTGCGGCAAATTACTTAAATACGAAGAATCAAAAGCTCGACTACGTGCAGAACGGGCTAACCAGTCGGTTGCAAAATATCTTGAGATATCTTCTAAATTTGTAATTAGTCTATGTTCTTTGTGTTTGTGGGTTAATTAACATTTAACCAATCTTAATAAAATTCTTTTTTAGTATTTGGTTGATACAAAAAGGGTTTTTTTTTTTTGCTCTTTGAATACTCTCTCTTTTATTTCTCCATAAAACATCAATTCTGTTGTGAAATACTATACAAACTTATACTAATCTATATTTGATGGAGGTATATAAATGTGTTTTTCTTCCATGATTTTGATACAATATATAAGAAAAGTATTTTTGATCAACAAGAAACAAAGAAGAAAAGCTTAAGAGAGATGAAATCCTTCTTTCTTATTCATGTGTTCTTTTATATGTGTTGTGTGTGTCTTACCTATGCTTTCCCTTCACATATATATAGGAGAACCAAGATTACATGCAAAATAACACATACACAAACTAATAACATTTGGACATAGGTAAGTTTGATTAGTGTCTAATATGTGTTAAGTATAAGAACATAACACTTGTACACTAAGTAGTTAAGTTTAGTGTTTAAGAGATGATGAATAATCACCTTATTTTTAACACTCCCCCTTGAGTATTCATCATCTTTGATGTGCCCGGTCTCAAAATGCCTCGTTAAAAACCTTATTATGGAAAAACCCTGTGGGACAAAAATCATGGCAAGGAAAAAAGAGTGCAGTCTCCCCCTAGAAATGACTTGTCTAACATCTTCTTTATAGGTCACGTAGATGACGCATTCCGATGCTTTGAACGTGCTTATTGAATATTGTTGTAAGAAACGGCTTTGTAAACAATGTGCTGCATTGTCGCTTGAACGGATGTATTGAACATCGATCTCCTTGTTCTTCACAAGCTCTTGAGTATAAGAAAAAAATCTTGGAGGAATATGCTTCGTCCTGTCACTCTTTACATATCCTTCTTTGAATTCGGCGACACAAGCAGCATTATCTTCATATAGAATTGTTGGTTCTTTGCTGATGATGATTCCACTTGCGCCTTGTAGGTGTTGAGTCAACGACCTCAACCATACACACTCTCTACATGCCTCATGAAGCGCAATGATCTCTGCATAAATTTACGAAGTGGCAACCAAACTTTGTTTTTGCGAACGCCATGAGATTGCGGTTCCTCCCATTGTAAAAACATATCCGGTTTGTGATCGAGCTTTATGCGGATCAGATAAATAACCAGCATCTGCAAAACCAACTAAACCAAGTGTCGAGTATAATATAATCCCAAATCGATCGTACCTTGTAAATAGCGGAAGATGTGCTTTATTTCGTTCCAATGTCTACGCGTAGGAGTTGAATTGTACCTTGCAAGTAAGTTAGTAGTAAAAACTATATCTGGTCTAGTACAATTTACAAGATACATTAAAGCACCTATTGTGCTCATATAAGGTACTTCGGGACCTAATATTTCTTCATTACCTCACATGGTCTAAATGGATCACTTTCAACATTTAGTGATCTATTAACCATTGGACTACTCAAAGGATTCGCTTTATCCATGTTAAAGCGTTTCAATACCCGTTTGGTATAATTTGACTGATGCACAAATATTCCATATTGGAAATGCTCTATCTGGAGCCGGAGACAAAACTTTGTCTTTCCAAGATCTTTCATTTCGAACTCCTCTTTCATATGGGTTCTTGCATCGTCAATATCCTTTTGAGTTCCAATCATGTTCAGGTCATCAACATAAACAATAATGATCACAAATCCTAACAAGGATTTCTTTATAAATACACAAGGGCATATCGCATCGTTGATATATCCTCTCATCAACAAATATTCACTTAAGCGATTATACCACATGCGTCCAGATTGTTTTAATCCATAAATTGATCACTGTAATTTGACCGAACAAATCCCTTTAGACAATGCCTCTTGCATTTCTAAAATTTTAGATCTCTCATGGATCTTTAATCCTTCTGTGATTTTCATATTTATGCCGCTATCAAGCGATCCATATAGGTATGCAGTTACGACATCCATAAGGTATATTTTTAAATTATTTGATGTCGTTAGGCTCATCAAGTACCTGAATGTGATTCCATCCATTACCGGGGAATATATCTCTTCATAATCAATTCCCGGTTTTTGAGAAAATCCTTGCGCCACAAGTCGAGCCTTATATCTTGTGACTTCATTTTTTTCATTTCTTTTTCTTACAAAGATTCATCTATTTTCAACTGGGATTACATCTTTTGGTATAATGACAATGGGTCCAAAGACATTTCTCTTCTCAAATTCATTTCTCATGGCCTCTTGCCATTTTTCCCAATCATGTCTTTGTTGGCACTCTATTACTGACTGTGGATCTGGATATCCTCATGATCAATTTCTTTTGATATAGAAAAAGAGAATATCTCATCAATATCTTTGATTTGATTTCTATCCCATAATTTTCCACTTTGGACATAGCTGATAGATATCTCAAATTTTTCACAATTCTCAACGTCTTCTGGGCGTTCTTCTGTATCGGGGTTGGTTAGACCCTTTTCACTCATGTCTTCTTGACATTTTTCATCACGAGATTCCACGTGAATCTTTTTATTTTGAGATTCCTCTTGAATCTTTTCATTTTGCTCAACCAATTTTCTTTTCTTGCGGGGATTCTTATCCTTTGAGCCCATTGGCCTCCCACGCTTTAATTGAACTCTCGGTTCATTTTCTTTGGTTCCATCCATATGTTCTTCAGGAACATCAATTCTTGATGGAGCATTAGCAGTGGGTGTATACCACTTTGTTACTCTTTTTATATCTGTGAACGCATCTGGTAACTGGTTTGCCCTATTATGTAGGTGAACAATCTTTTGAACTTCCAACTCGCGTTGTTTTGTCGGGGGATCAAGATGAACCAAAGATGGAGTACACCAAGTAACATCCTTAGGCACTTGATTTATTCCTCCCCTAACGCAGAAAATTCTTCTTCATTAAAATGGCAATCGGCAAACTGTGCCGTAAACATATCATCAGTTACCGATTCAATATACCTTATTATCTTGGTGACATATACCCGACATATATCCCCAGTCTCCATTGCGGCCCATTTTTGTTCTTTGCGATGGCGTTATCGGAACATAGACCGCACACCCAAAGACTCGGAGATGGGATATATTTGGTTTTTGGCCCGACGCCAAATGTAATGGGGAATATTTATTATATGCACTTGGCCTTACCTGTATCAATGCTGCCGCATGCAATATAGCATGTCTCCATACAGAAATTGGGAGCTTTGTTCTCAATATCAATGGCCTTGCAATTAATTGTAGCTGTTTTATCAAGCTCTCAGCCATGCCATTTTGCGTATGCACATGGGGCACTTGATGTTCAACATCGATCTCCATTGACATACAATACTCATCAAAGGTTTGAGAAGTAAATTCACCAGCATTATCTAACCTTATTTTCTTTATTGCATAATCGGAGAATTGTATTCTCAACCTGATCATTTGGGCAATGAATCTTGCGAAAGCCGTATTTCTTGTAGTCAACAGACACGCATGTGACCATCTACTAGATGCGTCAATCAATACCATCAAATACTTAAACGGCCCGCACTGTGGATGAATCGGTCCACATATATCACCATGTATTCTCTCTAGGAATACATGAGATTCATTCCCAACTTTGGCTAGAGACGGCCTCACTATGAGTTTTCCTTGAGAACATGCCTTACATTAAAACTCTATCGATTGAAAAATCTTCTGGTATTTCAATGGGTGGCCATTCGAGTTTTGCACAATTCTTCTCATCATGGCTGATCCTGGATGTCCTAATCTCTCATGCCAGACTTTAAATGTACTAATAAACTTCTGGCTTACTGTAACATAGGACTCAGTCGTATTTATTTTTGTGCAATATATTCCGGAGGACATCATTGGTAACTCTTCCAATGTTTGTTTCCACTCCGATGTAATGCAAAGATATTCAATGCCATTCTTATTCATACTTTCAATATGATATCCATTTCTCCGGATATCCCTGAAACTCAACAAGTTTCTGTATGAATCGGGGGAATATAATGCATCACTTATTTCACACTTCGTCCCCCTTGGCATTGAAAATCTGGCTCTTCCATAGCCCTTAATAATTTTTGCATTACCGCTTATAGTACTCATGTTTCCAACGGAGTCCTTTAATTTGAGATCGGAGAAATATTTTTTATCCTTACGTATTTTACGCATTGTCGCACTGTCCGCTAGACATATATCTCCATCCATGATCTCAAATTGTGACATCTTCTGCTGTCACTTTATAATAAACGATTTAATTAACCAAAAACTTATATTACAACAATTTATGCATTAATTTACCAAAGTATATGCAATAAAATGCTTACTTTATACTATAACAAAAAGTATTATTTAAACATGAAAGCATTTAACATATACATATGATATAAAACATTTAATAGAGATACTATAGTCCTTATTATAGCTTATCAAGTCCATCGACCTTGGTTCTTTTTTATTTCTTGTTGATGCTTCAGGATTAACGAGCAAAATCTACGACATCCAAATGAGCATCATCACTTAGGCCATTAAAAGAAAGATCATATTCATCCAGATGAAAATTATTTCTACTTCCATTTCTTTAGCCTTTAGTGATTCTTGGTACAGATGAGTTTAACTATTTTGGCGGACGACATCTACGTACCCATTATCCTTCCACGCCACATCTTTAACAAGTGATCTCATTTTTGTTTCATAAGGCGACCAACTTCAATGGTACTTATTGCGTTTGAGTAATTAGACTGGAATCCTCTTCCATGTCCTCATCCACCACCTTATTCATAACCGCAACTACGGTCTCTACCGTGTCCGGATCCACGTCTTCGTCAATTCGTATTATTACTAGATGTTACCACATTCACATCTATGAATGGAAACAATCTAGTTGGACGAATCATCGGTTAAATATCTTTTAAACCATTTTATAAGTGGTGATAGAAAATATCATGGCCTTAGCCTTATTTTCTTCCGATGTCGTTTCCGACCGATCGATGGTTCCAAATTTTTACATGATCACGATATATATTTAATACATGCAAATGATCAATTTCACAAATTTAATAATCAACCTTTTCTATATTTACTTTAAAATAAACACGCATGATGAAATTAAGCATAATCATATGATAATATAATTGTATATTAAGTCATATATACTAGGAGGCAAAGCCTACCATTAAATTTAAGGAGGAGGCGTAACCTACCACTCAATATATACAATATATAAATACATATACGTATATATGATCTTGAATAAAATCAACATATATTAAACATTAAATTTAACACAAATTTAAATTTATCTCCAATACGTATGAACAGATTAAATCCGAGAGGTGATTGTGCTCCGATACGTATGAACAAAGTCCCGAGAGACGATCGTGCTGATAACGTGTTGTGAAATACTATACAAACTTATACTAATCTATATTTGATGGAGGTATATAAATGTGTTTTTCTTCTATGATTTTGATACAATATATAAGAAAAGTATTTTTGATCAACAAAAAACAAAGAAGAAAAGCTTAAGAGAGATGAAATCCTTATTTCTTATTCATGTGTTCTTTTATATGTGTTGTGTGTGAATTACCTATACGTCCCCTTCACATATATATAGGAGAAGCAAGATTACATGCAAAATAACACATACACAAACTAAAAACATTTGGGAAAATTGCTGTAAATAACCCACAAATTCATTTATATGTGAAACCTAAACCCCACATCTCATATTTGCGAAAACTAACCCAAAAGGGTAGTGAAATTACAATTAGACCCCTTATGACCAAAGAAAAAAACGGATGTCCCAGTTACCATTTTACCCTTTACGAAGTCTACATTGTGAAATAGAAGTCTACAGACGAAGTCTACATGCGAAGTCCACAAGAGAAGTCTACAAGAGAAGTCTACTTACTGATTATTTACAAAATTTAAATTTATAAATTAACAAAAATTATTTTGATTAAATATTTGTATTCATGATGAAAGTATAAACAATTGTGAAGTATTAAAAGTAAAATTTCACAAAATTAACCAATAAAGACAAATTAGGTACATTCTATACTTTAGATATTTGTGTAGACTTCCCAGGGAAGTCTACTTACTGATTATTTACAAAATTTAAATTTATAAATTAACAAAAATTATTTTGATTAAATATTTGTATTCATGATGAAAGTATAAACAATTTTGAAGTATTAAAAATAAAATTTAACAAAATTTCACAACTGTAACCAATAAAGACAAATTAGGTACATTCTATGCTTTAGATATTTGTGTAGACTTCCCTCGGAAGTCTACTTACCGATTATTTACAATATTTAAATTTATAAATTAGCAAAAATTATTTTGATTAAATATTTGTATTCATGATGAAAGTATAAACAATTGTGAAGTATTAAAAATAAAATTTCACAAAATTTCACAAAATTAACCAATAAAGAAAAATTATGTTATACATTCATAATGAAATGAATACTAAACCCATATGTTTTGATATTTATGTATCTACATGTTGGTAGTTATTTTTGTTGATATTTATAGTTTCATGAGTTTATGTTGTAATGGCTTAGATTTAGGGATTTATATTTATGAATGTTACATTTGAAGGTATATATGTTATATTTCATCGAAACTAGTTGATGTATATAATCTGTAGACTTCTCTCGGAAGTCTACATTTAGGGTTTAGGGTTTAGGGCATCGTAGACTTCGTTTGTAGACTTCACAGTAAACCGGAAAATTTAACCTAACCGGATGTTTTTTACCTGGCTATATAAACTCAACCCTAATCTTTTTGTTAAAAAAACCTTTCACTCGCTCTTTTATGGTCGCCTCTCCTCCGTTGCTGCCGATTTTCGAAGGGGTAAGTATTTGTTCTTCATTTATTTATAACTCATCCTCCTTTCTTATATGTATTTTATATATCATGTTCATCTGTTTCTCACTTTTATGGTCTTCGTTATGGTTTGTTGCAGATCTGACTCTTGGAGGTCCTCATCTAGCCGGTAAACTTTATCTGACCCGCCATCTTTCTCATCTCCTCGTATTCACACATGTCTTTAACCGTTCTAAGCTGCTGTATGTCTTTAACATATCTTTTTGGTTTGTTGCAGATCTGACCCTTTAGGAGGTCCTCATATAGCCGGTAAACTTCGTCGTCCTCATATAGCCGGTAAAATTGACATTTGTTTCTCTCTGACTATTCCAGATCTAAGTCACACCTTCGTCACAATATGTAGTCTACAATGTAGACTTCTTTGGTCTACATTGTAGACTTCCAAAGAAGTCTACATTGTAGACTTGTTTTTCAATAGAATAGCACGAAAATGCATATTTATTGAATTATTGTTATATGGTCATTAGGGATGGGTCAATACAGCTACACACAACCGTCAAGTAGTTCCATAAGGAACGAGAGTTCAACTGCTCGACGTCGAGCGGGTAGAACCTCTGGTTTTCCCAACCGCTGTTACTGCGGTTTAGTGCCAGTTCTCCAAACATCCACTACTGCCGATAATCCGGGTCGGAGATTCTATGGTTGTCATAACCATGCGGTAATGAATTTTGTAACTATTGTTTGTTTGCTATTGGCGTTTATATATAAATATATAATAGAAAAATCTTTTGTATAGGATGGTTTGTACTATATTTTCAAGTGGTGGGATGAGGCTATAATGGAAGAGGTTGAAGAGATGAAGATGGTGGTCGAACAACAAGCTGATTTATTTCGTTACTTCAAAAGTAACGAGAGCCAGGCCCTAAGAGATTGTATTGATAAACCAACGATTCGGCGTTGCATTGAGAAAACAGACATAGAGCTAGCCCAACTGAAGGAGATGATTATTGAGACTCGTTACAGTTGCTTGGAGATGAGGAATGCGATGGTAGCGTGTATAATCCTCGTATGTGTGATTGGTTGTGTTTGTGTTTGCTTGACAAGATTTTAGTTTCTTTTTAATTAAAGTACTGCATTATTAAAAATAATTTTCGACGACCCTCTAATTTTGTATATTCGAGAGGGTTTAAATATGTACTGTATGGATTGGAATGGATGTAACATATTTAGGCTATTTGGTTCTCTTTTTCCCTTTTTTGGGTAGTAACATGCACTCACATTAGGTCGAAATTAAATTAAATTGAAATCAAATTAATAAAATAAATTAAGACGCAAACTCACATAATGGATACAATTTCAAATTAAATACTTATAAAGTTAATTAATTATATACGACACTTTTACTATGCTTAAGAAGTCTACATACGAAGTGTACAGTTGAAGTCTACATGTGAAGTCTACAATTACATAACCGAGGGTAAGATCTGTAGACTTCCCATGTAGACTTCCCATGTAGACTTCGTTGATTTACCAAACCCATAAAACCGTTATCGGTTTACTATGACATGTTATAAAATTTCCTTGTAAACCGACGCAACTGTTCAGTTTACCCAACAGTTAATTAACTGTTCCCTTAACCGTGGGTAACTGTTCATTTACCCTACATAAATATCTGCTTTTTTATTTATTTTTTACCAACATTCTCCAACCGTCGGGAAAACCATAGCCACCGCTGAGGCGCCACCGTCGTTCCTCTTCTTCACCGAAGGTACTCTCTTCTTCTCTTCTTCTCTTCATCTCTTCTTCTCTTCTTCTCTTCTTCTATTGTTTCTCTATTCACTTCGTGTTCGTCGTTTCTATCTCTCTCGTTTTCGGCTTAGTTAATCTTCGTCTTCTCTTCCCAGATCTGGTTCATCTTCGCTGTGGAGTGAAGATGAACCAGATCTGGAAGGGAGATACAGACGAAAACGAAGAGGAAGATAAGCAGGGGAAAGATAGAAACGATGAGAGGGAGAGAAGAGAGATTTTCTTTGTCCATTTGAATGACAAAACTAACTTTATGTGTTTCACTCTCTCATCTAGGTCGGGTTACCGCTTGCTTCGCTACGAAATCAACTTATTCAACTTCTGTCAAAGGTTTGTTTCATTCCCTTTTTGTTTTACCGCTTGATTCGATACGAAATGTTTCCCTTTTTGTTTTACCGCTGGATTCGCTACGAAATCAACTTCTCCGGTAGACTACTGTTGCAGACTTCTCCGGGAGACTACTGTTGCAGACGTCTCATGTAGACTTCTGTTGCAGACTTCTCATGTAGACTTCTATTCAGACTTCTCATGTAGACTTCTGCCGCAGACTTCTCCTGTAGACTTCATTATCCTTCTGTCGCAGCCTTCTCATTTTTATTTAAATTGCAGATTATTGGTGTTTGCTGATGACGTCTCAGAACAAATTCCCGTTAAGGGTTTACACAAAAGACCAGGAACCTCTACATAGGTTATTATGCAGGTGAATCAAGGCTGTTCGATGCTATGACAGCAGAAGATGGTCTACGTTCTGATGAATTTAGTGAGATATACCATTCTCCACTGGGTGTGTTCCTTAAGTTCCATTCTCTGAAATTTGGATGGGCATCCAGGCTGGTGCATCACTTGCTTAGTTTTCAGCTTGACCACAAGAAGCCGTATGAGATATGGACTCTCATCAATGCTGAACCGATTAGGTTTTCGCTTTATGAGTTTGAACATATCACTGGTTTAAACTGTGACTATACAGAGAATCTGAAATCTTCGGAAGTTGAGGTTAGCGATGATATGAATGCATTCTGGGGTCTTCTAGGAGTTGATTTGGAGTCGGGTCCAAGTATTAATGAATTGGTAGCAGCTTGTAACCGATGCCAAGATTGGTCTCGGGAGGATCGCATGAGGTTGGGATATCTCTGCATCTTTGCAGGTTATATTGAAGCTCGGAGAGAGACTACATCCACTCCGGTTAAGCTGGCTAGACTAGTTATGGATGAACAAGCTTTTCTGAACTACCCGTGGGGTAGAGTCGCTTTCCTGAATTTGATAAAGTCTGTGAAGGAGAAAGACGTGACGAAAAACTCGTATGTTATTGAGGGTTTTGTTCAAGTTCTCCAAGTTTGGTTGTATTGGGCTCTACCCAATTTTGGGTCTAAGTTTGGTTCGCCTCTACCCAACTCACCAACTCCACCGCTACTTGCTTACCAAGGATCAAGAGGCCGTAAAAATTTCAAAGAGAATTTGGCGAAACAGGTATTTTCATAACTTTATTGGTGTAGACTTCTAGTACACTTATACTGTGGAATTATTGCGAAGACTGCTAGTGTAAATCTCTTCCTGTGTAGATATCTTCCTGTGCAAATCTAATCCTGTGTAGACTTCCTGTGTAGACTTCCTGTATAGACTCCCTGTGTAGACTTCCTGTGTAGACTTCCTCTGTTCACTTCCTGTGTGCACTTCCTGTGTAGCTTCCTGTGTAGAATTCAGACTTCATTTGTAGACTTCTAAAGTGGACTTATCCTGGTTCTAATGAATTGTTATTTCTTTCCTTTTGTAGACCATTGTTGCGAACTTTGTTAGGATGAATACTATCGAAGAGATGAGTCCTCTTTGGGACGGTGATGTGGAAGATGAAACTGTTGACAACATTTTGAAGGTATCGTTTGGTAAAGGCTGGAAGTGGAAAAACAGGCACTGGCCAGATATTGGGGTTAACAGCTACAAGCGTCCAGGTATTGAGTCCGATAGCAGGCTCTGATTTTTCTGTTATTTTTAAAAGTATCTAACATTGTGACTTTTGCAACAGCTGTTGTGATGGGTGACCAGTCGCTTATGTGAAGTCTGAATCAGCATGTGTGAAGGGTGACCTTCACACAGACGGCTAAAGTCAGAAAAGGAAGCGGTCTAAGACCGATGATGAAGAAGGAGACCTGATGTCATTTGTGCTCAAACTACAATTACACTTTGATAAGTGTTTTACGGGCTTGAGAACCACGATGATGGAAGGGTTGTCTAGGTGTGAGATGCAGATTAAAGACCTTGCTAATAAGGTGGATGCTATGGGGAAAGCCATGGTGAAAGGTGGAGTGAACGTGGATGTGCAATATGGAGAGGAAGAGGGAGAGGGAGTGAAAGAGGGAGATGGAGTGAAAGAGGGAGATGGAGAGAAAGAGGGAGAAGGAGAGAAAGGCCATGAGCAGGTGCAGTCCAATGTTGCTGCTCCACTCAATGTTTCTCCTCCACCAAATGTTGCTGCTGAGCATGTCAAAGGTAGTGCTCCTCCTACACCTCCATCACCCGCTGCTGATAAGAAAGGAGATGACGATGCTGTGAAGGACACCGCCAAACAAGTGATTTTTGATGTCCAAGTTAGTAAAAAATCCAAACCCAAACACCAAAAAAAAGTTATTGATAATACACGGAAAAGCGAGAGGCTTAGAGGAAAAGTAGTAGAGAAGAAGTAGTATCATCATTTGTTTGATGTTTATTTGTGGATCTTGCTGTTTGCCCAAGACTTGTTATTACATTGTTTTTTAAGTGGTATGAAAGAACCTTGTACTTTTTTCATTTTTATTTAATTTTAAGTCTACTCAATTTGTAAGTTACTTGACTTTTAAAATGGAATATTGCAGAGTGAATTCGTTAAGGTTAAGGTGGAACGTGCTGAAGTTCAGAGTCAAAGAGTCCATCTTCCATGTGAGCCAAGTGTGGAGATTATTCCAAGGGTAGAACGAAAATCGGATTACATTCCAAATCAACAAGCGAAACAACAAAAGAAGAAGCAGGCTAACCAGATCTTGGCACGGGGCAAGAGTGAAAGGCTAAAGAGGCCTTCTGCAACACAGGTATCTCCTTATGAGCCCGCTGCTGCACAAAAGAAGGTTAGAATCAGAATTCCAACAGGAAGAGGATATGATCCTTTTGCCGCTGTGAAATTCCTGAAGGTTAAGAAAATGGATGATTGGCTCAAAAAACAACCGTAAGTATCTCTCTACTTGTACTACATTCTTTTTAAATTTGTAATAATATATGAATTGTGGTTATTCTGAATTATGATCATGGACAGCAATTATGGGAAGATACAATCGAGCACAACCTCAGAATGGTTTTGGATTCTTCGGACCGAACGTGAGTATCTCAAAGATTCGGTAAGTAGACTTCATCAGTAGACTTCATATGTAGACTTCATCTGTAGACTTTCATTATTGTTCTGTTTTTTTGTTCTATCTTTGCTGACCTGGTATCTTACTATGTATTGCAGCACATGGATGCTGCATTAGCTCTACTGAGAGTTCGGCACAACGTTCATCCGGAGTGGTTTAGGAGTGAAAGAGTGTGCTTTGGTGAGTGCATGTTAACCATGATGTGGACTGCCAAGTACAAGGAGGAGTTTCTGCCTTCTTCTGCAAATGCAGATGGTGGTGGTAAACTCCTACCTGCTGGAGCGTTGGATTACCAAAAAAGTGATCTACCATCTTATGGCAGAACAAAGAAGCTCTGGGGTGTTGAAGTTGATGATATATACGTCCCATTGCATATCAAAGGCGATCATTGGGTGGCATTGTGGATAAATATCCCAATGAGACACATTGTTGTGTGGGATAGTACTTACAGTTACACATCTGATGCAGAAATTGCCGAGTTAGTGGAGCCTATATGCGTCATAATGCCTCATGTAATCCGGGATACATGCATATTGGAGGACAGGTGGAAGCACACATATGAGCCATACACTCATGAGCGGGTTAAAGCCGGAGTACCACAGAACGTACAAAGTGGTGATTGTGGAGTGTACACTTTGAAGTATATCGAACTCCACGCTCTTGGGCTTTCATTTAGTTCTTCGAGCTTGTGCGATGCCAACATTCTTGCTATTAGGGAAAAGCTTGCTGCTGAGATATTCGACGAGACGGAAATACGCGGTACTGAATTTCGGGACTATTCCGTCTTGGACCTATATGAATCCTAATATTGGTCCACCGAGGAATATGCTTTTGTAATCCCGCTTAACTTTTAGGATTCTTACTACTAACCTTTTTAGATGTAAGACAAACTCACATCCTTTATTCTTTTGCTACTATTGCGGGATGTAACTATTATATTGTATGGCTAATGCCAAAACTCGTAGTGTTGGATGATAATATATTAAGTTATTTGCTTATTTAATTAGCTTTAAAATGATACATTACCAAGTTTTTCTTCCATCATAAATACATAATAAAAATACTACTTTCAAACAAGATTATCAAGTTTTACACAAGCTCATTCAACAAGAAAAATGGAATTATCAACTTCACGTCGGCTTCTTCTTCCGTAGACTTCACATGTAGACTTATCTAGTAGACTTCGCCGGTAGACTTCCACTGGGCAGTTGCTGCTGGAGATGGTACTGTGCAGTTGCTGCTGAGCTATTAAGTAACACAATTTGGCTTCGTATGTCCTCCTTGCTTGCATTTTGAACAATTGTATTGATTGTGAAGTTTCCGCGGTTTTGTGGCTTTCATCTTCGCGATTTCTAGCCAAGTTTGCCACCTCGACTTCTTCTTTCTACCAGCACGAGGCCTAACATCGGGAGGGAGACATGACGCTGTTCCACTTCCTTGTAAGGCGTCATTGGCGGGATAAATATTTTGCGAGTATGCGGCATACAAATAATCCCTCCCATAGGACGGGCAGACAGCAGTAGAGACATGTTGACGAGCCGATGCCAACACCGCGATAGCATGGGAGCAAGGTATCTTCTCAGTATAAAAGACACCGCAAGAACATTTTTTATTTCCCAAATGAACAAGAGCTTCTCGTGCTCCTCCCTTGACATGAAATTCCCATTCATTGATTTTCTCCACCGTCATTCTGGACGCGTAATCTTCACGAATGGCCAACAAAGTTTCAACTCCTCGGCTGTGGTGTGTTGTTAGACTCAATGTATCTTCTCGCCTTTTAGAAAACCACCTTCCTAACTTCTCCCGGATAAATTCCAAAAGGAATGCTATGGGAAATCCTTTCGCCTTTTTAATTGCTGCATTGATAGATTCGGCAATATTGGTCGTTTTTATGTTGTACCTATCTCCCTCCAAGTGAACATGTGACCATAGCTTCGGGTCTGCTTCCTCCAAATAGACCGCAAGTTCGGGCTTCACGCTACGGATCGAAGCCATGTATCTGTCATAATCTTCTTCCGTATAGGCATATGCAGCGCCTTTGACCAAGTACATTAGATGTTTCCCCTTATATTTCGTGACAATGTTACATTGAAGATGATAGTAACATATACCACGTGTTGCCCAAGGGAAAACCGTGTCGCACACCTTCTTAATAGACAAGTGTCTGTCAAAAACTATCACAAGAGGATACTGATATGAGATACAACCGCGGACTTTTGTAAAAAACCATTCCCATGAAGCATCATTCTCACTATCAACAATTCCGAAAGCCAAAGGAAATATCTGAAAATTACCGTCTTGTGCGGCTGCCACTAGCAAAACCCCTTCGTATTTACCCGTCAAATGAGTCCCATCCACAACAATCACACGTCTAAGATACTGAAAACCAGCTATGGAGGCTCCGAATGCTATAAATAGATATTTAAATCGATTCATAGCATCAAGCTCAATACCCGTAACTGTTCCGGGGTTGGCTTTCTCGAGTAGGTGCAAATAAGAAGGCAACTTCTCATATCCATCTTCCGCTGTTCCTCTAACCAATGGTTGGGCACACCTCATCGATCTATATGAAGTAAAATAATCGATATTCATACCAAACATCTTCTTCATTGAGTCTTTGATGTGTTCCGGCGTAATTCCATTGATAATTCCAACGCGGTCAATAAATAACTTTCCAATATATTTGGGAGTAGCATTCCGACGGTGCGAAACTCGGTCCGATAATGAACATGTATGGACTTTCGAGTACTTCGTCACCCAAAACCGGTTTGGTTCATTTGTGACAATCGCTCTGAGCCTCCACTTGCATTCTTTCACAATACAAGTAGCCACGAAGATTTTTTTTGATGACTTATACACCGTGAATGCAAATCTTGACTTGATCGCCGTCAGTCGCAATGCTGAGACCAACTCTTCTTTGGTAGCAAAACTCTGTTTGACAAATATATTATCAGACCATGTCATATTTGGTATTGATCCTCCTTGGCCACCAATGAAATCAAATGAGATGTCATCTTCTTCCTCATCTTTGACTTTTCCAAATAGACTGTAGTTCTCATCAACAACATCTTCAGTTTTAATACCATCATCTCCATTCCCATCATCATCCAAATTACCACCAACACCGGCATCCTCATCAACATGCTCATCTTCTTCAGCATCTTCATCCTTGAATTCCCCTTCATTTTCGTCTACACCTTCATCTTCATAGTTGCCGTCATTGTCATCCTCATCCTCATCACTAGCTTTATCCTCGTCGAAGTGACATGAGACACAAATACGTATAACATGCGTTTTACCTAGCTCGATCAAATTTCGGACTTGTCTATCATTTGCAACATGTATAGGTGGTGTATCCGGATCCATCTGTCCCAATATTGACTCGGGTAACGAATAAGTGATCTCCACCAACTCTGTTTTTTTGCCTAACATATATTCATCTTGAACCATTTCACCAAGTTCCGCATGAGTAGAACCATCATGCAAGAAGAACAATCTCCCTCCTCTCTCATTATCAACCGCAAATTGCCATGACGTATCTTCCTTAAATCGTTCTCCATAAACAGCCAGAAACTGAACCATTATCTGTGGACAAAGAGCAAAAAAAACACATTAGATATCGTTATTGGAAGTCTACAGGAGAAGTCTACATAATATGAGGTACATACCAATCAAACAAGAAAATTAATTTATAAAATATAGACTATACATTTGAATACCAAATTTTTATACATTAAAACACCATAATTTACATGCATTTAGAAAAAACAAAAACCACAAAATTCATTACCAATTAATTATAAAAAATTAATTACTGAAATCGTACATGTAGACTTCCCGTGGACGTCTACATAGTAGACTTCCCGTGGAAGTCTACAAATATGATAATAAAAAAAGAAAATTAAGTTAAAGCTAATCTATCAAACATATACATGTCAAACTTATACACATAAAAACACAATAATTAACAGGCATTTACAAAAATTAAAAAGCTCAAAATTCATTACTAATGAACTATAAAGCACTATTACTGAAAATCAGAATGTAGACTTCCCAAGGAAGTCTACTTAGGAAGTCTACAGGAGAAGTCTACAAATATGAGCTAGATACCAATTAAACAAGAAAATTAATTTATAAATTATATATTATACATTTGCATACAAAATTTTTATACAATTTAACACCAGAATTAACACGCATTTAGAAAAAACAAAAACCACAGAATTCATTACAAATTAATTAAAAATAATTAATTACTGAAAATCGTAAATGTAGACTTCCGTGGACGTCTACACAAAAATATCTCCGTAGACTTCGTTTGTAGACTTCGTCTGACGTGGAAGGTTAGTTTTGACATTGACTAAAGTTTTGACTTTCGTGTAGACTTCGTTTGTAGACTTCGTCAGACGTGGCAAGTTAGTTTTGACATTGACTTAAGTTTTGACTTCAAAGTAGACTTCGTTTGTAGACTTCGTCTGACGTGGAAGGTTAGTTTTGCAATTGACTTAAGTTTGACTTTTGAAAGAAGTCTACAAACGAAGTCTACATACCAAGTAGACTTCGCAAAGAAGTCTACTTGGGATGTAGACTTCGTTTGTAGACTTCGTCTGACGTGGCAGGTTAGTTTTGCAATTGACTTAAGATTTGACTTCAAAGTAGACTTCGTCTGATGTGGCAGGTTGGTTTTGACATATTTTCTAAAAAAGAGGTTAGTTTTGGGTTTGACCAAACAATTAATTAAATTAAATAGAAGTCTACAAACGAAGTCTACGTGTGAAGTCTACAAACGAAGTCTACTTTTCCGTGGTCAAATTTCTGAGATTTTAGTCAATGTCAAAACTAACCTGCCACATCAGACGAAGTCTACTTTGAACGTCTACAAATAAAGTCAAAGTCCAGTCAATTGCAAAACTAACCTGCCACGTCAGACGAAGTCTACTAAAATTTTGTAGACTTTTGCTCTAAAAAATCAAAATTTTAGTCAATGTCAAAACTAACCTACTTTATGTAGACTTCGACAGGAAGTCTACAAACGTGTTTTTTTGTTTCCAAAGGATAACGTGTAGACTTCCGTGGAAGTCTACATTGAAAATTTTCAAAAAAAGTCAATGTCAAAACTAACCTATCCGTTGACTTGTAGACTTCCATGGAAGTCTACATTCGCAAATGAGATCTGAAAAATCAAAAAATTCAACTAAATTTACCTTTTTTCGCCGCGAAAGCTCGTTTTTAGCTTCTTCAACCACCTCTAACTTTGAATCTCACTGATAACAAAGAACCCAAGTCCTTGTTATGCAAGAACCATCGAAAATCGGTGTGTTTATAAATGAAATGGTTTGTTGAGAGTTTATTTGATGCAATTCGTGAGGAAAAGGAAGAGAATAGGTAATGAGATGAGATATTGAGCATTTACACTTAAAAAAAAACGGTTGGGATGCATTTAGAGCTCAAAATCGGTTGTTTATGTTGGTTGGCAAAATTGAACAAGATGGCATTTTCGTAAATATCTTGAGATCTTTTGGTTTTTGTGTATTTTCCAATATTTCCGAAATTAAAAAAAAAAATTAGAATATAATGGCATTTTCGTGAATAAGTGGTGAGGAGAAGGATAAAGAAGGGAAAAAGTGGCAAAATAAGAGAGAGGGGATATAGGGGTATAGGTTTGACATTGACCACAAATTGTGGTTATTTGTGCAACTATCCCAAAACATTTGGACATAGGTAAGTTTGATTAGTGTCTAATATGTGTTAAGTATAAGAACATAACACTTGTACACTAAGTAGCTAAGCTTAGTGTTTAAGAGATGATGAATAATCACCTTATTTTTAACAAATTCTTTCACTTTTGAGTAAGGAACAAATATATAAATTTTTCCAGTTTTACAACTTTTAAGGAAAACAAATTCGATCACAAAAAGGGTAAGAAAAGGACACTGGAAACAAGAACAAGTCTCTCTCAAACGGATCAAATTCTTATATAACATTTTCTCTTCATACCAAACCACAACACCACAAAAAATTCTTATATAACCCCATAACTTTTAATGAAGATGAAAAAGACCAAAAACCCATAAGCCAATAATTAAAAGAAAAACAGAAAAGAAAATAAAAAAGTGACCAATCATAAATCAGGATCGCTTTCTTCTTCTTGTTCCATCGTCTTCTTCCTTTGGATTTTATCATTGGAGCTCTATATAAAGTTTGAACAAAATCAAAATTTTGGAGCGTCAGACAATATTTTAGCAAAACCAATTTTCGTTGTTATATGCATATTGGATAGGTAATTTAGGGATTTCAATTGGATTTGAGAAATTATTCTTTTGGAATGCATGTTAGGTTGATATCCTTGATTTCTGGGTTGATTACGACATTGCAATGGTAATAAACGGAATGAAGTGGTTAAATCGAATCGTAGATTTCATAATCGAATTCACAAAATCTGCAGATAAAGAACAACGGGGTAATACTGGTAATACGGAGAGAAAGGGAATATTTGGAACAACTAATATAACTGATAAAAGTGAATATGTGATAATGTATTTTTTTAAGGAGACAATAAGTATATCTTGTCAACAATAAATAGTAATTTACTAGACCTGGAAAATTAATATTTATGGATGAATATTAGTTGTACTTTACTACTCAAATAATTAAAAATCAAATAATACATAAATAATAAAATTAAAAAATAATTAATTATTTAATTTTACTTTGCAAATTAATCGTCAAAACATAAGATCAATTATCTTATTTATCTTAGCTACAATGTACCTAATATAAAACTACAATGTCTCATCAATTACCTTAGGACAACATTACACTTTTAAGAAGAGTTTATTAATGTTATATACCTTATGAAACAAAACTTGAGAAAAATATGTTTTTGCAAATATGATGGTATGGAATCATAGGAAATGTGTTACAAATTTCAAAATAAACGGGACAACTGAATATTTATTTTTCATAACATGGTACAACTGCGTAAATAGGTAAAACGTCAAAAGGACAACTATGTGTTATATTTGTAATACTGGAATACTTGGGACAACTATGTGTTACATAACGGCGCACATATCTTAAAACGTGGCATATAACGGCGCACATATCTTATTTATGTGGCTTACTTTGATTGGGTTTGTCACAAGTTTGGGGTTTTTCTTTTTTATTTCAATTATTTTTCTCCAAAGTTGAAAAGTTAATGTGTTTGATAATGTTATCTACCTTATAATGAGAAAATTCATAGAATATATGATCTTGCACATATTATTGCACGGAAACATAGGAAATGTGTTTCAAATTCCAAATATCACAAGTACAACTGAAATTTTAATTTTTATAACAAGGTATAACTACATAAATAGCTAAACCCCCAAAGTACAAAATGTGTATAACTGATATACAACTGAATATTTGAATTCAATTTGAATGAATTACATTTTTTTTCAATATTCTTTCGGACATATAAATTTTTATTAATTCATTTTTTGTATGAATTTTTTTATTAATTCATTTTTGTTAAATTTATCCAATATAGATTTATTTATTTTAAATTTATTTTGTTAGTGTAATTGTACATAGTAGTTCTAGTTGTACCAGTAGTTCTAGTTATACCTCAGTTGTATCTGAAAAGTTCAGTTGTATCTATATGTGTGAGTTGCACACAAAAATCGAGTACGTAATTAAATCATACATCAAAGCAATAAATCATTGTGCCAAGTTTACAATATATCAAAGTGATATTCATGTTTTCTTTTTATACTACATTGAACAATAATCAAATTTGAAGGGCATTGGATTTGTTAACTTGGCTCATGAAAATTGAAGCCACTAGCAAGTCATATTTGTCATTAATGTCTTTTCTCTTCTAGCCGTTTTTTTTTTCATCTTCTTCAATTTTCATATTCATGAAATTCGATATTTGCCCTGGAAATTCTCCAAAAATAATTATTCCCAGACAAATTCAACACTTGCAAAGAGCAGTTGTTCCTTAAAGGGATAGTGCCGAGTGAACATGTGGTGGTGGCGGTGAGTGGATAAGTGGTGGTGGTGAATAGATCGGTGGTGGTGGTGGAGAATAAATTGGAGGTGACTATGAAAAGACCGATGGTGGTGGTTAAAAGACAGGCGGTGGTGAGAAGAAGAAGAAAAAAAAGAAGAAAGAAAAAAAAGTCCAGAAGAAGAACGAAGAAAAGAAAGAAAGTACGAAGAAGAGAAAAACAATTGATTTAGGGATTTCATTTTTTTGTTTGATCGAGTGAAAAATTAAATTTGTTAATTGGTTGGATCGTAAATAAATTGAGTTTAGTTTGGTTATTTTGTCTGCTGAGTAAAAAAAAAATCAAAAAGAAATGCTTTTATGAGAGGGGCAATTGTAATTTCAGTTTATAACAAATCGTTATATGAGGTTTTGATCCCTCTCAAACTCGTGGAGTTGTTTCTGGAGAATCATCATAAAACCCGCTTTTCTCAAGCCATTGACTGACCAAATATCCCACGAATTGAGAGAATCCCGAAGCCGTCGTCGCCATTGTCGTGTACCGAAACAGAGTCTTGAGATACTCTGGTCTCTTCGAGACGTAAGCTTTAGCAATTGAGAGCAAGACGACACAGAGTAGAGACACTGCGTAAACAGCTACGGTCTTGTACTCTTGTCTCTTTTCGATTCTTGTTCGGAACGAGAAACCGTATACCAGAGGTGGGATCATCCCGCAGATGAGGAAAGACGAGATTGCGATCAAACTGTGAAGCTTCGACTTCTCTCTTCTTCCGAGGATTTCCTCGTACCGATCTCCTTCTTCTTCCGAATTTGTCTGATTATCGGTGGTTCTGGTTCGTTTTCTGGGTTTCTCGTTTATGAGTTCTTGGAGCTGCAAAAGTAAAAATTGCGTCTTTATTTAAGTCTCTGAGTGTTAGATTTAGATACAGATGAAGATTACTTACGCTGTGAACAATCAGAAGAAGACCACTCGACAAATTGGCAACTCCCAAGGCCAAAACGTTCACTGTATTACAAGCAAATACATTTAAAAAATGGGTTAAGCGTTCTTAGTGTTCGACGAAATGCCTCAAAGAGATGGGGGATTACTTACGGGTCGAAGCACCAGACGCGGCTGCAGATGATACTGTGCAAAGGCTTGTGATGGATTCTGTAAGACCTCCATACACAACGCTTTTTAGGATTTCGAGTTTAGTACCGTCTTTACGATGTTCAACACTATTTGGGATCTCTAGTTGAGTATTAGATTGCAACCCAGGTTCTGCTTGAGTTTTTGCTGCATTTTCATGAGTTTCCTTATTGGCTATTTGCATAGATGGTTGCTCATGTGGTGAAGTATCTAGCGGAGCTGGGTGAACTTTTTGGTTGTCTAGCATAATCAAGAATCCTTATTAAGGAATGAGGTTGACCAAAATAAATGAGGATTCAGTTCAGAATCAGAATTCAGAATAGACCTGTTTTCTTGTCAGAATCTTGACCAGGATCTGCAGCTTGGTCATCCTGATATTGAGTTTTTCGACTCTGTTCTTCACCAGTGGTATCACTAGACTTGGAATCGACCTTTTTGTCGCCTGCCATAGTTCAGAAAAATCGTCAAATCAAAGTGCTGAAAGACCAGAACACCTGCTTCTTCAAACATCGAAGTGACAAAGACAAAACAAGGGGGAGAAAAAGCAACTACCTTTCTCCTTGTGAAATCTCGGACTGTAACGGGTTCGCATTGCCATAATGACAAGAAACAACACCGCAAACGTGGGAAGTAACAAAAGTACAGAAGCGGAAGGCAACTGCAATGAGGACACAGAAGGCAACTGCAGATGTGGCGGAATGAAAGGCGGTAGAGAAGTAGAAAGGACTGAGGGTGACTGCTGTGGAGAAGTGAAAAGGAAGAATAGAGCAATAATAATACAGAGGAACAACCAAGCAAAAACATCAAGGTACCACTTTGGAAAACTCGGTCTGTCTTTCTCAATACTAACATCCATGCTCGGTTCCTTATCATCGATACCAAGATCGATGCAAGATACTGGTGACTTTGAAACTACTTCTTTCTTACCTGAATTTTCCAAGAAACCAACATCAATTACAACCATCCATACAAACGATACCTAAAGAAGACATGAAAAGAAAGGGTACCTTTCTCTTTGTTGTGGCCATAAACAGAAAGAAACAACTGCTGAAGATTAACAGGGAACCATGATGGAAACTTTGCCTTCTTGTCTTTCGATCTTGAACCATTCTTAGTGTCGATAGCTTCATTCTCAGTTTCACTGTTTTCTGTAGGTTGGACATCGGATTTCTTCACGAGCTTGACTGTTTTGGTGATGTCTTCACCACAGCAGGGACAGTAAATGTAATACTTATGCTGCTTCTTGATCACGATCTCCACATCATCGTCCAATGAATCAGGTTCTGTCTGTAAATCTTTTTCTCTAACTACATCTACGGTTTCTGTGGATTGGTTCTTGTTTACAGATTCTGAACCATTCTCAGTGTCAAAAGCTTCATTTGACTCGGATTCTGTAGGTACAAAATTGGATTCAAGTACTCGGAAAAAAGAAGTGAATAGAAGTCGAACTTCATTTGGTATCAAATTGAAAAGGACCAAAACTTTATCAACTGTATAAGTAACTAATCAGGAATACAAATAGTTTCTCAAACCTCGTTCTTGCCCCAAGTCAACGCCTTCGTCCTCCTCGCTGCTGGGTGGTGAGGACAAGGGCAGTTTGGTCATTTCGTCGACGGCGGAGCTTGGAGTGGGAATCAGATTCATGGTGGGTTCCATCGGAGACAAACAAAGATAAGATTAAGATACATTTCATCACAATTTATGGATAGTTTCTGAAAATAATTTTAATTCCACGAGTTCCACGTTCTTTATTTTATGCCCAACCAAACATCGTAACCAATTTTTTTCTGTCTATTTTATGTTATTGCCAATGCCTTTCGTTAACATGTGTAAATGAAAAAAGAAACTGATTTTTAGTGAATAAATATCGAACATTTTGTTGGAAGAGAATAAAAGAAGAAAATAAAATCTGGAAAAACTTCTCTTATTCTGAACAAGTTTACATCAAGACCATCCATATACACACTTATATACAAAACCAAGAGACACAAGTTAAGAGTTGTGTCTTTCTAAACAAAATAACTATCCTTTCTTCTCTAACAAGTCATAACTTGTAAACACACCTTTTTACATACACACTTATACGTATTTTCACATAATACATATAAACTCAAGTATAATAATCTAACACTCCTTAATCAACATGGATTTCATAGGAAGCATGCATGAGTGATGCAGCCTTGTACATGAAGAAGAATGTTTTGATGAAAGATGAAGATGTGTTGATCGTGAGTTAAGTGTGACTTGTTAGAGAAGAAAGGGTAGTTATTTTTGTTTAGAAAGACACAACTCTTCACTTATGTCTTTTGGTTTTGTATATAAGTGTGTATATGGTCTTGATGTAAACTTGTCGAGAATAAAGAGAATTTTCCAGAATTTTTGTTTTGCTCTTTTTATTGTCTTCCAACATGCTATCAGAGCATTAATGATCCGAGGTCAAAATCAAGAACAAGTAAAAACAGAGATCACGGCAACAAGTGATTCTCATGTTCGATGGAGAGATGAAGACAATCTTAAAGACAAGAGAATTGTGGTTGATGGTGGAAAATGGTGTTCCGATCCAACCGACACAACCGAAGAAGGCACTCGAAGATTTATCATCGAAGGATTTGATGGCGATGCAACGTTTGGAAACGGCCGTCATGGATTATATATGTCCTCGTATAGCATCAGCAATCACATCAAAGAGCGTTTGGGCTCCATTCAAGTCAGTATTTCAAGGATAAAACGTACAAACGTTGAAAAAGAAGTACGGAAACTTGAAGATATACGAAGAAAAGTTTTCACAGAAAAGTTAATTGATTTTGGAAATCAATTAAGGATTCAAGGCTAAGAGAAAGATGGAGGCGACAATCAACGTGAGAAACCGAAAAAAAAAAAATAAAAATAAATAAGAGGTGGTGACAAGAGAGAGCACCATCATACTTCACAAACAATAGGCAATTTTCTCAAAAGGCAACGGAGAATACGGATGTGTTGTAAAATAAACAAAAATTTTACAACACTGGCCGTGCCGGAGTTGATAAGAACTCTTCAAACGCATGAAGAGTGTGTCTCTTCACGGAATGAAGAGACGTCTGAAGGTGCGAGAAATGCTCGACCAAGAGGAGGGAATTCTGTTTAAGCAGAAAAATTAGAAAAGGTGGTGTGGTGTCTATGAGAAAGACGTTCACACGGGGGAAGTCGCCTGTTGAAAGAAACAGAACAAGGCGAATTTGCAAAAATGCCAAAAGTGGTGTTGAGTTTGTGAGGAAAACTACAACACGAAGAAAGTCGCATGTTGAAAAGAAACATAGCAAGCTTCTCAAAGGGAAAAAGGCTGGTGATCGAAGGAAGACACCAAGCAAGGAAGAGGCTGCTTACCTAAGAGAAAAAAGGGAATAAAAAGCGGTTACACAGATAACTGGAGAAGACTTGAGAACAGATTCACGCAAAGAAGCCGGTTACGGAGATAACTGGAGAAGACGTGAGAAGGGATTCACGCAAGAATAGGTTATAGAGATAACCGAAGAAGACGTGGAAAGGAGATTCACACTAAGAACCGGCTACACAGATAACCGAAGAAGACGTACCACGCACCAGAGGTGAAGGAAACGTGAGGAAAGTTCACGGGAAACTTGAAGGAGACATGGAGAAGAAAACCCAAGAGTTCCGATGTCTAAAGAAGAAATAATTGACAAGAAGGTGTCAATTTGGAAAACAGATCAAAGCAAAGAAAAATAAATGGAGATTGTCTTTTCTGGTGAATTGAAAGACACCAAAGAAAATGCAAAGTGGATGAAGAGATGTCAAGCGACTTGCAATTTGAAGAAGAGACGTCAATTCACTAAATGTGGAAATCTCAAGAGACGTGAGATTTGAAGAAGAAAAAAATGTACTTCCAAACCACATAAAGGTGAAGTGTGAAGATACGGTCTAACCTTGTACGTGAAGAAGCAAGATGAAGATGTTTTGATCGTGAGCTTGTGTGTGGACATGATAATCATTGGCAACAATTTCAAGGAAGACATGAAGATGAAGCTTGAGAAGACAAACTTGTTGTTAGCATCACAAGGTCAGCAAACTTAGAGTTAGGCCGAAATTTAATTAAGGAGGAGTGTTAGATTATAATTGACTTTAAATGTATATTATGTGTTAATACGTATAAGAGTGTATGTAAAAAGGTGTTTACAAGTTGTGACTTATTAGAGAAGAAAGGGTAGTTATTTTTGTTTAGAAAGACACAACTCTTCACTTGTCTCTTTTGGTTTTGTATATAAGTGTGTATATGGTCTTGATATAAACTTGCCGAGAATAAGAGAAATTTTCCAAATTTTATTTTCTTCTTTTATTCTCTAACACATTTTTGCTTACAGAGAAACAAAACAAGTTGGTGTACAGAAAACAAAGGTAAAAGATGAAGAACTCTTGTTTAAATGAAAGAAAATAAAAGACAAATCAGCTAGAACAACTCTTTGGTAGTAGATTTATAGTTGTTTTATTTTAAAACTTGTTATATAGTCTAGAAATCATCCTTTTCGGTAACCAGAGGGCAAGCTAACGAGTTGACTGGCAATGAAAGAAATCGCAGACGCACCAATCACCATTGCGGTGTATTCAGCCACGGTCTTGAGTTTATCCATGTTGAAGGCGTAAGCTTTGGCAAAAGAGAGAGAGATAATGCAGAAGAGAGATGCGGCGAGGGCAACCACAGCTTTGTAGTGTTCCTTGTCGGTTATTTTGAAAGAGTGGCCGTAGAAGAGAGAAGGAATCACAGCAAAGAGGATGAGGGAAACCACAACAAGGACGCAGTGGAGTTTGTTGACCTTCCCTTTGTTTCCCACTATGCGATCATTGTTCGCACTTTCAGATCGTTGTTCAGACGTTATGGAAGCATGAGCCTCCTGATCTTCATCCTCAAATCCAGTATCGTTGCTCTTTTCCTTCGCCGGTCCTACGTATACAAAATATAACAAATTGTTCGTTAACACTTTTCCTGATGCCTCCTATAGTTCAAAGGAAAAGATGATATTCTGATATATTCATAGTTGTCTTGCTTCTTCATCGACTCGACAATACTTGTCGATCTACCTGATTAACGTGCTCCATGAGATATCCGGCCACTATTCTCTCTGACCCCCAAAAACTATTACCTTTTTTTTTACAAATTCAGGCAAAAAAAAACTTGGATGTTTGATCGAATATATTGATATTAAAAAAAAGTCAACGTAACACAACATATATATATTTATCATTCTAGTGTCAATGCCTCGGGTTTGATCGTATCATTAGGCTTTTCTATTTGGCATGTATATAAAATGCCCAAATCAAGAACTAAGTGGTAGTTTCAAAAAAAAAAATTCAAGATTAAGTGAAATTCATCCTCCAAACCAAATTACAATATAACTCTAAAAAATTACGACTAGTAAAATATTAAAATCTACTACCATGCATGCAAAATGCGATGAGAAAGGTTTCAAAAAACAAAAAAGCGATGAGAACGTCATGCATTTATACGTGGGTTACTATCGATTGACGTAAGATTTTAGGTTGAAATATAAATTTAGTTTCATTATATTATTGTCTTGAAAGAGAAACAAAGTATAAGTGGTTCAAAATTTTTAAATTTCGTAATATGTATACTTCCTCAGTTTCATTTTGTTGATGTTTAAGGTTTTTGCACATAGAATAACAAGTCCTTCGTTTTTTTAAATTTTCAATACAAAACATGTTTTATTATCAATTCCAAAACAATTCAACCAATAAAAAAATAATTTGTAGAATTTAAACAGTCAAAAACAATAAAAGCTCAATTAATTTTTCATAAAAACTTGAAAATATCAAATAAAATGAAACAAAAAAATATCTAAAACATCAAATATAATGAAACGGAGAGAGTATATATGAACCCAACATGTTTTTAAGATTTAAACCTGTTTTGGTAATGTCGGAGCCAGCGCAATGAATGTCTTTGCCATTATCTACTTCTTGCGGTGGAGAATCGTTGATTTGGTCAGTTATGTTCATTGGTATACCAAACGAGGCGTGATTGACATTATTCTCAGTGGAATCAACATCAAGCTCATGGGCAGTGGGAATGTTTTGATCCATTTTGGTATACCAAATGAGTTGATGAACTGAATGATGACAAAGGGAGAGCCAGAGGACGCTTATTTATATCCAAACGACTTGCTTCCTATCTCGTATAAAGTCTTTTTATTATTTGGTTTCTCTAGCATGTGAATTTTCGTAGTCGTATTCTTTTAATCTACCGTGTGAGGTCAAACAAAAAAAACCAGAAACAAAAACCGCCGAGATTTATACTTAAAATAATGCACAAAGGATATATTGTAGCTATATATTTCCTTAGGGTATATATAGTAAATGTATTCACGTAGACATACAAAAAACAAATTACTACTTGCCACGAATATGTAAGATCATTACAGTTCAGCAAAGTGTGTTTTTTCTTCCGCAAGGATCAGCTTCCTACTTCCTAGTTTTGTAAGATAATAAGCAACCATTCTTACACAGTGCTTCTGACTTATAAGTCACATAATTCTTTGAAATAAATTGTTGCAAATGTTGTAACAAGCTTTTTGTAACCAACTGAAACAAATTAGTTACAATTTCATGTTTGTAGCTAATTTGTGACAATTTAGCTATTTAAGATGAAGAATTTGCTACATATTGATAATTTAATAGTTATAGCAAATTTGTATCCAATCGTAGCTCAAATATGCTACAAATTGTTATGGTAGCAAAAATAATAGTTATGCTGACAAATTATTTAGTGCTTAGATCCTTGACAATAATATTTAATTCATACGGTACATTGTTTTAGAAAAACCATGTATTAAAAATGGGTAGAAATTGATTATTGGGGCAATTACAAAAATGCTATTTTGTGTTCACATTTGCAAGAATGTCATTTAGAGGTGTCCATTTACAAAAATGCAACTAATTATAGATTTATAAAATCTATATTTTAACATTCTAAACCCTAAAAAATGTTTTGACACCTAAAACCCCTTAAATACTCAAAATTAAATCTTAATAGAACATAATTAACCCAAACATAAATAATATATAAAAAATAATTTTTAAAAAGTTGCATTTTTGTAAAGTGGCACTTGAAAAGTGGCATTTTTTGAAATTTCTCTTAAAAACACATGTTGATTAATTATTTTAGCGAAATTCCCTTTAAATTGAATTATGAAATTCATCTGAAATACTAGAAAAATACATTATTTAATGGTGTATAGTTCTACTAAGTGTTTAAAAGAAAAGAAGTAACTTAGTATTCTTTTAGAATAAATCAAAGCCAAAAAAAAAATATTTAAGAAAAACGATCATCACAAAATCCTCTTACAGAGAAAACACATAGTAAAACAATCTTCCGGGTTATTTAATGAAGATTTTAAAGAATACATCAGTTAAATTTAACAATCAAAACATTCTCTTAACTCTATATGTCATGTTGGAAATCTCTACATATTTACATTATTTTTTGTAACATGAACTCATAAATATATATGTTACTAATTTAAATCCAACTAAAATATAACATTTTAATATTTATATAACATCATGTATATATTAATTGAGGAGAATCCTATGTCATGTGTCACTCAATGAGTATTTTTAAGAGACAAATAAACTAAATTAACCAATCAAAACATTTCAGTTAAGTCTATATGTTATGTTGGAAATCTATACATATTTATATTAATTTTTTTAACATAAACTCACAAATACATGTGTTATAAATTTAAATCTAACTATAATGTAACATTTTAATATTTTAAAATCTTATATAACATAATGTTTTAACGATGAATCATTTTCTGATACTAATTATTTTATAAAATTGTATAAGTGTCTATTTGGATACCATATGTGATTGAACATGCAAAAATTTTTTATATTGATTAATTGTATTCATATTACTTTAATTAAAGTTGCGCTTTGTTATAAACATACAACTTTATAAATCGAACATTAATGTTTGAATCTCGAAAAATCATCATTTTCATTTTTTTATCATTTATTTGATTTTTTATTGGACTAGATTTTTACATACTAACGTGATATTTTGTTTGCTTTTGGTGAACTCAAATAACTCAAATGTATTCGATTTACATAAAAACGCTTATATTTAATCTAAATGTCATGTAAATTAAATTTTGTAAAATAAAATATATATCTATATGGAAAATTTATCATTTGATCTTTGTTATTTCTAATTTTCTCACTTGTATTATAAAAGTTCATGAATTTTTCTATTTAAATATTCTAATCACGCGTTTAACGCTAGTCAAAAATCTAATATATATCTTCACATCCAAAAATTTAGTCATTTCACCTAGAAGCCGAAAAGCTCGATGCTTTGAAGAATATTTTTCCCCTTTTTTTTTTTTTAATCATAATACACTTTTTCATTTCGTTAAAAAAATCGAAGAATATATTTCTCAATAATTTTTTATAGGTTTTTCAATTCGGATTTTGATCCACAACCATGAATGTTATAACATAAGTTTTCGTTCGTACTAAAAATGTAAATTTTCTCCCGAACTAAAATGAAACATTTTCATAATTTTCTGATTAGTTGCTTGCAAATGTGTTCGACACTTCATTGAATTGACATTTTTCTTCATTGTTTATGACTCCGGAAATATTGTTTAAAGACTTTTTTGTTCATATTGTCTACGACTTAGATTATTTATATATGACTTCAATTTTCTTCATTGTTAATGACTTGGGGATTGGAAATTACTACTATTTATTAGAGTTGACTAGTAACAAATATTTCAAATTTGAGTGTATTACATTTTTTAAAAACAATCGAATTTGAGTACTGTTTTATTCTGGGTTTGAGATAAAATTAATTATTTATCATTCTTGACAAGACATAAATCTGTCACTATAATATATTATATATATATGAATCTTGTGTGTTTTAATCAAGGTTTAAGAATTCATTAGGCGTGAATCGGAAGTTCGAGTTAAGTATAACAATTAAATCGGAGATTAAATGGGGGAAGAATAAACGGGAATTTATTTTTGCGTTTTTAAAATATTATAGTTAGTTAATATTCATATTACTGAATTTAAATGTGGAAATGCCACAAAGTGCAAAGCAAGGTTAAATATATTAATTGCGATTATATAGCAATATATTTGACAGCAAAGTTGGTTGGCCTGATGGCCTAGAAAGGAGAAAGTCACCGGTTCAAATTTTTGTCTTTTTACTCAATTATATTATTTATATATATTCTTTTTCAATACTCAATTATATTAATGAGGGGATAAAATGGTAATTTTATGAGTCAATTTCTCCAAACGAGTTTAGATCTTCTTGAACCATAATCCATGGTCGCCAATCGTTTTTTACACTTCACCATTTTCTTCCTATTTTCAAGTGGGGTTTAACAAAAAATATAGAAGATCTGACACTAATTATCATATTTCAAGCATAAAAAGAAACCAATAAAATTTGAAATTTTTTTATTTTCCAAATTTTCTTTCTGATTTGGTCATAATCCCTTCGGATCTTCTCCGCCGAGCGAATATCCGGCGCGTTTATGGCTTCCATGGGCGCGTTTTCAAACATGGATTTTAATTATATATCGTACTTTCATTTTTAGTTCTACTAGTTGATCCGTCCGCGATACTCTATGAAATAAATTTTAATTTTAATGGAAATAGAAATTATCTTAATTAGCTAGGTACAGATTAATAGATATTGTTCACGGACTAAATAATTTTTTTAAATAATTAATGAAATTTAAGTATATGTTAAATTTTAAATAAAATGATACATTTGATGTTATCTTAATCTCCACCATATTCTTTCCTTACTCAATCAAACTCATCAACTATGATAAACATGTGTTGACTAAATCCAAATCGACGTCTTAAAAAGTTCTAAGTCTATGTTTTCACCATTCTTCTATGGACCAAATTTATTCGTTGTTATCGTTATAAAGTATAAGATGATTTTTAATAATTGTTAATCTCATTTAATATGTATGTATGCATAGTTGTTGAGATAATATTGATGTAGTCGATTATTCTATTACTATTTACAACAGTTCCAAAGATATATAAACACTTCTCTTTTCAAGTTTTTATCTTTTTAAAGAAAACCAAAAAGATAAATATGTCCAACTCTTAGAGAATAAATGGTATAGAAAAACGAAAAAAAAAATACGTAAAATCAACAAAACATTGCAATGTAAGTTAATTAAGATACTTTTTTACTGTTTTGGTTTGTACACTACTTGTCTTGTTTAAAAAAACAAAAAAATACGTATATTTTTTTTTATAAATTTGGGATATAATCTCTTTTAAAAATTTGGTAGGTCATTATTATAAATTTTAGTAAAATATATTTGATATAAAAAATGTTCTAATGACGTATAATTTTCCAAAAAAAAAAAACTTTATAAAGATCCCTACTTTTTATAATTGATTTCGTTTGTCATTTAGACATGCCAAAACTCAAAGTTAATGGTGAAATTTCAAAAAATGCCACTTTTCAAGTGTCATTTTACAAAATGCAACACTTTTGGAATCTTTATAAAAATACCATTTTTTCAAAATTATTTTTTTTTTATATTATTTATGTTTGGGTTAATTATGTTCTATTAGGGTTTAATTATGAGGGTTTAGGGGGGTTTAGGGGTCAAAACATTTTTTAGTGTGTAGAATTTTAAGATATAAGGTTTAAAAATCTATAATTAGTGTTATTTTTGTAAATGAACACCCCTAAGTGATATTTTTACAAATGTTCACATAAATTGTGGCATTTTTGCAATTTTCCCTAGTTAATGATAGTTGATGGGCCTAATATTGTTTCGTTTTAATATTTTAATAGAGTTGCATAATTGATTTTTTGGTTTTTTTTTTTTATATAAAATAAATAGAAATTTGGTTTTAAATTTTAATTCAGTTCGGTTCGGGGTTTTTTTTATTTCGGATCCTAAAATATTATTTAAAATAAATTATGGTTAGTTTGGTTAATTCGGTTCGGTTCAATTTGGGATCGGGTAATTTGGTTTTCAAAATTATATTCTATTAAAATTATTGCAAAATTTGGTTTGGATTCGGGTTTGACAAATATCTTAATTTAAAGAGTTAGAACACTATATATTATAGAAAATCCGCGTGTATACGCGTGTGTTCATCTTTAATCTTATAAGCCTAAGTGCCAAATTCAATTTTAATTAAAGAGACGTGTCGAGCCAAACAAGCCATCTCTCTTTCTAGGTGCACAATTTTGAATTTAGTAATGTGTTATCTCATTTATATTTCATGATTTTTAATCATATAAGCAATGTGTGAGAGTGTTATAAACATACTTAACCTGATGAGTTTAATTTACTCTTAGAAAATTTTTATTGGGAGTTATTTTATGGGTCTCTTATCCATTAAAAATTATTTTTCTTAAAAAAGTACGAAAGAGAAGAATATGAATTTTTGGATCCCTTTTGTGGGTTTAGTACTCTCTTTCTCAAACAGAAGCTTTGCTTTTTTCTTGTGAAAGAGCTTTAATCGGATAACACAGGTACCGAGGGAGAATTTCGTGTTTGTTCTTGAAGTCTGTGGATAAGATCTTGTTTTTTTCAGCTGATTTTCGAAAAGTTTGCGGAGTGTGCTTGGAAAAGCTGGAAGTTTAAAGTGGAATGGGGATGAACATTGATAAAGCGATGAGGTCAATGAGTTTGGAAGAAGAAGATACTCCTTTTAAACTCCCAGATCTGCCGGAGTTCAACTCGAGTGAACAGAACACAATGAGTATCATGGGTCGGATTCTCAATCCCTACCACCAGAAATTGTCTGATATGGTTTATGATATGCCCAGAAAGTGGCAAATCAAAGATCGAGTTCGTGGAGTAGCTCTTTCTAAAGATAAATTTCAATTCATATTCAAATATGAGTTGGATCTTGAAGAGGTGCTCAAGAAAGGTGTCCATTGCTATAACCAATGGGCTTTGGTGCTGGAGAGATAGGTTGCAAAGCCTCCTCTCGACTATTTGCAGTACATGGAAGTTTGGGTTCAACTTAGGTATTTGCCGATTAATCATACAACAGCAGCTACGATTGCAAAGCTTGGTGAGTTTGCAGGCCAAGTAGTTGAGGTGGCTTTTGATCCTAATAGAACGCGTAACAAAGAATATGAACGAGTTAAGATTAAGCTTGATGTAGCTAGACCTTTGAGAAGAGCAAAGCTGCTTAACATCCCGGGGGGTGAATCCATCTCGGTGAAATATGATTATGAGAGGCTTCAAAAAAGATGTTTTACTTGCCAAAGATTAGCTCATGATTAGGTTAAGTGTCCGCTCTTTTTGGCTCAAAAGAGTGGTGGTGGGAAGGAAAGAGGGGGAAGTTTATATGCAGATAGTGCCTCAAGTCCGAAGGTCCTATTGAGTGGTGATCCTCTTTTCGGTGTGTTGTTAGATGACCAAGGATTGCAGATGAGATGTTAGATGAAATGAGAAGATATTTGGTCAATGAAGATTGGACTAGTAGACTGGTGAAAGAAGAAAGGGTCAAGGCATCACTGAAGGATTTGGAGAATGATTTCCTTGGTCAGAAAACTATTCTTAGGCTTGAACCGTCATTGGACATCTCAAATGTTTCAGATAAAGGAAGGGCATAGTCTTTAACTTTGAGACTCAAGCTTCTTTGAATGCCAAAGGAAAATTTGGAAATGAGAACCAGAGATTGATGACTGATGCAATTCGATTTGGTAGAGCGATGGGATTAAGTCCTCTACAGAGGTATACTCAATATGAGCAGGTAGCTGGGAACTTTTTGGCTGATCTTTATGGGGATTAAACTTGTTCTACGGTCTTCAGAGCTGGTCCTATTGAGGCTGGTTCTTCTGGGACAAGTTTAGTGTCTAGGAAACCGAGAAGGAGACCTAACAGAGCTACTAGAAGGAAAATAAGTGTTGAAGATGGTCAACTTATGGAGATTGTGGTTAAGACTGCCCCAAAGAAATTGTTTGGTAAAGCTTCTGGACACGCTCTTGAACCAGGTGAAGGTGGTGATCAGAGTCCTATGGCTACTGAACGAGTTAGCAAGAGGAAAGGTGTGATGGTTTGGACCTTGAAGGTTCTGCCAAAAGTGTCAAGTTAGCAAAAGAAGTGGGGGTCCCATTGAAGGGACTTGCCACTCTCCAATGAGTCTCATGAGTTGGAATTGTCAAGGTTTGGGCACTTTTGAGGACTTGACAATTCCTAGGCTAAAGGAAATGAGAAAGAACCATTTTCCTGAGATTATGTTCCTCATGGAGACTATGCATCCTTTCAATGATCTAGTGGATTTGAAAGAGTGGTTGGGATATGACAGAGTTTACACTGTTAATCCAATAGGTAAGAGGGGAGGTTTGGCGGTTTTTTGGAAAAGTAGTGTGATTTTGGATATAAAGTATGCGGATATGAACCTGGTTGACTTTAATGTACAATTTAGTTCTTTGAGGTTTTTTGTATCGGGTGTTTATGGAGCTCCTGATATTGGTGATAGAGGAAGAGTTTGGGAGAGAATCATGCGCATTGGTATAAACAGAAAAGAAAGCTGGGGAATGCTTGGAGATTTCAACGAAATTTTGCTTAATGGAGAGAAGCTTGGTGGTCCTCCAAGGAGTGATGCTTCCTTTGTTCCATTTGGTGACATAATTAGGGTATGTGAGATGTTGGAACTGCCATATATAGGAAATAGATTGACTTGGGGTGGTATGAGAGTTACTCTTTGGATCCAAAGCAGACTTGATCGTTGTTTTGGAAATAAGGAGTGGATGAAGATGTTTTCTGACTCAAACCAAGTCTTCCTTGCTAAGAGAAGATCTGATCATAGACCAGTTTTGGTCAAGCTTATGGCTTCCTCTCTTGCGTATCGTGGTAATTTCAGATTTGATAAGAGGTTTCTCCATAAGCCTCTGGTTTTTGAAGCTATTTCTTCTGCTTGGTCTGGTGTCTCTGACCACAATGCTCCTTCGGTTTCTAAGAGGATTAGAGCATGTAGAACAGTTTTGAGCAAGTGGAAAAAGGAGAATTTGGTTAATGCTCTGGACAAAATCCAACAATTGCAAGACTTGTTAGAGAAAGAGCAACCTTCTAACTTCCCAAATACTAGGCAGATGCAGGGTCGAAGGGATCTCTTATGGAAGCATATAAAGAAGAAGAAGAATTTTGGAGTCAACGAAGCAGAGAGAGGTGGAGAAAAGATGATGATCTTAATACAAAATTTTTTCATGCATCTGTTAAAGCTTCTAGATCAAGGAAGAGGATTGACTGTTTGAAGGACACTAATGGGAACTCTCACAGAGGAGAAGCTTCTAAAGGAGAGATTGCTGCGGCTTACTTCTCAGATTTGTTTAAATCTTCAAATCCTGGAAGCTTTGTCGACTTCTTTACTGGTTTTCAAAGCACAGTTTCTCAACAGGTGAATGATTCTCTCATTTCACCTATTTCTATTGCTGAGGTTAAAGAAGCAATTTTTTCGATCAAGCCTTCTAGTGCTCCTGGACCGGATGGGATGAATGCTTTGTTCTTCCAGAAGTATTGAGACATTGTTGGTGATCAGGTTACAGTGGAGATTTTGAGATTCTTTGTGGAAGGCTCCTTCCCGAAAGAATGGAACTATACTCATCTTTTTTCTCTTACCTAAGACTATGAACCCAAAAGTGATGACTGAGTTGAGACCTATTAGCCTGTGTTCCGTAATGTATAAAATCATTTCCAAGATTCTTGTCTTTAGATTGCAGCCGTGGCTACCTCAGATTGTCTCTCCAAACTAGACTGCCTTTGTTTCCGAGAGACTCATTTCTGACAACATTCTAGTGGCGCATGGGATGGTCCATGCTCTCAGGACTCACAATGATATCTCCTCTGAATTTATGGCTATCAAATCCGACATGTCTAAGGCTTATGACAGGGTTGAGTGGAGTTATTTAGAGGGTTTATTAAAGGCAATGGGTTTTCACATAAAATAGATTGGTTGGGTGATGTTTTGTGTCTCGTCTGTTTCTTTCTCGGTGTTAATCAATGATCAACCTTTCAGATTGATTTCTTCTGAGAGAGGATTAAGGTAGGGTGATCCCTTATCACCTTTCCTTTTTGTTCTTTGCACTGAGGGTTTAACCCACATGATGAACAAAGCTGAGTTAAATGCCAGTATCAGTGGGATTGGGCTTATGAATGAGGGTCCTTGTGTACACCATCTTTTGTTTGCAGATGACAGTTTTTTTATGTGCAAGGCCAATGTGGAGCAAGCAACGGTTCTTCAAAACATTTTGACGAGTTATGGTGAGTTGACTGGTCAAATGGTGAATATTAGAAGTCATCTATCACTTTTGGGTCTCGGGTTGAGCCTCAACTTTAAGCAAGGATTAAATCTATTACTGGCATTCAGAATGAAGGAGGAGCAGGTTCATATCTTGGTTTGCCTGAGTGCTTCAGTGGATCAAAAGTGAAGATGTTAGACTTCATTCAGGAGAGATTGAAAGCAAGGTTAAGTGGGTGGTTTGCGAGAACCTTATCTTTGGGAGGAAAGGAGATTCTTTTGAAAGCAGTTGCATTGGTACTCCCTGTTTATGCAATGTCCTGTTTTCAATTACCCAAGACGACTTGCAAGAAGCTGTTAAATGCATTGTCGGATTTCTGGTGGAATTCCGTTGAACACAAAAAGAAAATTCATTGGCTCAGTTGGGATAAGCTTTGTCTTTCAAAGGACTTGGGTGGCCTTGGTTTTAGATATTTGGAATGTTTTAACCAAGCCCTTCTAGCTAAACAAGCTTGGAGGCTTCTAAATCAACCTGATAGTCTCTTTGCTAAGGTTTTCAAGAGTAGATATTATCCCCTTGGTTCTTTTCTGTCAGCCTCTGTTGGTTCTCGGCCTTCCTTTGCTTAGCGAAGTCTAGTTTTTGGGAGAGATTTATTGGACAGAGGTCTGAGGAAGATGATTGGTAATGTTCTAAATACAAGAATGTGGACCGAACAATGGCTTTTTGATGGAAGAAGAAGAAATCCTCTCATGAAGAATCTCATTATTGATCTTGAGATGAGAGTTGATAGGCTAATTGATGTCCAGGAAAGAAACTGGAAGTTGGATATGTTGAATGAACATTTCTTTCCAGCTGACATTAGTCTCATCATCTCCAAGAAACCGGTGGTATCTATGGAGGACTATCATTGCTGGATGCATACTAAAAGTGGAGAGTACACAGCGAGTTTAGGATATTGGCTTGCAAATCAATTGAAACATGCTGAGTTGATCAGAGAAGCTAATAGTTTGCCATCTCTTAATGGGATTAAAGCTCAAGTGTGGGGTCTCAAAACTAATCAGAAGATCAAATTGTTTCTTTTGAGGGCCTTGTCTAGGGCAATCTCTGTGGCAGAGAATTTGGCTCAGCGTGGCTGGATTTGGATAGGAGATGTCAGGCTTGTGGAGCAGATTTTGAAACAATCAACCATGTTCTCTTCACTTGTCTTGTGGCCAGATTAACATGGGCTCTATCAAAATTCCCTAATCCGGCATACGGTTTTGATCAGGTCTCTCTTTTCTCTAACTTTCATAATCTCTTTTTGGTGCAAAGATTGAATCATATTAGGCCAGCGGTTAGGCAGAGCTTTCCTTGGATTTTGTGGTACTTGTGGAAAAACAGAAACGCTTTTTGCTTTGAGGGGAAGAGCTTTGTGGTAACTGATTCAATACAAAAGATAAGGGATGAAGCGTCTTAATGGTTTTTCGCGCAAAGTATTGATGATTCATTGCCGGCTCAAAGAAATCCTCTTGTTGTTAGAGAGAAAGTGAAATGGAAACGTCCACCTGCTCATTGGCTTAAATGCAACATTGCTATGTCTTGGTCCAAGCGAAATAGTATAGGTGGTTTCTCTTGGGTTTTGAGGAATGAGTTAGGTGATGTATTGATGCATAGCGAAAGGTCTTTCTCTGGTATTAGGAACAAAGAGGAAGCTCATTTGAAAAGCTTGCTATGGTCAATGGAATGTATGTGTGCGCATCGGATTGATAAGGTAATCTTTGCCTCGGATGCGATTAATATGGTAAAGGGAATCAATGATCCTTCTGGTTGGCCTAATTTTTGATACCATGTCTCCAAAATGAATCGTTTGTTGATCAAATTTGATGATTTGAGTATGGTTTTTGAAAGTCGAACTGCAAACAGAGGAGCTTTCTTAATTGCTCAGAGTGTGACTCTTCTGAATCTGTGGCAATCTTACGTGCACAAGGCTATCCTTCTTGGTTAGATGAGCTATTTGTGCTTGAGAAAGGTTAATTTGTTTTCTCTTGAGAAAGGTTAATTTGTTTTCTTTCTCGACTTTGATCCTTTGTTGTTGTTATTGGGTTGGGTTTTGGTATGTTCTGATGTGAATCCTATCCCTTTGTTTTGGTTTGAGCTTCGGCTCTGTTCTCTTGTTTGTATATCCAACTTTTTGCTCTGTTATATTATTCACAGATGACAAAAAAAAAAAAAAAAAGAATATGAATTTTTCAAATGAGAGACTTTCACAAATTTTGGAAAAACCCATTTAGAACATGAAGACATATGATTTGTTCAAATTTGTATTTTGATTTTAAAATTCAAAGAAATAAATTTTTTATTTGGTAATTGTTTTTTAATATATGTAGCAATGGGAGTGCCCTTAGACCAAATCGTTTTTGCAAACAACTAATGTTTTTTTTTTTTTTTTTTTTTTTTTTCTAGCGTTTTATGTAAATCTGAAAAAAAGAAAGTGATCATTCTTGGAAAAAAATCGAACCTTTTTGCTTCCAGAGAAACAAAACAAGTTGGTGTACAAAAACAAATTAAAGACTTGGGACAAAAGGAAAAGATGGAGAACTCAAATAAAAGAGAAGAAGACAAATCAGCTAAAGAACAACTCTTTGGTGGTAGCTTTAGTTTATTTAAAAACTTCTTCTAGAGACTAGAATCTGGAAATCACCCAAGAGGCAAGCTAATGCAAGTCAAGCTTTCCAAACACATGGATGAAGTATTGACCGGCAAGGAAAGAAAGCGCAGATGCCACAATCGCTATTCCGGTATATTCAGCGACGGTCTTGAGTTTATGCATGGTGAAAGCGTACGATTTGGCAAAGGAGAGAGAGATGACGCAGACCAGAGATACAGCGAAAACAACCGCAGCTTTAGAGTGTTCTCTGTCGATTATTTTGTAAGAGAATCCGTACAAGAGAGGAGGGATCACAGCAAAGATGAGTAAGGAAACCAACACAACGACAAAGTGGAGCAATGCAAATTTTTTCTTTCCTAGCAGGACCTCGTACTGATGATCCTCTGCTTCATCATTTTTTGCTGCCAGATTTGTCATATCATCATGGTTCTCACCTCGATATGGTCGTCTCCATCGCAGCACACATAACTGCCAAAATATGTATCTTCTTTTGTAAGTGTGAATGGTTAAAATAAACTTTCCAATGAAGAATTACTGATAATTAGTGTTTAAGCACATGAGAAAACAGAGCACATACTCTGTTTTCTCAATAGCCTGACTTACTAACGTCTGAAACAATTTGCACGCATAAAGAGACAAAAAAAAAGAGAAGAAAGAGAGGAAACAAAACTACTTACGTTGTGACCGATGAGAAGAAAACCACTGAATAAATTGGCTAGCCCCAAGGCCAAAACGTTGACTGCAAGCAAATAAGTGATTATTTTGAATCGAGATGTATGTAGTGTCTGTGTGTTCATGTGTACTTACGAGTTGAAGCTCCGGAACCAGCAGCGGAAGATACGACACCGAGGCTTGTGATTGACTCGATTAGACCTCCGTACACAATACTCTTCAAGATGTCTAGTTTTATTGATGGGAGTTTTTGAAATGGATCCACCATATATTTCCCCAACATATCTATACTATGTACCTTCAGAATGGTAATAATAGATGGCATTGGACCTTAAGCAAACAAAGAAGAAGAAAAGAGTCAGAGAGAGATGGCAAAGATCAGATATGGTCATCTTTATTTCAATCAACAAAGGCATTAAAGAAGCATGCGGAAGGACATGTAAATTCGTCATGGTTTCTTCTATAACACTATAGTCTATTGATAGATACCGTTAGTTAATGTTTACCTGTCCTGAGCCGCCAGGCTAGAATCAGAATGGCGAGAAGAAACAGCAAGATTACGGGAAGGTACTTGATCATCGCGAAATGTATGGGCAAAGGCAAGGAGGGCAAGCGTGGTTTTTTATTTCCTCCTCCCGTAGAAGAAGGCAGTGCCCATACAACAATGACTAGTAGCAATGGCAGAACCACAACCAATAGATACCGCATATATTTTTTACCTTGAGGAGGATCAGTAGTTCCAGTAGATGGAGGGGTTTTGACTGGCTCTGTAGATCAAGAAACATTCGTCACTTACCAAAGCGTCTACACCATCATTATCATATATATAAAGCAATGCATACACTTACTAGTAGCTTGATTAGACGGGGTATTTGCAGTTTGCCCTGTAGATCAAGAAAATTAATCATTTAAGCATTTTTTTTTTTTTAAACAAACCGTCTTCTTCATCATCATCATCATTAGATACATAAAGCAACAGTATATATGTGTGTATATGGTTACCTCGGCGAATGCGAGCGTACCATCTCCACATGAATGAAAAGGGGAGAACAAAAGGAACCCACAGTACCCAAATCTTTTGGTCGTACCGATAAGGCGCTTCCATTTCTTTTAAGAGTTGAACATTTTTGGTGATGTCAAGAGTACAGTTTGGGCAATAGAGAGCATGAGTCTTTTGATCCTGTATCATTTTCAGTGCCTCCGTAAGACGTTCCGTTTCGTCTGTATTGCTCGAATCTCCATTAGCTTCTGTCACCGCATTCTTCAGTTCTGGCCCTGCCTTTGACTTCACGCCATGTTCTTTTCGTAACAAAGTTGGATTCAACAAAATACAACATTTTCTTATTTAATTAACACTTTTCTTTTCATTCCGATAATTCAAAAGAAAAGATGATATTCTGCTATTCATTGTTTTATTTCTTCTACAACAAGTTTCAAAAAAAAAAAAAAATTGCTGGGAATCCAAAATGTTTGAAGATTAAAAACCTGTTTCGGTAGTGACGTTGTCGTCATTATCTGTCTTTTGCTGGGAAGATTTGTTGTCAACAACGGTTTTTTCCGTTTCTTTATCAGCCGAGCGAAACTCACCATTACTGCCATCGGAATTGAGATCGTTTTGGGCCATTTGAAGACGGTGATGAGTTGATGATGACAAAGGGAGAACCAGAGGACTCTTATTTATATGCAAATGACTTGGCTTCCTATCTCGTATTTAGTCTTTTTATTTTCTTATTATTTGGTGATGTATTATTGAATTATTTCTCTAGCATGTGATATTTCATATAGTCATTCTTTTAATCTACGGTAAGGTCAAACAAAGAACAATGAAAAAGACAAAAAATGTTAATTAATGACCGAGGTTTATTCTTCCCTTAAATAGGTTTTTCTGCAAAATAACTCTCCACAATATTTTTTTTTGCAAGATTACTCTTCAACTTAGAAAAATGCAAATTAATACATTCAACTCTATGAAAACCTGCAAAGTAACCCTCCATAAACTTTGTTTTGCAAGATTATCCTTCAACTTAGAAAAATAAAAGCCAATGCATTAAACTCTACGAAAACCCGCAATATAACCCTTAACCATATATATGTTTTTAATTTTGTATATGACTGTATTTACCATCAAAATTACGTTGTTTTACAAATTTTAGAAAGAACAAAATTACGCATGGAGGGCTTTCGAACCCAGAATCTCTACTAAAAATCCGGAAGATACAACCAGTTTGCCATGATAAGCTTTCTTAAATTCACAAACATAATAAATATAATACGGTTTTCATTTTTCACCAACTCTAACCTAGAAATTCAAAACCCAAAAAGAAAATTCGAATTTTATACCAAATATTAGTCCAGGTAAAACTAAAAGCGAAATTCAATTCAATAGAACCTTGTTTTTTCTTAGAAACTAAAAGCGATTTCAATTCAATATAAACATTTAGTTTTTGGTGAAAAATATATTGAACATTTTTAAAAGTATCTATATTTTAGCTTTTTCTCTTTCAAATCTTAAATATAATTATATAATAGAAAAGTGGGTATCATTTCATCACAAAATAACTAGAGTATTAAAAAGTATCTTATGTTTTTTCTTTTAGATGAGACAAATGTTTCGGATATCTTCATCACAAAATAACTATATTATTAATTTTTTAAACTTTTTTATTAAGGTCAACTATATGTACATTCCAAGAAATTAAATTGTAGTATATTTTCCACGAAAATCCCTTGTCCTTGTTTTGTAAGGTAAAAACAATGTGCAAAGTAACCCATTCTCACATGTTTGCTTCTGACTTGGAGAGTTGGAACATTGGCCACAAAAATTTAAAGGGAATATATGTGACTTTTCAATTTATCATAATAATGAAAAACGATTTTTTCAGTTGTTTGTTATTTGATGTAGCGAATTATAATAATGTGGAATATGTACAATCTATCAGATTTTTTTGGGATTATATAGTATATTTGGAATGTCAAAAATGATTAGTTATTTAATAGTACTAGATGACTGATGTGCGGGTATAAACACGATTCTATATATGTTAATTTTTAATATCAAATTTATTATAAATTATAAAGAAAAAGATAAGATACCATAACGTGTAAAAATTGATGAAAAAAGTTTTAAATAGGTATATAATTCAATGATACGTTGAATAATAAAAATTCTCCAAGAACATAAATCTGTTTGAAAAAGTATAAATACAAAACAAAAATCATATATTAAAAACTATTAAACGTTTTGAAACACTTCCCTCATAGACGACATTCATCGTCTTCTTTTGCACTTTTCCTTCTTTGTCGGTGATTAGGATTTTCAACCCACTCCTAGATTTTACTCTCGATACGGAAACATATAGCTGTCTATGAGAGAATACCAGTCTAAGTAGCCACAAACCAACATTTTTTAGTGTCTGTCATTGACTTTTATTTATGTTGACTGCAAAAGCTAAAGTCACTGAAAACTGCCTGCGACGCATCCTGAAAAAGAACTTGGTTTCTAGTGGTGTGACTAACATCCTAGGGATACAAACTTTTTCGCCTAGTTTATCATCAAAAGTTAGGATTCTACCCTCAATCCCATGACGCGCCATCTGAGTAACAATTAGTCTAGTCTCATTACATAACCCTCCTTTAGGATCAATGTTAGGAAAACACATGATAGGAGCACCAACCTTTAATCTCAAACAATGCTTAGACATTCCACACACTTTGATGTTGTTCAAAAACTCTGCTGGGTACACCAAATCATCTTCTGGGTCAATATCTGAAGGTTCAATGCTATCAGAGTTTAGATAGACTTTCTCTTCACCTGAGTTAATTACATATAAGGAATTGAGTATAATTTATTATAAAATGATAATGTATTTATTTGAAAAAACTTCAAAAAAAAAAAAAAATTCATAATATTGTTTACCTGATAATCTTGAAAGCATATAATCATTGATCTGATCAAACATTATCATTGGTAGAATTCAGTATCGCCTTTTGTTTGTAAAAATCATTATTTTCGGCTTGCATGGAAAACGATTGTTGCAGTTGTTTGTTATTTGATGTAGCGAATTATAAATAATGTGGAATATGTCGAATCTGTCAGATTTTTTTGGGATTATATAATATATTTGGAATGTCAAAAATGATTAGTAATTTAATAGTAAATACATTATTACCTGGTTTGAGCCAAACCACACAGGTCCTTTCGAATGGAAAAATGGATATCCAAACTTGTCAATGAGAATGTAGATTCCCCGGTCTTTTTTTTTGCAAGGTGGATGGATCGTTGAACTAGATATATGAAACTGGCCAAATAGGATGGAACATTATCTATAACATGGAACAATTGATTTGATCGATCTTCAAGGGATTATCCGAGGAATCTTTGTTTTGCATTTGGAGCTCATGAATTTGATTTGGGGATTGCAATGCTTGATTGAATAATATGTAATGGATCTTACTTTGTTACATATTCAAAGGATTTGGTCAGTTATTATCTTGTCAAATCTAAATGATTGTTGGCCGGTTTTTACTTAAAACTAGATGTCAAGGGCAAAGTCCAGAACCGTAAGAAATTGTTAAATTGCAATTTCATTTCCTTCATTGTCTTTTTTTTTTTTTTTTTGGCTAAATGACTTGGAGAATATTGTTTATATGACTTGGAGAATATTTTATAAAGACTTATTTTTTCTTCGTTTTTTATGACTTAGAAAATATTGTTTACGACTTCAATTTTCTTAATTGTTAATGATGACTTGGGATTGGGGAATATTAGAGTTGACTAATAACCTAATATCTCAAATTTTAGTGTATTAGATTACATATTTTATGTTAAAGAACATAATTTGAGAATTTTAAAGAATTTTTAGATAGTTATGGATCTGAAAACCCACAACTAAGAATATGATATTAAATTAAAAATTTAGGGTTAAATCTTTGTATGAATTTTAGATAAATAAAGATTAGAAATAACAAAAGAGATTTGTATTAATATATTCGAACGAATCAATATCAATACAAAGGATTGAATGAACTGATCTCAAAGTAACAGAATACAGTTCGTAGTATATAGCTCTACGTGATTCTCTAGGGTAGAAATGATTAATAATGGACTTAGCCACCGAGAGGCCAACTTTCCTCCTTTTATAGCACGTATTTTAGGTTCAACCGCTCATGTATCTTCGCTGCGCATTCTCTTCACGGTCCTGGATTCTCAGTGTACGCTCCGAGATCTCCGCTTGACTTGGTCTCCCTTTATCCACATGCTTCATTTCAGCTCGCAACTGGCAACGTATTCTTCCAACTGCTCACGAAGGCTTCTCTAACAAATCCTGCCCAATAGGCCCTATTTATCGCTGTTGGGCCTCTTTTTGGGCTGTATTTGTGGTGTAACATACAACACCAACAATAATTTACGTGGTTTTATTACTTTAAAAATATAGGTCATGTTCATGTATTTTGGTTGACGAAAATTTTCCTTAACTGTTTTTTTTTTAATTAAGTTGCCTTATTTGTAGAGTTAATTAGTAGAATATTACTTTTGGGGAAGAAAATTAGGTAAGTAACAAGTCCAAAAATAGAACAATTTTTGGGTTAACCCCTAGGAGTAAACATATCTTATTCAACTCCACTTAATTAACCAATCAGAATTTGCCATGTAATATAACTAATCAAATTAAAATAATAAATATTATCTAAATAGAACAATTACATTAAATCATTAAATCCTAAAAAACTAAACTAAACCCTAAACCCAAATACTATAACCTATACCCAACATACTAAACCCTAAATCCTAAACCCTAAACCCCAAATCTTAAAATACCAAACCCTAAACTCAAATAATAAACCCTAATTGAACCCTAAGTACTAAACCCTAAACTAACCATACTAAAATCCTAAATCCTAGACCCTAAATACAAAATATTAAACCCTAAACCCCAAATATTAAACCATAAACCCAATATACTAAATTCTAAACCCTAAACCCAAATATTTAAACCTTAAATCTAATATGGAGTTTAGCATTTGAGGTTTAGGGTTTAGTATTTGAGGTTTAGGGTTTAGTACTTGGGTTTAGGTTTTAGGATTTAAGGTTTATGGTTTAGTATGTTGGGTTTAGTATTTGGGGGTTATGGTTTAGTTTTTTAGGATTTAATCTAATTGTTTTATTTAGATAATATTAATTGTTTTTATTTGTTTAATTATATTACATGATGTTTGACCAAACAAAAAAAAATTATATTACATGATAAATTCTGATTGGTTAATTAAGAGGGGGTGAATCTAAGAATTGTTCCCACAAATATATTTAGGTAAGTAACAGAGATAATTAAAAATATAAAAAAATTGCCCCTACAATTATAATCAAGGTAAAAATAAAGAAAACAAATCCCTCAAAATCTTCAATTATTCTTATCTCATAAATAACTGCTTCTTCCAAAAACACAGATCCATTTATGTAAAAATAAAATTGGGTCAAAAAAATCAAATATGTTGCAGATTTGCAGCAATTTACTATTTAGCATAGTTAATTATTTTTCTAACTATATACTTAATTGTTCTCATAACATTGTTAGTTACCTCACACTATTTTAAACTATCTAAAAACATAGTTAACTGTATTCACGAAATAGGAACCAATTTAAAAACATAGTTAACAAATTTTTAGGAATTGTTACCAATTTAAAATTTGGTTAACTATTTTTATAGCATAGTTGACTATACGAAAATATTGTTTTAACAGTCACTTATTTAAACAACTAGACATTGTTAACTATTATCAGAAATATAGTTACATATTATAATAAAAAAATAATTGTTACCTATTATACTAATTTTTGAATATAGTCAACTATGTCAATCTCCTACGGTGACTTAGTATAATCAAGAGAGGCGATGATGGTTGAGAATTTAATGGAGAAGAAGAATCACTATCTTAATCGATGACTGGAGATTTCGATCTATGGAGAAGAAATAGAAGAAAGAGATTTCGATCTATGATGTGAAGGAGTATTATTGTTTTTCAAAATTTAGTCAGATTGAACAAAATCCAGCTGTTACCATTTACTTTTCAAACTATTCCACCAAATTCTGCAATTCAAGAAAATTCATTTAGATTCCGATGTTACCAAATATCGAACAAGTAAATAATTGTAATAAATGAGAATTTAATAAAATCAAAGCATGGGATATCATGAAACTTGATTCACACATGTAAAATTAGACAAAGCCTCATAACAATCATTAAAAATCTTTCTATAACTTCAATCACAAAATCAAATTGATCAATAGTCGAAATGAAGAATAAGATGATTACTATGTTCCGAATGAAAAAAAAGATGATCATAAACCCTCAAAGACCATTCCAAACGACGATTGATCTTTGAAAATCGTGACTTTCTTTGTTTAGTTTTAATCGATCGATCTTCTGATTATTTGAAACTAGGTCGATTTTGCAAACCCTCTTGCGAGCTATAGTCTTTCCCTATAACTTATTTTGCTAATAAAACATCTTTGCCTTACAGTCTTTTTCTAACGCGAACCATTCTTTAAACGGGAGATCGAAGATTCAAGCTCTCTCCATTATCATTTGAGATTCATATTAATGTTTTTTTTGTTTTAAATCCCAATGCAGTGAAAAATTTTGTAGTATCCCAATTTCTGGAAATATGTGGTGCATGCGGAGAAACTTAAGAGAATTGATTTGGCTACTTATATCACCAAATTGCATTTATCTTTTCCGTTACACATCCAGAGAGAACTCCAGAGTTAAGCGTGCTTGGGCTGGAGCAATTTAAGGATGGGTAATCTACAGGAAAGCCATTTCCAATACCGTGTGAGTGAGGACAAAACACGGGAAAAGATCACGTGGTGATTTGCAGGTCAGTAAACAAGTCTTTCTAGCCTTCCGAACTAATGCACCGACTGTAGGACAGTGGTGGGCCCACAGGCCGAGAGTGGGCATGGGGCCCATTGGGAGAGATGTGAGTTTACCTGCATACCGATAGCTCGACGGCAGTTGGGGCGTTACAAAATTTATTGGATTTCTTACAAAATCTTCAATCTTGTTTTTCTTACAAAAAAAAACAAGTATGATTTATTGCTTCTTGGAGAAGAAGTAAAAAAAGAAGCAAACAACAGTTCGCTCTAATGGTTGTATCTTTGACACGTTAACCGAATCATTCACTATTTGCCAGCCCTACTCCTTCTGAGTACTACCGGCATCCTTTTCGCGGATTATCACAACGATATCCGATAAACTCTTCTCTCTTTTTAGGAAGAACTTTTCCTTCAAATCTCTACATAGCCTTCGCCGACAAGCTAGCTCTGTCTCGTCTTTGATATGTTTCTTTTAACACTATCAATCATTCTAGAGTCGCTCCTCATGGTTGCACATGCCACATCGATGATTACATCTCCAACTTCAACGATGCCGATCTCGTCTCTCTCTCTCTCAATTTATGGTAATGATCTTCTCGGTGCAGTCGAACCATTCCAAACCATTGGAGCCATCGGATCCTCCAGATCCGTCCTCAACTCTACGTCAAATCCATGATTCATGACTCATTGTTCTTGCCTTCTGCGATTGCTGTTCGTTTCACCTGCGAGATGTTAGAGGAATCCTTCTTCTCTCCTCGTTGCGGCTTAGATATATCTCGTTTAACCGAAAATGTTTTCCGCCGATTGCCGCTGATGTCTTTGGCTCACCGTTGCCTTGCTCTTCGCCGTCTTTTTTGTCGATAAAGCTATCCGATGGTCATTGCCCCAAATTTATTCAACCACCAATCGTGTTGTTAATGATTTAGGGCTCTTGTGGATCCTTAGTGAGCCTTATTGTGCCTAGTCTGTTGAGGCCCATGGTCTCTTTTCAAACTTCCTCCATATCGAGCATGGAGAAATTTTTATCACCTTCCTTTCCACTTGGGAAGAGATTGTTTCCCCCTTCCTCCCTTCACTTGGAGAGTACTTTTATATCACTTATCTTTTCGATGGAAGGTGATTCTTGCTCGGTTGCAATACCGAAGATAATTCCTAACATATGCATCATTTTGTTTTCTTGTGTAGTGGTCTCTACAGGGTTAGAAGAAGCAACAAGTATTGTTTCAACGCGATCGGGAGATAAGGATTGGCGTTCAACGTAACACCTTGATGACTATAACTTTCAACATTCCGGCTCTACAGGATTGAAATGACTATAACTTTCAACATTCCGGCTATGCCATGAATTCTCTACCGATGCATTCAAAACTTCAAGAAGCAAAAAAAAAAAAAAATTGATGACTCAAACTTCAAATATTAAATGACCAGATTACTTCTTTTTTTTTTTGGTCGGAGGAAGGGGCAAGCCCCCTCGAATTTATTAATTAAAAGGAAAAGAATATTACATTGGGACTCAATGGGAAACCGAGGTTCTGCCGAAATCCTCTAAAAGGACTGGGCGAACCATATCTGGTACATAATTCAATAAATGAAAATCTAATGGAAGAGAGAACGCATAGTTTGCGAACTCATCTGCTAGACGGTTAGCCTCCCTATACACATGTGAGATACGGACTATCCAATCCCATGATATGAAGCCATGGCACAAACGTACCAGGAATAACAGCGGATGATACTCACTTATCCTTGTCTTAAGAAACCCCACCACCATCTCCGAATCCACCTCAATTTCCAGCCTTGTAACTCGACTCTCCCAGGCGATATATAACCTGAAACAACCGTTCCATTTTTTTTTAAACACACTGGAATTAGTATTCCCATAAATACTAATTCCCGACAATAACTCAAACACAAGAATTAGTATTTATGGGAATACATAAACACTTACGAGATCCTAGATCATCTCTTCTTCACAGCCGTGATTCCACGATCACATCCGCTCAACCTGCATCACATGGATAAAAGAGATGCGTGAGTATTATCACAAATACTCAGTGAGACGGTCATCCCATCTACTTGACTATACACACATGCACAAAGGAATGACCACAATACCAAGCGATCAATCAATCAATACATAACAAATAATACGTCAAACTGACGGTATCGATCGACACACAACACATGTGTCGATCGATTCACCTCAAAACCTCTTTACGTCGATCGATGCAAGTTTGCCGACACACACCAACTCCAAAACGCACCATCCGACGGACTCCCTGACGTCATCAGCGTCGAGCGACACAGCCCTTCTCCGTCGATCGACGCTGTTTGCAGAACAAGAACACGAACCTAAACTCATACGATTCGATTCTACGACAAACGTACCGATTCTTGGGCACAAGAATCACATCCTAACACAAGAAAACGCACTAACTAGCAGTTTTCAAGCACCCAATCATTCCAATTCACAATCAAAAGCATTATTAACACCCAATTACCCAGATAAGCCATGGTCACGCACTTATCTAGTTCGGGATCGATTAACATTCCAACCACACCTCAGAAACAGGATCGGAAACCTGTTCTGAAAACTATACAGAGAGAGCTACACAACAGTATATAGATCGTCCTCTGAATCCTCATGGTTCGATGGGAATCCTCCCCCGAAGTGGACTGCTTGCAGCACGAAGCTGCACAAACCCCTCTGAGTAAAACACTCATAACTCATAGAATACCCAACCGATTGACACACGGTTTCTTCCTATATCAAGATCAAAGAGTAGTGAACTTATCTTCAAAGTTTCACTCCAATCCGATCTGATCTTCCAAGCCGTTCATCTCTTCTTCTGAAACCGAACATAACTTACCTCCAAAACACAAACTCACTCAAGAATCAACAAGGATTGAACTCTCTCCCTCAATCGTCTCAATCCTCTCAATTCTCTATCTGTTTCTCAACTCAAGAACACTGACACGAGCTGTTCCTTAAATAGGCAAGACTTCCACGGTTTTCCCTAACCGAAACCACAAATCGTAGCACCAAAACCGAACCCGTCGGTTTATCTGCAGAGTGCGTCGATCGACACACACCACCTGTGTCGATCGAAGCACGACCAAAATAATCAAATTTTGGTTCGCGGTTGTTACAATTCTCCCGCATTAACACAGATTCATCCTCGAATCACGCAACACCGTCTCACTACGGTTAACACTCCTGACCAAACCCCGACCAAAACCACCTGAGATCAACACCCGATCTCTGAGACTCCCATCCAGTCTCATACTTATAATCACCGTCACACTACGGTCCACGCTCTTGGTCAAACCCGACCAGCACCACCCGAGATCAACACTCGATCTCTGAGGTCTCATCCAGTCTCATAGTTACAATCACCGTCACACTACGGTCCACACTCCTGGTCAAACCTGACCAGCACCACCTGAGATCAACACCCGATCTCTGAGGTCTCATCCAGTCTCATACTTACAATCACCGTCACACTACGGTCCACACTCCTGGTCAAACCCAACCAGCACCATCTGAGATCAACACCCGATCTCTGAGGTCTCATCCAGTCTCATACTAATAATCACCGTCACACTATGGTCCACACTCCTGGTCAAACCCGACCAGCACCACCTGAGATCAACACCCGATCTCTGAGGTCTCATCCAGTCTCATACTTACAATCATGTTCAGACATTAATTGCTCATACTCATAAATATACACCCCTCCACTCTCAGGGTCGCAACCCTAGAGCTCTCGGTGTATCATACCCCTCCACCTTCTAGACCGCCGTCCGTCAGGCTCTCGGTATGCTCCATACCCCTCACACTCTCGGGACACACAGTCCGTCAAGCCCTCAATATGCAGGGAAAATCATTATCCCCTGGAGAGAAATCGCTATCCCTCAAAGGATATGCAGGGAAACTCACTATCCCTTGGAGCAATCAATTCTGCAACGTGCATCATAAGCACCTGTCGACTAGAACTACCTCCCGTGGCAACACCATGATATTCCACTATCCTAGAATATCATCTCATCCATGACCAATCACTAGGTCAACTCTATTATCACATTCCCTCATTCCGGAATATCATCGCACCTATGACCAATCACTAGGTCATCTCTATCTCAGTAATACTAAGAAAAAATCCTCATTCATCAGTAACACTCAGGGAACATCCCCATTCCTCTTGGAGAATCCTCATCTTCATCCATCATAGTCACTCCCGGACGAATAGACAACCAGCTCGTATGACCCTCTGTAATGCCACTGACCCGAATTAGGTTAATGTTGAACACTGGAATCAGTATTCCCATAGATACTAATTCCTGACAACAACTCTGACACACCGCGCAACAATCAAATGAGAACATGCGCAACCCGCGTTAGACCCAAATACCAGACCAAAGACGCTACAAATGCGCACTTAGCCGTTATCTTCATCCTTAGGTACACAAACCCGTCTGTTTACAAGTATCATTCCACTCGCCGAGACATGATACTCGGAACCAACACCCTTAGAAGCATCAATCTCACCCGCATACCCAAATGAGACAACCTAAACACAGAGGGTGTTTCCACTAGAGTCTCTCAGAAATAGATAAGTTCTAACTCACGTAAAACTTCTATTACCAGACTCTCCACACAATCATATGATATCCTAGTCATCACATAAGAACTCACATCTTATAACACGCCATAATAAGAACTCACTATCTTATTAAGTCTCCAAATGTAATAATCGTTACAACCTCAACGAAAATACATAAACAACTCATAGCAACATGCTATCTCAGAAATTGAAAACAATGAAAATAAGCTAAAACCTCGGCCCATTCTCCGAATCATCCCCTGAACCTTGCTTTCATCTTAACCTCTAGTTCCCAAATCTCCTCTTCGACCCGTCATCAGCTGCTACTTAGGACATTTCGGCCTGATGTGTCCCACCTCACCGTAGTGATAACAGACCCGAGTATCCCAAGCCTCGTCCATCCTAGGACAGCTCGCTAATCTGTGATCCATGCTCTCACACCTGAAGCATCCCTGATCACTCTTCCTCGACCCCGAAGTGTCCTCCCACTTCCTCTTCTGTCCTTGCGCAGGCTCCTGCCCTTGCTCGAAACCATCTACTACAGCAGCTCCTGAGTCTGAACGATTGGACTGCCTACCATAGCCTGATCCCTTAGATCCTCCTCAATTGGTGCAGCGGTCTCAACCAACTCCGCCCTCGTGGCGCAGTTGCTCGCTCTACAGCGAGTCCTCAAATCAGCTTGAAGTCCTCTCAAGAACCTCGTCACCTGGGCCTGCTCGCCCTCCATGCCTCTACTAGCATGAATCAGAAGTCGACTAAACTCCTCATCGAACTCTCTGACCGACCGGTCACCCTGAGTCAACTCCAAGAACCTCAACTCCAACGATCCACCATTTCCTGTGGAAAGAACTTGGTGTTGAACTCAGCTAAAAAAACAACCCATGCCATCACTGCCTGCATTCTCCTGGCCTCAACACCTCACCACCAGAGATGCGCATCATTATCTAGATAATGCACCTCAACGAGTTGAAGTTACGCTCTAACCTCAACCGCCACTCATCTGCCTCTCCAGGCTTAGCACCACCCGAGAAAAATCCCTTGCTAATCCTCTACATCTGCTCCATCATCCTAAGGTAGGATAGAAGCTCCTCAGCAACCACCACTCTCGGCTGCACATAAGCTATACCCGGCTGCACACCAGCCACACCAGACTGAACACCAGCCCCACCCAGCTGAACACCAGCCACACTCCGCTGAACACCAGCCACACCCCGCTGAACACCAGCCACACTCGGCTGAACACCAGCCACACCCGGCTGTACTCCTGCCACTAGTGGTACTCCCAAAACCTGATCCTGAGCCAGTACCTCTCCGGGTAACCGCTCCAAGATCAACTGTAGCAGACCCGCTAAACGATCATGTCAGTCCTGGGCTAACCCCATGGCAGCACCCGCCGCAACACTGGTCACACCAAGACCCTCTCTAGTCCCACCAGTCCTCTCACTAGCACTCACACTAGCCAAACCCACAGACCCCTTCTGAAACGTCTACGAATCCGCCACCTGCTCCCTCCGCGGAACCTTGGGCCACATACGTAGCAGCAAACTCACTTCCGAGTCTCCGCCCGCGCCCACGTCCACGACCACCACGGCCTCCACAAACACCATGGCCTCTACTTCAAGCAATTCCAGCCATCTCTCTCTGCACTACCCACAACAGAAACTCTAGTACCTCTAACCATTTTTCTTCACTACCAGAAGCAGAACTAAACATACTAGAAAGCTAGAAAAGTCAAACAACACATACCGTGAAATCTCATTGAAGGCTCGAAGAAGATGATCTAGGACTCCAAACTCACACAACAATTGATTAACTACTCATAATCAATCAATCAACAATTCACGCAACAATTGACTAATTCACATAATTCAATAAAGTGCATCCGCCTTAGAACCGCCAGGGCTCTGATACCAAATTAAAATAACCGTTCCATTTTTTTTAAATACACTGGAATTAGTATTCCCATAAATACTTATTCCCGACAACAACTCAAACACAAGAATTAGTATTCTCATAAATACTAATTCTGTACAGTAAACAACATAACAAATGTACAGCAGAAAAAACATAAACACTTGCGAGACCCTAGATCATCTCCTCTTCACAGCCGTGATTCCATGATCACACCCGCTCAACCTGCATCACATTGATAAAAGAGATGCATGAGTATTATCACAAATACTCAGTGAGACGGTCATCCCATCTACTTGGTTATACACACATGCATAAAGGAATGACCACAATACCAAGCGATCAATCAATCAATACATAACAAATAATACGTCAAACTGACGGCATCGATCGACACACAACACCTGTGTCGATCGATTCACCTTGTGTCAATCGACACAACCACCATACGTCGATCGGCGCAAGTCTGCTGACACACACCAACTCTAAAACGTACCATCCGACACTCGTACCAGAAATTCCGCATCTGAGCCCCACCTGACACACTTCCTGACGTCACCTGCGTCGATCGACACATGCCCCCTGTGTCGATTGGCGCATGTTTGCAGAACAAGAACACGAACCTAAACTCATACGATTCGATTTTACGACAAATGTACCGATTCTTGGGAACAAGAATCACATCCCAACACAAGAAAACACACTAACAAGCAGTTTTCAAGCACCCAATCATTCCAATTCACAATCAAACGCATTATGAACACCCAATTACCCAGATAAGCCATAGTCACGCACTTACCTGGTTCGGGATCGATTAACACACAAACCACACCCCAAAAACAGGATCGGAAACCTGTTTGGAAAACTAGACAAAGAGAGCTACACAACGGTATGTAGATCGTCCTCTGAATCCTCCTGCTTCGTCCGAAATCCTCCCCCGAAGTGGACTGCTTGCAGCACGAAGCTACACAGACCCCTCTGAGTAAAACACTCATAACTCATAGAATATCGAACCGATTGACACACGGTTTCTTCCTATATTAAGATCAAAGAGTAGAAAACTTACTCTTAAAGTTTCACTTCAATCCGATCCGATCTTCTAAGCCGTTCATCTCCTCTTCTGAAACCGAACAGAACTTACCTCCAAAACACCAACTCACTCAAGAATAAACAAGGATTGAACTCTCTCTATCAATCCTCTCAATTCTCCATCTGTTTCTCAATTCAAGAACACAGACTTGAGCTACCTCCTTAAATAGGCAAGACTCCCACGGTTTTCCCTAACCAAAACCACAAGCCGTAGCATCAAAACCGAACCCGTCAGTTTATTTGCAGAGTGCCTTGATCGACACACACCACCTGTGTCGATCGACGCATGAACAAAATAATCAAATCTTGGTTTGCGGTCTTTATATAACCCATAGTACACTTCCCATAGCTCAGCCAGCGGTGCTGAACAAATCCTGTTATTCAGAGCGAAACCTCCACACCATATTCCGTCTGCATTACGAAGTACTCCACCCGCCGATGCTGCTCCTGGGTTACTTCTCGAAGCTCCATCTGTATTCAATTTCATCCAATCACAACTCGGTCGTGTCCACGCTATCATCCTCTCTACCCGTACCATTCTCGTCTTGCCACTTTCCCCGACATGTGAATGTGCAATCGACACCTCCTCTGCTACTTCCTTTACAAATTTTACCCTATCCCTACATTTTCCATTCTCACCAAAAATATTACCGCATCGCCATTTCCATCCCCACCAGACCGCCATTGCAAACTATGTAGCCCAAGTCGTGTTACCCACTGCTCGGTGATCCCCAAGATTTGCGTGAAGCCATTCGATATAGGATTTCGAAAAGAACTCGTGCTTCCTCCTTTGTGGTACCAACCGATCCCAAATCCCTGGCATAGCCGGGCAATCTCGAAGAATATGGATGATTGTCTCCTCTCCTCCTTTACATATCTGATAAATACCTGAGTCATATATATGCCGTCTATGTCTCTCTGTATTGGACATAAAAACTTGATGCGTAACCAACCAGAGAAAAATACGAACTCTCTCCGGTGCAATCACCTGCCAAACACGACTAAATAAGCAACTCAAGTATGGCCGTGGAGTTTCATCTCGTGTGAGTAGCGAATAAGCCGACTTGACCGTAAATTTCCCTTCTGCACATTCTCCCCAGGAAAGACAGTCTCTTGCTCCAGTTACCGTATCCAACACCATTGATCTTAGTTGCAAACAATGCTCTTCCCTTAGTAAAGTTGCAATCATATTACAATTTTATACCACTTTCATCATTTATAAGCTTCTCCATATCACGATTGACATTATTGGAGAAGAATATTTTCGATTTCTCCAAACTAACCTTTTGACCCGAAGCATTACAAAACCTCTCTAAAACTCGACGTATGACTCTAATTTGTGCCACTGATGCCTCAGCAAAGAGGATTATATCATCCGCAAAACAAATATGTAAAAGTTTCGGACCTTTCTGAGATAAACAAATCGGTTTTCACTTGCAAAGTCCCATTGACCTCTCAATTAGATGACATAACCTTTCAAGGCATAGTACAAACAAATATGGCGACAACGCGTCACCTTGTCTCAATCATCTTTGTGCTTTAAAAGAGTATGTTTTCTCTCCATTCCATAAGATGTGCATTGCCGGTCCCCGCACGCATTACATTATCTAATTGATCCAATTATCCAAAAATCTTGCCGCTTTAAGCGTATCCTCCAAAAAATCCCAACGTATTCGATCATAGGCTTTCTCGAGATCTAGTTTTAGTAGCATCCATCCTTTGTGACCTTTTTCCGTTTCATTGAGTGGACCGCTTCTTGTACCACCACGATATTATCAGAGCTTAGTCGTCCTGGAATAAAACTCGACTGAGCTGGTCCAATCAATCGTGTCATTAACCCTTTCATCCGCAACAACATCATCTTAGTTATGGTCTTGAATAAGACATCGCATAGACTGATTGGTCGAAACTGAGTCATTTTCTTCGGTTTCCCAACCTTTGGGATCAACACTAATAATGCATCATTAAGTCCCTTCGGTAGCTGTCCTGTTTCGAAGAATTGAATGACAAATTTTTGCACTGACGTTCCCACAACTTCCCAGCACTTGTGATAAAAGACTGGCTGATATCCATCTCTCCTAGGAGCCTTGAAACTACCCATACTCCTTATTGGTTTTTCTACCTCGAGGAAAGAAAAATCCCTACACATATTATTTTTCTCATCATCATTTAGCATGACAAAACCATCTTGCGGCAACTGCTCCACAATTGACTCCACATCATCCATCGAGTATAGCTTTGTATAGTATTTTATAGCTAGATTCTCTAGCTCAAGTTGGTTCGAAATCCATCGACCCTCCCCATCTTGTACGTCTCAATTCGGTTTCGACGTCTGCAAATGACGGTTGATGTATGGAAAAAGTCGTATTCCTGTCTCTCAAAGCTATATGCTTCTCCTCGATTTCTGAAACCAGATTAACTCCTCCTGTTCCATAACCACCTCCAAATCTCTGATTAATCCTTCTTCCTTGTGCAATAGATAATTCGTTTAGCTTACATCTAACTCATCCTGAACAAACTTAATGTCGGCCAATAATTTCTCCTTGCATTTTTGTACATCACCAAAGACCTCACGATTCCATACTTTGAGTTTCTGCTTCGAACTCTTCAAAGCCCATGGTGTAGACATATCCGAATTCCATGAATTCTTCACCAACTCCATGAAACTCTCGTGTTTTAACCAAAATCCTCAGGTAGGAAGGAGCCTCCTCTGCAGCCGCCACACCTGGCTGCCCCCGGACCACTGCTGGCTGAACACCCGCCGCTAACGGCTTTACACCAGCCCCCTTGGCTGTACACCCGGAGCATACCCCTGAGCCGGTGCCCCACCTGGCAACCGCTCAAGAACCTGAAGCATCATCGCTTCCAAACGGTCTAACCGACCCTGAGTATCGCCCCCGCCAGGACCCCCACCAGGGCCCTGCGCCACACTGGCTAACTCTGTACCACCCACTGGCTCTGGAGGTATCTGCGACTCTGCAACCTCCTCCTGCGTGGCCTCCTGAGTCCCACTCGACTCCACAGGATCAACCATCGGTCCCCGACCCCGGCCGGGACCACGCCCTCTAGCCCCACGGGCACCACGACCCCTGCCTCTAGCCATCTCTCACTGACTAATCACAGAAGACTAAGCATTAGAAACAGACTCCCAAACAAAACACTTACCGTGGAATCACATTGAAGGTTCGGAGAAGATGATCCAGGAATCACCTAGATGGTTCACACAACCACTAGGTGTCGATCGACAGACAATTCTGTCCCCTGTCGATCGACGGACAATTCTGTCCCTCTGTCGATCGACAGACAACAGTCCTGTCGATCGACACGGACCTGCAGAACCCTACGATCGAACCTATCCTCTCATGGAACGAATCTCAGGCCTACAGATCACTTTCCAGCACAAATCCACAGCCATTCCACACCAAAACACACAGAAATCAACGTATTCCATCCATTCCTACATCCGAGAACCTATGGTCACGCACTCACCTGATTTCGAAAGAGGAATGAATGAAGAACGCGAAGAACCCTAAAGTTCCGCCTCAGATTTCGCCCAGAAATCGATCTCCACTCCGTTCCAGACCCTCTCCCACGAAATCCCAGCAAGAACAAGGTTTAGGATTGAGAACACAAGAGAATTCCACATGAAAACCTCGAAGAACACTCAATCCTCTTCTCTCTCTCTCAAACTCTCAAAAACCCCTTTCTCTGATCCCAAAAACGGCCAAAAAGGAACTGAGACGCGTCCCAATCCTTTTTATACGGAACCCTAGGTTCCCGCAAACCGGCCAACACAAACCGAACCAGAAATCAAAACCCTAAATTCTGATTTTTGACCCCTGTCGATCGACACATCCAACCTTGTCGATCGACACAGTCACAACTGTTCGATTTCTCGAGGAGATAACAACCCGTGTCGATCGACGCACACACACATGTCGATCGACACCCACCAAAACCAACTCCCAATTCTCATTCGAAACCGTGTCGATCGACACACACTCTGTGTCGATCGACACAGACCCCACTGGTCGAATCCAACACGCGAACAAACACCCGTGTCGATCGACACACCCTGTTGCGTCGATCGACACCCTACCAAAAATCCTTTTTTTTTGGATCACGGGCGTTACAATTCTCCCCCACTAACAAGGATTCGTCCTCGAATCACAAGCCAATAACCACTCAGATCCGTGCTAAGGTCACCACTTAAGCTCAGAAACCCGATCCAACCTTCCCGGAGATACACCACAATGTATCGCTGTAGTCCCGGCCCAGTCTGCCCGATCGATCGAACAACAATCAGACAAGAACATGTCCGACCCACCGTAGACCCGGTATAAAGGACTAACTGATCGTGCAACAATCAGACAAGAACATGCACGACCAGGACGCTACATTTCTCTCCGAAATTGCCCGAATCGAGGTTCCAGCACAAATACTAACCCTAGACCAGACCCTACCATCCACCCCACATACATGACCCCACCGGTCAACCCACCTGAGATCCCTCTCGATCCCCGATGGCCATTCGGTCGCCCACTTGCAACCTGCTCAGACGCTATTGCTCATACTCATACTCATGACTCGTACACATATACACCACACCTACTCGCAGGATCGTCACCCTTTGAGCTACAGTGTGCAGAGAATCCACTATTCCCTGGAGAAACCCACTATCCCTCAATGTACATGTAGGAGACCCACCGTCCCCAGAGGCCCACTACCCCTCGAGTGCATGCAGAGAATCCACTATTCCCTGGAGAGATCCACTATCCCTCAAGTATACAGGAACCCACTGTCCCTAGAGAGGCCCACTATCCCCTCGAACGCATGCAGGGAAACCACTATCCCCTGGAGAGATCCACTATCCCTCATATCTACAGGAACCCACCGTCCCTAGAGAGCAATACTCTGCAACGTGTCGTCATAGACATCTATCGACCGACACACCCCCATGGCTCACCATGACATTTCCCCACTGAAAATGTTAACTCTCGCTGTAACCCCCCACTAGGTTACCGTAACCCCCACTAGGTCACTACACATGAACTCGCATCATACGATCCAACAATAATAAGAAACATATCTTATTAATCTCCAAAACGTACAATCGTTACAACAAAACGAAAATACAACAACTGTAGCCACATGCTACTACAAAACCAACACCAGCGAAAGAAGAACTCAAGCCTCTGCTTGCTTCTCGAACCACTTCGAAAACTTGGCCTTCATCTTCACCTCCGGCTCCCAAGTCTCCTCCTCTATACCGTCACAGTCCCACACGACTCTCACCAATGGTATCTTCTTCCGGCGCAGCACCTTGACCCTCCTCTCGAGAATCCTCACAGGCCTCGCCGCTAATGTCATGTTGGGCTGAAGATCCTCCGGAATCCTAGCCAACACCTCCTCAGACTCATGTAGACACTTCCGCAGCATCGAAACATGAAAGACATCGAGAAAAGCCCTCATACTCTGTGGCAACTCCAACCTGTAAGCTACCGTCCCAACCCGCTCAACCACTCTGAACGGACCCATAAACCTCGGACTCAACTTGTTCTCTGCAATGGATCTGTTGGGACCCCTCAACATGGCTGCCTTGAGATACACCATATCTCCCAGCACGAACTCCAACTCCCTCCTCCGCTTATCGGCATAACTCTTCTGCCGATCCTGAGCCTCCTTCATGTTCAGCTTCAAGACACGGATCTTCTCCGTCGTCTCCTGAACGAAATCTGCACCAAACATGCTCCTCTCCCCCACCTGAGTCCAGCACAATGGTGTCCTACATGGCCTCCCATACAGAGCCTCATACGGAGCCATCCCGATACTCGCCTGATAATTGTTGTTGTACGCAAACTCTACCAAGCTCAGATGATCTGCCCAATGACCACCGTAGTCTAACACACACATCCTCAGCAAGTCCTCCAATGTCTGAATCGTCCTCTCAGACTGCCCATCCGTCTGAGGATGATATGTCGTACTCATATGCACCTTCGTGCCCATCTCGGCCTGAAAAGCTCCCCAGAACTCCGAAGCAAATCTCGGATCTCGGTCTGACACAATGCTCGCAGGCACCCCATGCAACCTTACAATCTCCCGCACATACTTCCTAGCCAACACTGCAGCCCCATCAGTCTTCTTAATGGCCAGAAAATGTGCTGTCTTGGTCAGACGATCCACAATCACCCAGATCGCATCATAAGTCCGCGAGATCGGCAAACCTGTCACAAAGTCCATAGTCACCATATCCCACTTCCACTCCGGCATAGGCAGACTCTGCAACAACCCGCTCGGAACCTGATGCTCAGCCTTCACCAGCTGACACACGTTGCACCTTGAAACCCAACTCGCAACATCCCTCTTCATCCCGACTCAGTGGTAGTACCTCTTCAAGTCCCGGTACATCTTGGTCGCTCCAGGATGAATCGACAGCATGCTCGAATGAGCCTCACTCAGAATCTCCTGCCTGAGACTCTCATCCTTGGGTACACAGACCCGACCGTTCACCAGTATCATCCCACTCCCGGAGACCTGATACTCTGAACCCGCCAGCTGAGAAGCATCAATCAAAACCTGATCCTTCTCCTGAGCTACTCGAACCCTGCTCAGTAAATCCGCTCGGTTTGCTGCCTCTAACCCCAACGGCTCCTGCAAGATAACACACAGGCTCAACGCGCCAATCTCGCTCGCCAGCTCCTCCAAATCCCGTTCCTGAGCCGAAACAACCATCTGCAACCAGATTAGCCTTCCCCGGATGGTACTCAATCTCTAGATCGTAATCCGCTACCAACTCCATCCATCGCCTCTGTCTCAGGTTCAGCTCTGGCTGAGTGAAGAAGGACTTCAAACTCTTGTGATCCGTGAACACCTGGACCTTCCCACCATAAAGGTAAGATCGCCAGATCTTCAGGGCGAAGATCACTGCAGCCAACTCCAAATCATGCGTAGGGTAATTGCACTCATGCTTCCTCAACTGCCTCGAAGCATAAGCAATCACCTTCCCCTGCTGCATCAGAACACACCCCAACCCCACACCAGATGCATCCGTATACACCACATATGGCTCGCCCGCATCAGGCAACGCCAAAACTGGTGTACTAGTCAGCATCTCCTTCAGCTTCCCGAAGCTCTCCTCACACTCTGCAGACCACGCAAACCGAACATCCTTACCCGTCAACTTCGTCAACGCCTGCGCCATACTCGTAAAACCCTTGACGAACCTCCGGTAATACCCAGCTAATCCAAGGAAACTCCTGATCTCCGTCGCATTCCTCGGTCTCGGCCAATCCCTAATAGCCTCGATCTTAGCCGGATCCACAGAAACTCCCTCGGCAGACACGACATGCCCCAGAAAACCCATCTCCCGCTGTCAGAAACTGCACTTACTGAGCTTCGCATACAACTTCTGTTCCCGCAGCTTCTCCAAAACCAACCTCAGATGAACCTCATGTTCCTCCCGAGTCCTCGAGTACACCAGGATATCGTCGATAAAGATAATAACGAACTCATCCAAGTACTCCTGGAACACCCCGTTCATCAGCCTCATGAATGCCGCTGGCGCATTCGTCAACCCAAACGGCATCACCACGAACTCGTAGTGTCCATACCTCGTCCTGAAAGCCGTCTTCCTCACATCGGCCTCATCTATCGGAATCTGATGGTATCCCGAAGCCAAATCGATCTTGGAAAAACAAGTAGCCCCCCGTAACTGATCCAACAACTCATCAATCCGCGGCAGAGGATACCTGTTCTTCACAGTAACCCGATTAAGGCCCCGGTAGTCGATACATAACCGAAAACTACCATCCTTCTTCTTCACAAACAACACCGGCGCTCCCCACGGTGAACTACTCGGTCGGATGAAACCCTTACCCAGCAAATCATCCAACTGCTTCTTCAGCTCTGCCATCTCTGCTGGAGCCATGCGGTAAGGTGCCTTAGATATCGGCGTAGTCCCAGGCTCCAACTCAATCGTGAAAGGATCAGACCTAGACGGCGGCAATCCCTGCAACGACTGAAACACATCCTGGAAATCCCGGACAACCCGAATATCAACCAAAGCGACCTCCCCAACAGACTCTGGCATCACAATCGTCAGCAAGTACGCCTCACAGCCCTTATCAATCAACTGCGCGGCCTGAATTGCCGAAATCATCAAACTCCCGGAAGTCGGCCTGATGCCCTGATAAACCAACCTCCCCGACTCACGCTCAAACACCACTCGACCTCGATGACAATCCAAATGAACCTTGTAACGATCCAGCCAATCCATCCCCAAAATGACATCGTACAATTCCACTGGACTGATAACCAAATCTGCCGGCATGACCTCTCCTGCCACCAGAACATCTACTCCACAAGCCCGCCCGAAAGTAGCCAAATTCTTCCCTCCAGCCACTCTAACCACTCCCGGCTGCTCCCCGGAATCGCTCCGGATCCCACTGCACTCCGCACACTCCGGTGTAATGAAGCTATTCGAAGCTCCAGAATCGAACAAGACATGGGAATCACGCCCGCCTACTACTAAGGTCCCTACACAAATCACGTGTCACAGAGCCTAAAGTATTATCACAGATACAAGACTAACAAAACAAGCAATTCACAATGTTAAAAATTGAAAATTCACCAAGTTAAGGTTTAAGTACCTGTGATCGGCCTGGCGCTAGGACCACCCGTCTCCGCCGAAGTGAACACAGGCGGCGCAGCAAGCTGCCTCAACGGCTGCACATCAACTGCCGCCCCCTGCACCGGCTGCACCACTGCCACTGCCATCTGCAACTTGGGACACCTCACCCTGATGTGCCCCGCCTCTCCGCAATGGAAACACGCCTGCGTAGTCCGAACCTCTCTCCTCTTCGGACAAACTGCCACCCGGTGCTCCGTGCTCCCACAACCATAGCACCCCGTACCACCCTGACCACTCTGGGCCCTCTGACCGGAACCCGAAGAGCCCTCCCACTTCCTCTTCTGTCCCTGAGCCGGCTTACCGCCCCGGCTCGCACCTGCCTGCTGCTGCTGCGGCCTCCTCTGCTGCTGCTGCTGCACCGGTGGACTAAGCGCTGCAGCCAGCTCTGTCCCCATATCAACCTCAATGGCTGCCGCCGTCTCAACCAACTCCGCCCTCGTGGCGTACTTACGAGCCCTGCACAGCGTCTTCAGCACCGGTCGAAGTCCCTGTATGAACCTCCTGATCTGGGACTCCTCGCTCCCAAACTCTCTACCAGCATACACCAACAGCCGACTGAATTGCTCATCATAACCCCGGACCGAACTCACTCCCTGAGTCAGCGCCAAGAACTGTGCCTGCATCCGGTCCACCTCCTCCTGCGGAAAATACATGGCGTCAAACTCCGCCAAGAAATCCGCCCAGGTCATACCCGCCTGCGGCCTCCTGCTCGTCACACCTCTCCACCACAGATGTGCATCACCCTCTAAATAGTGAACCGCAAGGTCCACTCTGTATCCCTCGGGACACCTCAGCGCCTGAAAATTACGCTCCAAACGACTCTTCCACGCCGCAGCCTCCTCAGGCTTAGCACCGCCCGAGAAATACCCAGTAGTAATCCGGTTCATCTGCTCCAAAATCCTCAGGTAGGAAGGAGCCTCCTCTGCAGCCGCCACACCTGGCTGCCCCCGGACCACTGCTGGCTGAACACCCGCCGCTAACGGCTCAACACCAGCCCCCCCGGCTGTACACCCGGAGCATACCCCTGAGCCAGTGCCCCACCTGGCAACCGCTCAAGAACCTGAAGCATCATCGCTTCCAAACGGTCTAACCGACCCTGAGCATCGCCCCCGCCAGGACCCCCACCTGGGCCCTGTGCCACACTGGCTAACTCTGTACCACCCACTGGCTCTGGAGGTATCTGCGACTCTGCAACCTCCTCCTGCGTGGCCTCCTGAGTCCCACTCGACTCCACAGGATCAACCACCGGTCCCCGACCCCGGCCGTGACCACGCCCTCTAGCCCCACGGGCACCACGACCCCTGCCTCTAGCCATCTCTCACAGACTAATCACAGAAGACTAAGCATTAGAAACAGACTCCCAAACAAAACACTTACCGTGGAATCACATTGAAGGTTCGGAGAAGATGATCCAGGACTCCAAACCCAAGCAACAATTAACTGACTAACTCACATAATCAATTAACACTATTCTACACAATCAGCAATACATGCAGTTACTAAGTTCTCCCGCCCTAGAACCGTAAGGGCTCTGATACCAAATTGAAACAACCCGACCCTTTTTTTTTTTAAAACATCGAATTAGTATTCCCATAAATACTAATTCTCAACAATTATCAGCAACGTATTAAACTAGCAGAATCAAATCGACTAAACCAGACAACTCTCAACCAGTCAATTCCAATAAACCAATTAACCAATTATCAATATTCAAATCCACAACAACCAACAGGCTAACAGCTTAAACAAGTCTAACAAGTTCCACAATCCAGAATCACTAACACCCTAGCAATTCCAAACAATCGAGACCCTAGGATCATCCTCTCTTCCCGGCCTTGATTCCACGATCACGTCTTTTCTTTACCTGCAACACATGGTTAAAAGAGTTGCGTGAGTATTATCACAAATACTCAGCGAGACGGTCATCCCATCTACAGGTCAATTACTCAAATGAAAGAATGCACCAAATACCAGGATTATCACTCAACAATGCATAGACAATCAACAGCACAAAACAGGACAACAGGATCTCTGTCGATCGACATAACCACTAGGTGTCGATCGACAGACAATTCTGTCCCCTGTCGATCGACGGACAATTCTGTCCCTCTGTCGATCGACAGACAACAGTCCTGTCGATCGACACGGACCTGCAGAACCCTACGATCGAACCTATCCTCTCATGGAACGAATCTCAGGCCTACAGATCACTTTCCAGCACAAATCCACAGCCATTCCACACCAAAACACACAGAAATCAACGTATTCCATCCATTCCTACATCCGAGAACCTATGGTCACGCACTCACCTGATTTCTGAAGAGGAATGAACGAAGAACGCGAAGAACCCTAAAGTTCCGCCTCAGATTTCGCCCAGAAATCGATCTCCACTCCGTTCCAGACCCTCTCCCACGAAATCCCAGCAAGAACAAGGTTTAGGATTGAGAACACAAGAGAATTCCACAAGAAAACCTCGAAGAACACTCAATCCTCTTCTCTCTCTCTCAAACTCTCAAAAACCCCTTTCTCTGATCCCAAAAACGGCCAAAAAGGAACTGAGACGCGTCACAATCCTTTTTATACGGAACCCTAGGTTCCCGCAAACCGGCCAATACAAACCGAACCAGAAATCAAAACCCTAAATTCTGATTTTTGACCCCTGTCGATCGACACATCCAACCTTGTCGATCGACACAGTCACAACTGTTCGATTTCTCGGGGAGATAACAACCCGTGTCGATCGACGCACACACACATGTCGATCGACACCCACCAAAACCAACTCCCAATTCTCATTCGAAACCGTGTCGATCGACACAGACCCCACTGGTCGAATCCAACACGCGAACAAACACCCGTGTCGATCGATACACCCTGTTGCGTCGATCGACACCCTACAAAAAATCCTATTTTTTTGGATCACGGGCGTTACAGGATCAAACTCTGGTGTCCATGCTTGAACCATTAAGTAGCTACCAAAAGCCCTCCATGGCCCTCCTGTTAAGGCCGTAAGATATTCCTCCTCCTCTCCAAAACGAACCATGAAGAATTGTCGCAGTAGATCCATCACGTACATTGCTCCCTTCGGTTTCCACATATCGCGTAGCTTTCTACTTAAGACAGCAATGGGCATGTTCCTCCCAAGCACCTTCACAATCATACAATTCTTCCACAATCCATTCATCGCCGCCAATACTTCATCTCCAATCGTGTTCTCCAGTTCTCCATCCTCCCCATTCGGAAACTCCACTCCCAATCTCGATGTCACAGACTCCTAATCAATCACCATCTCCGGCACTGTCCTTCCTCCTACTCTCGTTCCTCCCACCTTTGTCCCCCATGACCCTGACGGATCTGGAGGATCTCTTGGCGGCGTACCTTCGCTGAGTAATCAGTCATGGTTGCATCCTAATCCGGCGAAGCCCTAGAGTCGCTGTTTTCCTCCATTTTTTTAAGTACTATGTCATAATCCACTGTCGGGTAAGATAAAAACACCAGATTACTTCTTTTAGTTTCAATTTTGCACAAAAAAAGTTATCCTAAAACATAATTATAATTATAATTAGTTAAAGAAAAGAAATTATCATGAAAATATGATTGAAATCATAATTTATAAATATGTGGTGTATCTCTTATTCTATCTTGTAAAACATAGCTACAAATTATATGGTGTATCATAGTTTTTCCATCTAAGAATGAAAAAATTACATCTATAGACACTTTCTTGGAAAGTGTTTACACCAATAGACACTTTATGGCCAAAACACACTTTCTTCTAGTATTTTACATTTATATCTTCTTTTTTTGTGTGCACAACTTGTTTTTCATTCCATTCAAGCCCGAAAGCCCATTACATTGTTGATGCCCAGTTTGGCCATATTATCTGCCTAATAATTTGCAGAGCGAGGGATGTGCTTAAAATTAATCACACTAAATAGAGAAGAACACAAGCGGATATCGCCAAGAATCCCATGGATCTCCGATATGGGCACATCGCGATTGAGGGCCTGGATCAAAGTCTGGGAATCTGAATTGAAGGTCACCGATCAGAGCTGCATGACCGTCGCTTGGATCACGGCGGATCGGAGGGCGATTGCTTAAGCCGCTAGAGTAGAGACGACATTGCTCTCGATCCTGGACCGATCCAAGATCGAGGTGGAAGCTGTCTCAAAAGTCTAGCCTATTCCCGCTAAACCAGAGTTGGCTATCCAAGCCGCATCCGTAAAGCAGTTGATAGCTCCGTCCACAATGGGTCGAACCACTATCTTATTAGTCGATTGGGTTTTTCCAATCGAATTTGGTAGGATCGGCTGCGCCAATAGCCATTCCGGAGCATCTAGAAGGGCTTTGTGGATAGTTTCCCCAACTGTAAAAGCCTATTATTGAAGATCTTTTGATTTCGCGATGTCCATATTGCCCAGCAAATCCATGGAGAGAAGAGTCCTTTATCGAGTCCCGCCGGTGGCTTGGAAAAGAGCTGTTTCACAATATCCAGGCCGATCACCACATCTGGAATCTGAGTTGAGTCGAAGCCCTCAGCTGTCGCTTCCTCCCATACCTATTTAGCAAAAGAGCAATGGAAGAGGAGATGGAGAACTGATTCAGACCCCTCACATCTACTACATTTTGGTGTTGCTGTCGCATTTCTAATCATGAGTTGTTCTCCGACTAGCAACGCGTCATGTAGAGCCTTCCACATGAAGAGTTTCACCTTCGGGGACGTTTTCAGGGTCCAAACTTGACTTTTCCAGTCCAAGTTTCTACTCAGGTTAGTCCTCTTGGTCTTCTCCTTTTCTTCAGCTGCCACAATGTAGCCCGATTTTGTGGAGTACTCTCCATTTGTGTTCCTCAACCAAACCCTTTTATCTTCAGCTCCCAACACGCTAGGTTTCATAGCTAAAATCACATGATTATGGTATGGTAGGATCTGATCAATTCTTTCCTCATTCCAGTTTGAGTCAGGGTAAAGAAGGTCACTCACCTTGAGGTGAAGCTGGTTTTCTGGAGCTGGTCCCATCGGTTGTACTCTCTCTGATGTGGACAACCCTGCCTCATTCCACAGGTTTATGTCCTTACCGTCTCCAAAAAGCCATCCAAGTTGTTGTTTTAGTAAGTCTCTTCTAATAATTAGACTCTTCCAACCATGTGATGCAGAAGCAGGGGCTGTGCATTCAAGGAAAGGAGCATCTGTGCAATATTTTCCCAAGAGTATTCTGGATAATAGGTTCTTTGGAGATTTAAGCATTCTCTAGCTCAGTTTTGCAAGTAGAGCATCATTGTCGTTATTGATATCTTTGAAACCTAAACCACCCATCCATTTTGGTTTTGCCATCTTCTCTAATGCAACCCAACTGATTTTCTGTTTTTCAGGAGAAGCGAGTTAAAGCAGATTGGATCCTCTTACATAGTGATTGAGGCATCTTGAAGCAAGTCATTCCATAGGTGGGCATAGCAGACATGACACTTTGTAGTAAGACAAGCTTTCCAGCACTCGAGAGGAACCTTGAAGACCAGCTTGCAGTTTTCTGCTTAATTTTATCCACAATGGAGGAGTTATTTATCCACAATGGAGGAGAATAACTCCTTCTTTCTTCGGCCAAAATGCTCAGGTAACCAGAGATACTTTCCCACTCCTCCTTCCTTATTGATTTGTAGGATCTGCATCATTTTTTATTTGATTCGGCTAGGAGTCTTTCTTGAGAAAGATATGGCTGATTTTTGATAGTTAATAAGCTGTCCAGACACTTCTTCATATTTGCTCAAAAAAACATAGTATCGTCAACAAACAATAGATGATTGACTCGGGGACAACCTCTAGCAACTTTCACCCCAAGTAGTTTCCCCTTTTCTTGAGCTCTATGGCACAAGCCAGAAAGTACCTCCCCACATAGAATGAATAAGTAGGGAGAGATGGGGTCTCCCTGTCTAATACCTCTCTGTGGTTTGACTTAGCCTCTAGGAGATCCATTGACTAGAATAGAGAAAGATACAGTAGATACACATTGCATGATCCACTTCACCCATGTATCATGAAACCCCATTTTGAGTAAGACTGCCTGAATGAAATTCCACTCCAGCCTGTCATATGCCCTTACTCATACCAGTCTTCACTGCCATAGAACATCTCTCTTCTGCCTGTGAGGTTTTTAGGAAGTGTAGCACTTCATGAGTGATCAAAACATTATCAGAAATTGCCCTTTTAGGTAAAAAGGCCGATTGATTCTCTAAGATCAGCCCTTCTAGTAGGGGTTGCATTCTCTTAGATAACAGCTTCGAGATGACCTTGTAGTCTACGTTACATAAAGCAATAGGCATGTAGTCAGCCACCTTTTTTGGCACAATTATCTTCGGGATCAGCCTAATATGTGTCTCATTAATGGATCTAGGCATGCATCCAGATTGGAAGAATCTTTTAACTTCTGTTATCATATCAACTTTTACTATTTCCCAATTGGATTGAAAGAAACATGCTGAAAAACCATCTGGTCCAGGTGCTTTCTCCAGATGAATGGAGAACATAGCTTGCCTGATTTCATCTTCAGAAGGCTCCTTGATCAACAGCTCATTCATCTCCTCTGTTATGACTGCACTACAAGAAAACAGCTAATGAGTGACTACTCTTTGTGACTTTTTTTTAGTCACAAAAACGTTGTGACACATTTAAGACTAATTTGTGACTAATGAGCGACTACACCATTTCTGATGCAATTTCGTCACATATTAACGACTAAAAACGTTAGTCGTTAAATCGTCATAAATTAGCGACTGAATAGAGAATATTATTGGACGGTTAAAATGTCATCACTAAATAGTCACAATTTTGTGACTCATCATGTAGTAATCGCAAATATGTCCCTTATTTGCAACTAATTTGTTACACTTTTTCATGGTGACAAAACCATCGCAGTTAGTCACAACAACTATGTCGGCAACGGAAATAAGTAGGTGAAAACGTGATAAATATGGGAGTTAGGTAGCACTTGTAATTATTGTGGGTCCTGAAAATAGTCACAAAGTCGTCATAAAAGAGTCACTAATTTGTGAGTGTTTGTGGTTGTCGCAAAGTAGTGTCAACCTTTTTGCCTATAAAAGGAACCAACGGCCTCTCGATTATCATTCATCAGAGCAAATATAAGAATAAAACGCCTACAAAAAAAAAATTGAAAAAAAAATATGTGGAATTCATCACGAGAGTGGATGTATAATAGGATCGATCCGTGCACCGATAATATATCAAGGGAATTTTTGGAGGGAGACGAGCAGTTCATGAATTTCGTAACTAACCAGGACTTAGCTATAAGCAGTGGAGGTAAATTATACTGTCCTTATGCGAAATGTAAAAATTCAACTAGTTTAAAGCCAACAAGGACAGTTTCGAATCATTTGATTAGTATAGGGTTTATGGGAGGATATTATGTATGGCATGAACATGGTGAAGATTATGATGTAGTTGGGGCAGAAAGTAGTACTCATTATGATAATGCTGATATTAGTACTGTTAATCTACCAACAAATTATGATGGTGAAAATGTTTATGCTAGGATGGTAAATGACGCATTTCATGGTTCTACGCCATATAATGAATATCATCATCAACATGATCAAAGTGAAAATGATCATGTTTATGAAGAACCAACCCATGAGGCGAAACTGTTCTACAACATGTTAGATGCTGCAAATACTCCACTGTATGATGGTTGTCATGAAAGTCATTCGCAGTTATCATTAGCTGCCCGGTGCATGAATATCAAGGCAGACCATAATTTGGCTGAAAGTTGCATGGATTCATGGGCATAATTAATTTCAGAGTATTTATCAGAGTCTAATCATGCAACTGGTTCATACTACGAGACAGAAACGTTGATGCGAAAGTTAGGATTGCCACACCATACATTTGATGTATGTATTGATAATTGTATGCTCTTTTGGAAAGAAGATAAGGAGTTGGAGCATTGTAAGTTTTGTGGAAAACCAAGATATCAGGCTAGTGTGGGGCGAAAAAAATACCAAAAAGTTGTATGTGGTATTTACCTATCACTGACAGATTGAAGAGGATGTACCAATCAGAGAAGACTGCATCATCGATGAGATGGCATGCTGAGCACACATCGTCCATCAGATGCAGCCGAGTGGAAAAATTTCAATCAAATGCATCCGAGTTTTGCGGAAAAAATGCGAAACGTTTATCTTGGATTATGTACAGACGGCTTTAATCCGTTTGGAATGTCAAAAAACTATTCGTTTTTGCCTGTGATCATGACACCTTACAACTTACCCCCGGAAATGTGCATGAAAAGTGAGTATTTGTTTCTCACAATTTTGAATTCAGGACCAAATCATCCACGAGCTAGTCTTGATGTTTTCCTCCAGCCATTGATCGACGAGTTGAAGGAGTTATAGAATAACGGAGTTGAGGCATATGATATGTCATTAGATCAAAATTTCAACCTTAAAGCTGTTCTGTTGTGGACGATAAGCGATTTTCTGGCATACGGTATGTTATCTGGATGGACGACACATGGAAGATTATCGTGTCCAATATGTATGGGTGATACAAATGCGTTCCAATTGCCGTCTGGTAGGAAGACATGCATGTTTTTGACCGTCATAGAAGATGTTTGCCCGAAAAGCATCCTTACGGAAGAATAAAGTCAATTTCTTGAAGAGAAAAGATGCTTAGAACGACTATCCACTAGCATCGATGACTTGAGAACAAGTATATCAGCGTATACTACATGTCAAAGCACGTAAGACATCTGATTGTGGTGGAAATGGACATAACACAAAACCAGACGGCTATGGAGATTGGCATAACTGGCATAAAGAAAGCATTTTTTGGGAGCTTCCGTATTGGACCGATCTTAATCTAAGGCACAATCTTGATGTAATGCATATCGAGAATAATTTTTTTGATAACATGTATACTGTTATGAATGTTTAAGACAGATCGAAAGACACGGTCAAGTCAAGATTAGATATTGCAAGATTTTATGCTCGGAAAAATTTGCATGTCGATGATCGTGGGAACGCCCCATTTCCTATTTGGAGACTTACTTCAAAAGCAAAAGATACCTTACTACAGTGGGTGAAAAGTGATGTAAAATTTCCAGATGGTTATGTAGCAGATTTAGCTAGTTGTGCAGACATCAATGGTGGCAAATTCTCGGGAATGAAAAGTCACGACTGCCACGTTTTTATGGAACGATTGCTACCATCCGTATTTGCAGAACTTCTCCTGCGCAACATACACCAAGCACTATCAGGTATATATATATATATATAAATCGTCGTTATGTTGATATTATTTAATCTTTTGTTCATGAATTATAATGAAGTTATTTATAGGGATTGAAGCATTTTTTTCGTGATCTAAGCAGTAGATCATTGGATCAAAGTCGCATCCTGCATCTGAAGGAGAACATTGTGATGATTTTGTGCAATTTGGAAAAAATCTTCCCACCTTCTTTCTTTGATGTGATGGAACACCTACCTATCCACCTGCCATACGAAGCAGAGCTTGGGGGTCCTGTGCAATACAGGTGGATGTATCCGTTCGAAAGATTTTTTAAACATTTAGCGAAGAACAAAAGATATCCAGCAGGATCAATTGTTCAATCGTACATGAACGATGAGATATCTTATTTCTTAGAATACTATTTTGACTAGCAGAAGAAGGTAATAATTTAGTTAACTAATATTTTTGTTATATTGCAATCATGCTTTGCTTAAAATCACAAAAATTCACTTGTAAAATTTGTAGGGTAACTCGGTATGATGAAGGTGAAGAAACCATCTATAATGCACCGGTACCGGATATATTTATCGAAGTGGGTCGTACAAGCAGCAAATGTAGTGAGTTTTGGTTATCCGAGAAAGACTATAAGTGCGCACATTCATATATTTTGCGTAATTGTGAATATTTTCGGTCGCTTGAAAGGTAACTCTGCTTCATTCCTAAATTTAAGATAATTATTTTATCCATTTGTAAATACTTAAGTCATAATTATATGAGTGTTGGCCAAGACAGATTGGTGGATGCACAAATTCGAGTTGAAAATCCAGAAGTATCTGATGATGAGGTAACGACGAAAAGAGATGAAGAATTTCATATATGGGTCCGCCAATATGTATGTATTCCCACCGAGTTAATTATTAAATTGTTATTTCTTATCTTCATTGTGATATTTTTACCATTCTATATAGGTGAATGCAATAAAAAGTGAAAAAAACTTTCTGATGTGGGTTCATGATATAGTGGAAGGTCCTGAAAATAAGGTCAGATCGAGGCCCATGTATTTTACGAGAGGATATTTGTTTCACACGCATGATTACTGAAAAAACAGAAAAACAATGAATTATGGAGTATGTGTCCGAGGCCAAAATTATTCTAAAGCATCTGGGGAGGAGGATTTCTATGGGACCGTAGAAACTATCATGGAGCTCCAATATCCCGGATTTTTGAATTTGAAGATCATACTATTTTATTGTGAATGGTTTGACCCTACGATTGGAAAAGGCACTCGAAAGAGCGAGGGAGGGATTGTCGACGTGCTCTCCTCACGGAAATATCAAAACTATGAACCATTTATATTAGGTATGATCATCATGTCCGTATTATTGTATAGATATAGTGCTTACATTTACAAACTCTAATTAATAATATAATTAATGGCAGGTTCTCAAACTGATCAAGTTTGTTATCTTCCCTATCCATATGTTAAACGCCCTCGAAAATTATGGCAAACAGTTCTGAAAGTAAATCCGAGGAATCGTGTTCAAGGAAAATTTAACGAGGAGTTGGTCATTTTGCAACAAACTAATGATGATGGAATGACAGATACAGTTAAAGAAATCAATGTCGATTGATTAGTCGATGGATAACATCCAATTGAAAACATCGATTTTGAAATCGAAGACGGTGAATCGAAGATGAATTTCAGTGTAATCTATCATTTTCAGAGGATGATGATGAAATTTGAGTAGGAATTTATAATCATGTACGTAATATATTTGTGGACTTTTATATTAATGTCTGTAACATATTATGTACGTAATATATTTAAAAAAAAATATGTATGTAATATATTTGTGCTCAGTTGAAATGCAAACTTTGATCGTGTTAAATTGGAAAAATAACCATTTTCCAATTTAAAATTCGAACCTATATATAGATAAATGTAGTGTAACTCAGGATGGTGACAAAAGCAATGGTAGTGCAACATATGTATGACTTATATATCTTGGGTTCAAACCGGTTTTGACCTCACTTTTTTATTATTTTTACCTATTAATAGAGTTTGTCACAAAATTGCCATCAAATTGTCACTACTTTGCGACTATTTACCAACTAACCGTAACAATTTTGTAAATAAAACAACATATTATATATATAGGATTTAATTTTGGTTTATACATTGTACTCAACTAAATGAAACACTAATTTTAACAAAAAATATATTAATTAGGAATTCAAAAATCAAATTCATTTTACAATAAGCTTTGCATCAATATTTGCAAGTCTTTACTACTTATAGTTTCAATCTTATCATTGTATCAACTTGATTTTTTTCTAAATTACCTTGATTAGTACTAATTTAATGTATATAATCAAACAAACTATTAAGAAATACAATAAAAAACAAATTAGAAAGAGAAATGAGACATAGTAGTGTGAATAATATTTAGGGTTTAGGGAATTGGCTTGTGACTACCATAAAAACGTCACAAAGTAGTCATAGATTTACGACTAATTTGCGACCTCTTACTAACTGCCTATAAGAATTTTGGAAATTAAACAACATATTCTAGATTATACGATTTAATTTTTGTATTTACATTGTACTCAACAATATGATACGGGTATTGTATAATTTACTAGTGAAAAAAATCATATTCAATTTGCAATAATCTTTGTATCAACATTTACATTCATGTCTTTAGAGAAATTACTTGTAGTTTCAATATAATCTTTGTTCAACTAGAATTCTTTTCTACATTAACTTGATTAACATTATTTTATTGTATATAATAAAATAAATAGTTAAAAAGTACAATACAAACTGATTGGAAAGGTAAATGGTTCATTGTTGTGGCTCTAAATGTTTAGGATTTAGGGTATTGACTTGTCACTGCCAAAAAGCCTCACAAAGTAGTCATAAATATGTGACTAATTTGCTATTCAATTTGTATAATTAACTAGTGAAAAAAATCATATTCAATTTGCAATAATCTTTGTATCAACATTTACATTCATATTTTTAGAGAAATTACTTGTAGTTTCAATATAATCTTTGTTCAACTAGAATTATTTTCTAGATTAACTTGATTAGCACTATTTTATTGTATATAATAAAATAAATAGTTAAGAAGTACAATACAAACTGATTGGAAAGGTAAATGGTTCATTGTTGTGGCTCTAAATGTTTAGGGTTTAGGGTATTAACTTATCATTGCCAAAAAGCATCACAAAGTAGTCATAAATATGTGACTAATTTGCTACTACATAGAAATTTTTTTTTTGAGATTTTTGACCAAATTTACCAAACAAAAATATTCCCCCCCAATATGATACAGGTATTGTATAATTTACTAGTGAAAAAAATCATATTCAATTTGCAATAATCTTTGTATCAACATTTACATTCATGTCTTTAGAGAAATTACAGTTTCAATATAATCTTTGTTCAACTAGAATTGTTTTCTAGATTAACTTGATTAGCATTATTTTATTGTATATAATAAAATAAATAGTTAAGAAGTACGATACAAACTGATTGGAAAGGTAAATGGTTCATTGTTGTGGCTCTAAATGTTTAGGGTTATGATGATGGGATTGCTGATGGGTGGACTAGGATTATTCTCGTGGAGAAGAAGACAGTATGGTCAAGGGATGTTTACATTGAAGATGTAACCGTCAGAGGATTTGATGCTGATGTGGGTGATGATGACGATGTTGTGGGTTTTAGTGGTGTGATTCGGGGTGGTGTGGTTCCGGATAATATCGCTCAGGATGAGACTATGCCTGGGGATGCTGGTGAGACTATGCGTCGGGATGTTGCGGATGCTCCTGAGACGTGGAAAATGAATTGCTTGCGCTAAAAAGCCAGATGGAAAAGATGTTTTCCGAAATGAATATGAAGATTGAAGACCTTGGTACCAGAGTCAAATCTATTGAATCAGCTCTGAATTTGGAAAGAGAAGCAGATGACTATAACCGTGGGCTTGATGATTATGATAGAAATGAAAATGTCCAACATGACGAAGTACAACCTGGTGCAACCATTGGTTCGACTGAGGCTGAGAGAGCTGGTGCAGCTGAGGTACAACCTGGTGCAGCTGAGGTACAACCTGGTGCAGCTGAGGTACAACCTGGTGCAGCTGAGGTCTAACCTGATGCAGAAGAGATACAACCTGGGGCTGAAGTGAATGACAATGATGAAAGACAGATACAACCTGATGCGGCTTACGAAGTACAACCTGGTGCAACCATTGGTACGAGTGAGGCTGAGAAAGCTGATGCAGAAGAGGTACAATCTGGTGCCAGTGAGAGTGAGAAAGCTGGTGCAACTAAGGTACAACCTGGTGCAACTGAGGTACAACCTGGTGCAACTAAGGTACAACCTGATGCGGAAGAGGTACAACCTGGTGCAACTGAGGTACAACTTGATGCGGCTGCATTGAGAACATATGAGAGGAAGAAGAATAAGAGAAAGAGAGAATCTGAGGTTCCACCTGAGGCTTCATCAGATGTTCCAACGCAAGCAACGCAGAAGGTCAAGATTATAGGGAATACGAAGGGATCTTCCGTTGTGATTAGGAGTCCTGTTGCTACTAGGCAGCGTCTTAAGATTTTAGAAGGGAAGAAGAAGGATTATAGTGTGTTTGTCCTGTCATTTTATCCTTTTCTATAAATCATTTGATTGAACTCTTGTTTTTTTGGTGTTTTTGTCATTTTAGGATGTTAACTTGGAAAAACTTGGCTTTTTTTAAAAAAGTTGGCTGTCTGTGTAACTTGGCTTTTGCAATCTACGTTAAAGTTCTCATTAGGAGTAAAAATAATCCACAAATACAAATAGTTGAACAAACATACGGTCCTTACATAGTTGTACCAATACGAGACCTAGTTACTCTTAGTTATACAATCTTGAAAATCATTGTTCTAAGAAGAACAAGGGAAGAACATATAATCAGTAATGTCCTCGTTTTCTTATTTTCTTGCTTCAACAGGAGAACTTTTTCTTCAAGAACATGGACTTGAAAATCCAACTGTTCTATCTCATCCACAAATGCTTCATCAACCCACTTGAAGACATGACCATCGTTCACAAGCTACACATAAATTATAAACAAATGTGAAAGTGTAAAGAAGATGTGAATTCAGTCAAGTTATGAGATGTACCTTCCTTTGTGCAGCATACAAACACCGGTAGTACCGACAGCAAGGATTCGATACCGACCCATAAATTTTATCAACAATCACCGATCCGCAGTGGCACTCTTTTGGAATTCCAGGAATTTTAATTCGATTAGAGAATGTGCCATATGTGTTCGTCGATGCTTCAGAGTTGCAGCTCATATCGATTTATGAAAGGCAAAGTCCAGGAATCAGAAAGTAATCGGTAATGGGTAAGTAAATAGAATCGAAAAATCAGAATCGGAAAATTAGGAAAGGGGAGGAGGAAGAAGTCCAATAAAGTGAAAATGTCCGTTTTTCGGAAAAGGATTTTTGATTTTTGAATTTTGTCAATTTCTGAAATGAGGATATATGATCAAAGAGGATGATTCACGTGCGAGCCGCCTTTTCGCGCGTGTATAGCCGCCAAATGTCCCAAGTTATACATCATTGACCAGTTGTACCATTTTTTGCAACTTGTACTTTTTGAAAATTTTCTTAAATGTTAGGTATACACATGTTTAATGACAATATTTGTAACTACACAGATGGTTTATGGTAATTTAGATATAATAGCAACTGTTTTGTAGAATAATATGTGACAGAACATAAGTTTTATATCTTTTTGAAGTTTGAGTGGTTAACATATGCAAAATAACCATTAAAGTATAAGGTGTAACAAGGGATATTATAACCAAGTAACACATCCAATTCTATTTTTGTACTCAAACGGTAGTTTGAATATGGAATAATTGTTCAGAACTCATATTTAGATAAAATAATATTTTAAGAAACCAAATATAAATTTAAAAAATTAGTTTTAAAACCATTATTGTAAAACAACATCTAACAATAATTTAAATATCAATATTTTTCGAGTAAATGAAAAAGATGAAGATTAATATCACAAGTCTAGTTGGACAATCACGAAACAAGTTGTACTTAGTTATATAAAGATAAAACCATCAATATCCATTACAGTCCACAATTAAACCAGCGATCAGCAAAGTTTTCTGGTTGTCGCACAGATGACGACTGAAGCACGGAAGACGACTGATCAGCAAAGTTTCCCGGTTGTCGCACAGATGGCGACTGAGGCATGGAAGACGACTGAGGAACGAAGGATGATCTTGATTTCCGACCTCTTTGTTCTCCGATTGAGGGAAACCTCCTTGTTCATTTTCTTCCCTTCTTTTTCACATACGCCTTAGGATGGACAATCAAATCACGCACATCCTGAGGCACCGTCCACATATCCGTATTAGGAACTGGATATATCGACTTCGCATATGCCAATGTCCACTGCTCCATCCAATAATACTTAGAGCAAAATACATGCAATGGAAACTCAATACATGTGCTATTCTTTGCTGCCATGGCAGCAGCTATAGCATGCATACACGGATATTTGTCAATATCAAAACACTTGCAATCGCAAGTCTTATTCTTCAGATCAACCACATAACTACTCCCATCAATTGCAGTCACCTTGTACTCAAGAAAGTACGAGTTTATCTCAGTCACTGGTAAGAGCTTTGCTTCTGTACATCGTGTGTGCATCAATTTCTCAACATACGAAACTAACTTCTGCCCTTGCGGTGTCTCCACAGACATCTTTCTATGCTTGTTCCACCATTCAGTAACTTTTTCAATAATCGCATCAATCATTGGTAATAACGCATATGTCCTCGCCTGTACAAAAACACCATTAATCGATTCAACATTATTAGTTGTATCTATATTGTACCTTGCCTCGGGAAAGTAACACCTTGCCCATTTCTCCTGTCCAACACTATTCTCAAGATATGCACCTGCATTCGAATATTTTTTTACGAATGCAGCAAAGAGGTTCAGGAACTCATGCTCTGTGTAAGCCCTACTACACTCCATGAAAGTTTTTGCAACCAAATCTCTGTTGACGTTTTTGCAGCTCAATTTAACATTCTGAGACAAATGATAAATACAATACCCATGGTGAGACAAATGGTACACTGCACTTATTGACTTGATGAGGCTTTGATGTCTGTCAGAACAAAACACCAGTTTAGGACAATCTGGTACAACTGTTTTCAACTTTTCAAAAAACCATGTCCAACTTGCATATTTCTCACGATCAACTACACCAAAAGCAACCGGATAATGGTGATGATCTGGATCTTGACCTGTAGCCACGATAAGCACTCCACTAAACTTATTAGTAATACATGTGCCATCCACAATGATCACCTTCCTCATGGCTTGGAAGCCTTCAATGCAAGGACCCAAAGCAAAAAAATAAGTACTTAAACCTCTTTTTTTCATCCTGTTCAACACATGAAACTGTACCGGGATTCTTCTTCTCCAACATGTGCAAATAAGAATACACATTCCTATAGCTATCCTCTGGAGTACCGTGAACATCAGCAACTACTAGTTTTTTCCTTCTATTTGCGGTCGAATATGCGATTTTAACACCAAGTCTTGTTTGAACCAAATGGATGAGATGTTTTGGAGCTGGAGTCTGTATCGAACATGGGTAATCTTCTCGCAATACAGATGCAACCATTCGTGCTGTGCCTCTCCTTTTTTTTCTTACTGTACTCGTAGTTGATCGCGAGCATGTATGCATCTTGTAGTACGTCTGACCGAGAAAGTGTCTGAAGGCATATCCCTCGCAGCTCGAAGAAACCACTTGCAACCTTTTTTACGTTCACAACATTTTACCACAAACAACACCTTATCCGACTTCACTATATCAAATTCAAAACAGTTTTTGTGCGCCGCTGCCTCAACTATATCTTTCACTACATTCTTACTTGGAAATTCTTGACGTATCTTTAGATTCAACCCATCTTCCCATTCTACATTTACAGTCAGGGTTGCCGGTGTTGCCTCACCTTCAAATGTTCCATAGTTATCTATATTTTCTCGTTCTTCAGATTGTTCTTCATAGATAACCATGGTGGTCCCATCTTTAGAATTTTTTTACGATTCTCTTTCAAACTTAGTCGTGTTCTCATCTGAAGTCATGTTCTCATCTGAACATGTCCCACTTGAATTCACCTCATCATTACTTCCAACAAATAAACTTCCTCGGTCTTGCTCATGCTCATGCTCCTTATCTCTGACAACTTCCGCATACAAAACATAAAAATTATCTTCATTCATTTCCAAAAAAGATAAAACATCATCATCGTCGAAGATATATAGTGGTATTGTTCGGTCCACTGGATCTGCAACGTAACTCAATTTCAGCTTAGTCCTAGCTTCATCAACCTTTGCCTTTATGCATATTTTATTCACCAAATATGAATAAGTGACGTCTTCGTACGATCTCTCTAATCTAAGAAATAGATGAATTTGACTTGAAATCCATTTATTTTCATTTCATTTTTTCAAATAATATCTCCCAAAATCAAAAATTATCTTCATGCGATGATTATTACTCAATGCGCCCCTGAAATTCAATAGAAAGCCAAATTAGATTCGGTTATACCTAGGTGTTCGTTTTTTTTTACAAGTTATATCAAGTTATACAAATTGCACGATTTAATTTTCAAAAGTTATACCAAATTATACAAGTTTCACGATTTAGTCATGGCCAGTTATACAAAATTCGACAAGTTGTACCGAAATCAAGTAAACCAAGTTTAATAAGTTATACCAAGTTATACAAGTTGCACGATTTAGTCATGGCCAGTTATACCAAATTCAATAAATTGTACCGAAATAAGGTAAACCAAGTTTAACCAATTTCAACCGAGTTATAACCCACTCATTTATACCGAGTGTTACCAAGATGTACTAAACCAATTCAACAAGTTATACCGAAATCAAGTAAACCAAGTTCAACCAAGTTATAACCCACTCAGTTATACCGAGTGTTACCAAGATGTACTAAATCAATTCAGTTCCTCAGTCCCAATAATGTCCTACGATTCAATTCAGTTCATTCAAGTGTTACTACAATCTATGCATATTCATCACAATTCAACCCAGATCGACTACAAGAACAAACGAGAATGATTAGAATGAGCATTCAAGAAAAAACATTGAAATCTACAAAATGCTTAATTTAATTGATTTGCAAAATTATGGTTGCACATTGTACAAGATATTTTTCACTACACATTTTATGAGTTTCAAACTAATTAAACTTAAGAATTATAAGAAATAGAACAAAAAATTACCTCAATCCAATTTTTCAAAGTTTGGTCGGACGTTAATGGTGGATTCGAGAAGAAGAGGAACGAGCTCGAGGACGCTGGATCGGATTGGAGGAGGGGAGAGACTCGCGAGGTAGATCCCACACGAATTTATTTTATTTTTTATCTTTAATTTTTTAGTCCAAGGGAATTTATTTTATTTTTTATCTTTAATTTTTTAGTCCAAAGGTATTTAAACTCAATAAGGTAGTGAAAAATACATCTATTCTATAAGGGTATAGGAGGACATGGTCCTAAAGATAACTTGGCTCATTTATTTTCTTAAGCTCTCTCTCTCTATATCAATTGTGAAGTCCCCTAAGAGCATCCTTAATGGTGACACCCTTAAGGTGTCTAAACTTATATTTTAAGAACAAATTTGATATTAAAAAATTGATTGACACTCACTTAATTTATGTGGTTAGTTTATGTGTGCAATGGTGACACCATTAGTGGGGTTCAACACAATAAAAAAATATTTTTTTTTGTGTTTTATAAATGTTTGAAAATAAATAAAAAATTAAACTATTATATATAAATATTGAAGTTTAAATGGAACAGAATAATATAATAGGTTGCATAAAAATTTGAACGTATATTACAATCCGTAAAAACGTAAAATAAAAATAAAACATTTTAAAGCATGATGAATAATACAACTAACTCGGTTCTAGTCTTCATTTGTTCCAAATTTTTGCCAAATGTGCTCAACCAAATCAGCTTTCAATTGGTCATGCATTTGTCTGCCACGAACCAGAACTCGATTGGCCATCATATTATTCATATTTGTCGGAGTCTCTGTAGAGAACGTGTAGTCCACTTGTGAAGTCCCGTTTCCTTCTCCTTGTAAGAATTCTAATAAATTATATTGAGTACCTTGGTCTCGTTCGTCTTCTACTATCATATTGTGCAATATGATAGATGCTTTCATTATCTTACCTACTATTTTTTTATCCCAACTAAGAGCCGGGTTTCTGATAATTGCAAATCGAGCTTGCAACACTCCAAAAGCACGCTCGACATCTTTTCTAACAGCTTCTTGATGTTTAGCAAATAATGATGCCTTCGGACCTTGCGGCTGCGAAATTGATTGGATGAAAGTTGCCCATTTTGGATATATACCATCTGTGAGATAGTAAGCCATATCGTATTGGTGACCATTGACTTTGTAACTGAGCGGTGGAGCTCGACCTTCTAATATATCATCAAAAACGGGTGACCGATCAAGAACATTTATATCGTTAAAAGTACCTGGAGCTCCAAAAAATGCGTGCCAAATCCATAGATCTTGTGACGCCACAGCCTCTAAAACGATTGTGGGTTTTCCATGTCCACGTGAATATTGTCCTGCCCAAGCCGTGGGACAATTCTTCCACTCCCAATGCATACAATCAATGCTTCCTATCATCCCGGGAAATCCCCAAAACTCTCCAATATATAGTAATCGTTGAAGATCCTCTGCTGTTGGCCTTCTCAAGTACACATCCTCGAATAAATGTATAATTCCATCCACAAAATGTTCTAAGCATCTGCTCGCTGTGGTTTCACCGAGCCTGAGGTACTCATCCATCCCATCAGCTGCAACACCATATGCCATCATCCGGATTGCGGCTGTACATTTTTGTAGAGCTGAGAGGCTGGACCTTCCGGTAGCATCTTGTCTCTGTTGAAAGAATGGTACCTCAGTGGAGAGTTTTTGAACAATAAACATGAATAATTGCTTGTTCATTCTAAAACGTCGTCGAAAAATATCATCTGGGTAAACCGGTTCATCACTAAAGTAATCGTTCCATAGTCGAATGTGCCCTTCTTCGCGTCCTCTTTCTATATATGCTCGTTTTTTCCTTTCTTTTCTTGTCACTTGACGTTCAACGACACTATCAACACAATATTGAAAACCTTCGTTAAATATTTGAGCAAAATTTTCATCAAAGTTTTGATAAAAAATTTCATCAAATGGATGAGAAGTCATGACTTCTTTGTTTGGTAATTGTGGAAAAGAAAATTTGGAACTTGAAAAGAGACAAAATTTGAACAAAGTTTAAAAGAAATAATAGATTGTGGATCCGACAGTTGCAAGTTTGCAATAAGAGATAAAAGAGAAATAGACAATAAGAGAGAAAGTTTGCAATAAGAGAGAAAATTTACAATCTCTTATAAAAAGTGAATCCGAAAGTTGCAAGTAGAACAACTTGTAAGATAAAACCAAACAAGTACAACAAGTTGTACAATACAACCAAATTACAAACAGAACTACCAAGTGGTACTTGCTCACGGGCACTTGTCTTTCTCCTCCTTGACCACTTGTCTTCCTCCTCCTTGCTCACTGACTGCCTCCTGCAGAACACATAAGATGTCATGACATATCAGTGACTAATCTCAAATCAGAACAAATGCAATCTCAAATCAGAACAAGTGCAAAAACCATGACTACAAGTGACTAATTTCAGACACAAGATCATATCAGAACAAGCTAATTTCAGACACAATATCATATCAGAACAATCTCAAATCAGAACAAGTGCAAAAATCATGACTACAAGTGACTAATTTCAGACACAAGATCATATCAGAACAAGCTAATTTCAGACAATATCAGAATCAATACCTAGAAAATTACACATCTCGGTGATAAGCTTGTTCTTTAGAATGGTTTCAGCCTCTGATAATGGTTCGGGTTTGAGAATGAGGCTATCAAGGATTTTCTGTTGGGATAGGATTTTCTGTTGGGATAGTATTTTCTCTTGACCAGCCAAGTCCTCCTTTTTGATAACCCACATCTCTTGAAGCACCTTCAAAGAACTCTCCCCTGCATCTTCACTCTGCCCCCTAACTCTCTTCTTCCCCTTGGCCTTTGAAGCCTTCACACCCAATGGCCTCTCCTCTGTTTCTTCCTCCACATGACAGGCGGTTGTGGAGGTGGATGAAGCACCAGGCGGTTTCTGTTTTTCCTCAACATATTTACACCATTTCTGATCATTCTTGAGCATTCTCCAAGCGTTTTCCAAGCTAAACTTCAGCTTCTTTGGGTGATCAGAGGTGTACATCTGGTGAGCCATCTCCATAAGATCGTCTTCATTCTGGCCACTCTTCTTGTTACGGCAGGCGTACTCATAGCAGCCTGCGAACTTGCTGACACTCTCACTGATTTTCCTCCATTTTTGCTTACAAGTATTGGCCTCCCTTGGTGCTAGACCATCCACAAGAGGACTTGCAGAGTACAAGTCAGCAACTCTACGCCAAAAAGCCACTGATTTCTGCTCATGTCCCACAACTGCATCTTTGCTTGTGTTTAACCAACATTGTACAAGAACTTTTTCTTCTACAACTTTCCATCTTGTGGTTGGAGCTCTTCGGTTTAAAGGTGAATGTGTTTCTTGAGGCAAGGTTTCGGGACTGTTAATCTCTTGTTGGCTATTCAAGAGATCAACATAGCTTTGGGAGGAGTTTAAAGGATCTGTAAAATCCATATTCATTTTGAGAGGAGCTAACAGTTTTTAGAGGAGATATTATTACACTTATGAACAAGTGTAATAAATCAAAGGAGCCACCTAATTTTTCATTTATTTCGGGTTAGGTTTAGAGATTTAAGTCACTCATCTTAATGACTTATGTCTCCATCACACATCAACTATGTTTTCAATAACTGTAGTTTTGGTTTAGTTGTGTTTTAACTGAACTTAACTTTGTTAGTTTTAGTGTGTTTTCATTCAAACTTAACTTAACTGGTTGTGTTACTTAACTTAACTATGTTTGTTGTGTTTTCATTCAATTAGACACAAAATAACAGATTACTTTGAATTTTCACTAACCATATTAGCTGAAGTCTCTTTGTCTCTTTGTCATCTGCTGAAGTCTCTTTATCATCTCCACCATTCTCCTGCAAAGAAGAAGTAGTGGATTCAGACAGAAAGAGACACAAAGAAGTAGTGGAGAAACCAATAAGAAGCCGCATTGATACAAAAGCAAATACTTAATCCACCAGAAGAAACCAATACTAACAAGTACGACAGAAAATTGCAACCAAACAAAGAACAACAAAGAATCTATAAGTTTGGTTTCATCAAGATACATAATTTATCAGCTAATGTCTTCTTATGATTCTGGAGCTAGATTGTTTGGGGAATAATCTTCTTCTTTTAGCAAGCTCAATAAACAATAAAACAACAAACTAATCAAACAACAACTCTAATCCTAAACGTTTCACCTTTAAACTTCTGATTAATGAAATTAGCAAAAATTGCAACTCATAGTTCCACCTTAAACACATACTTCCACAACAAAACCAAATCGTTTCTTACAAACAGAGAATCAAGGAATCATATGCAATCTAGATAATCCGATCAAATACTAAATAACAACAAAAACCCATAGTTTCAAAACGAACAATCTCATATCAAAAGGCAGAATAATCGAAAGAAGAACAACACAAAGAGAAAGTAATGAAGATATTGAGATTCACCAAAAGAAAATCCTCGTTGAGAAACGGAGATCCGTAGACGAGAAGCAACCCTAGAAGCCCGCAATCTCAATCGCCATCGGAGAGAGAGAGAGAGAGAGAGAGGGAGAGAGAGACAACGGCAGAGCCATCGAAAGGGAGATGACGACGGCCAAGAGCGCTGAATCGGCGAAGAGATGAATCGCCGCAATCTCAATCGCCATCAGAGATAGAGAGGGGGAGAGAGAGAGAGAGAGACGACGACGGCAGAGCCATCGGAAGGGAGAAGCTCCGACGACAACGGCGACATCGATCAGCTGATCGCCATCGCCGTCACCTTCGGAGAAGAGAGAGAGAGAGAAAGACGAAGAGATCGCATTTCTTGTTTCCAAATTTTTTTTTTTTGTTTTCCTTCGGTCCAACCAAACACAAACACATGTCTTCGACACACTAAATGACCCCGTTTCAACAAGTTCAGTACACCGACCCGTTTCATCCGTTTTTCACCAGAAAAAAATCATTTTTTATTCAAAAAAAGTGAAAGACACCCACATTATTTCACCGTTAATCATGCTCTAAATTCGTTGCATTCTGTGAGTAATATTTCTTGTTACTTTTGATTATACGTTTCTTTAGGTTTTCAATTGGTTTATCTCTTTGTAATTTCTGATTCGATTGAGGCTTCATGTGTACATAGATCTACCTTCAAATTGTGTCATCTGGTTCTTCTTAATATATGGGCTTTAGGCTTAGTCTAGGTTTAGTCGGCAATTTTTGTCATATGGATTATTTGATTTTGAGAACAAGGTAAATATGTAACCCATAACATAGGATTTTTTAAGAAAATCCTTCGGATTTGAGTTCCTCTCTCTAATTGAATCGAGTATTTCTAATTTTATGTTTGTTTTTATTCTAAATCTTTGGGTTCTTCTTACTACAATCATCAAAGAAGAACAAAAAAAGGCCAGAACAGATTTAAAGAACATATATGGTCTCATCTCCGTCAGATCCTTGAGGCAACCATAATTTTCTTATGGAAAAATGAAATCGACCTTTTTCCAATTCATACTTGGATTATTCATCTCGTTAATTCTTGTTGTCGTCTCCGTCGGAGGTGTTATCTCTGATTTTTTTGTTGAAACGATCTCTTTACTTTGGGAAAATTCAGAGAAAATTGAAATACAGTGGATGTGGATGGGGAAAGATAGATAATGAAATTACTGAGTAACTTGTTCTAAATTTATTGCTTTAGAGTGATTGGATCTGGTACACATGGATGGAGAATGATGGATAACCATCATTAGCTCTTAGATCATGGTTAAGTTTTGAAAACTGTGAAACGTGTACAAATTATTACAACCATATAGATTATAGACGATGGACAAGTATATATGGACAACAAATAGGTTATTGTTGATTTTTTAACATCCAACTCGAAGCCACGGTCCATGATATCATATCCATGAAACAAAAAGAAAACAATGAATTTTGCATCCCAATTCAACAGGTTCCACACAAAATTAATTTGTTCATAGATCCTTAAGAAAATACCAACACTATATATTGACCATGATAATATGACCACATAAATTTATCCATAAGAGATTTTACATTACATGTTTTAAGCATCCACTGAAATGTGGACATGTTAATGTAATTTGAATGAATGGTATATTCTCCAATACGTTTATGACCATACGAATGGGAGACGTTTTTGAGAATTTAGAGGATGATACAACGTGTTTTACAAAAACCACATTATATCATCCACACGTGACTATCCACATTATTCACCCATACATACCGTTTCATCCACATATGTCCATCCAAATCATATATGATCTTCTACATCATATCATTAACACTATAGATCATTCGTACCTAATTCACACTTTTCATCTGCATATCAATCTTGAAAATTGAGATGGTGTAAGGAACTTGGTACGGCGGAGCCAAATTCGTCTTCTCCTCCTTTACAATGGATGATATTGATGAATTCTAGGTTTTTGGGAACGGCGCGGAGAAAGATTTGAATCTTTATGCGGTAACATATTTAGACGTGAATGATAATTCCAGCACTCGACGACAGAGGAGGAGAAGACGACGACAAAGGAGGAACATGTTTTTATGGAGGCGCGGGCTCTCGATGGATAAAAAGTGGCAGCGTTAGGCTTGAATTCCAAGTAGAGTGCAACAAAGTGATGAAATTGTATTTTACAAAAGCTTTTTCATGATCTAAAACCTCTATAAATTAATACTCTATAAATTAATAATCACTATAAATAAATAACTTTTTTCGGTCCCAAAACGAGCTAATGTAAAAATTAACAAAATTTGATAAGATGATAAGATAATAATTTTTTTGAAATTTTTATGTAAAATATGGTCTCAATAATAGTGTAAATTAATAATCATGTCTAATTATGTATATATATATATATATATAATTTTTTTGACTTTAGTGATTCTTTTCTTCTACTTATTACATCTAAAAAACTTTTATGATTGTTTTCTCGGTATCCAAAACTTGTGAAAAATTATAGACGCGAGAATTGATTATGTACACATAACTCTTCCCAAATGTATCATAATATGTATCATAAACTTGTGATAATCATTTTTTCTAAATTTTGTACTTAATAATTTGTATTATTTTTAGATGGATAGTATATTATGATGTTAACATTCATTTTATTGCAATAACCAAAAGTATCAATCAGAATCTTGAGTTAATATATATCATTTTTACAAATGGATTTAATTAAAACATTTGGTATAGTTTTATTTGAATTTTTTTGAAGAAAATCTTACCTAAAATAGATATCTCTCTATAATATTTATTAATTTCTCGATTAATTAATAACTCTATAAATTAATAAATTTTCAAAGTCTCAAAATTATTAATTTGTAGAGGTTTTACTGTACATGATTGTCAACATATATTATTGAGAAATACAGAAACGTGAGTTTCATATCTAACAAGCAACATTCAACATAAGTATTAATCACAACTACACAATTTTAATACTACTTGCTCGATGAACGGTCCATGTTACATTATATTGTAACTAGATCTCTTGATTTTTTAACTAGTTTATTTTTCTAGTTGAGGATAAAATTGTATTTGAATTTTAATGAACAGTCGTCAAAGTCACCTTTCTTTTAAAAATACAAGTGTAAACATGGAAAATTTCCTTTTAGTGTAATCAACCTCCATAATTTTGTCTCGTGGCTAATTTATCCACAAATATGTTACGAAATAACCAATCACATTTTTTCAATTTTTGTGGTTACTTCATGACAAATCTAATGTTAATTTAGTAATCACATATTTTTTTGTTGCTAAGAATTTCTTTTGTTAAAGAGAAAACAGATTTTTAATACTATGTAATTTATTCTCTTGAAAAGTCTGATCTGATTTTGTGGTCATTTCATGCCAATCTATTTTGGATAATTTTGCATTTTCTTAAAGTTTATTGGGAGTTAAATGAGCGTATATTTCCAATTGAATACTATAGTTTTTCTGTTGTAATATACCAATCAAAGTCGAATAATCTTTTTCACAACCACTAATTTTCTACCCTCAACACATGTTGGTCTATTGGTGTCACTGACGATGGCCAAACTAACTTTCACGCGTCAAGTTATCATTATTATGCGTATGAAATTTAGGGTATTATTGTAAATATCGACTATAAGAAGGGTACATTCATTATGGTAAATTGTTATCCTGCTGTTTTTTTCTTCTTGGAGCAAATTTCTGCTTCATTTTTTTTCTTCATCATTCCGATTTCGCCAAAAATGAAATTCCTCCTCCACAATTTTTGTTTCTTCCCTAGAAAATCTCACAAACTTTGAGGCATATCATTAGATTTTTTGTTATAGAAAATGATTTCGAATCGAGGTCAATTGTTGTATACGTGCGTTGCAAAAGGAAGTGTGATTCTCGCCGAGTATTCTTCAAAGGATGAGACAGGGATCGAAACTCTAGCTTTGTAATGCATTGCAAACGTACCTCCTCATCATTCCATGGTTTCTCATACATTTAAAAGGAGAACTTACCCTTTGATCATTGATGACTTGTTTTCGTATTTCGCGATTTTAGACGATGTTGTTGAGAAATCGGAGTCTCTCTCGCTATTCAGTCGATTGAAATCGGAAATGAAAGCTCTTCTTACACATGGAAATTCGTTGGATAATTTGACTCAACACTGTTTTCAATCCAAATTAGATCCAATTTTCGCTGAAATCTTTGGTGTTGGTGGTAATAAAGATTTGGCATTAAAGTTAGATTTTGTTAGGTCTCCGAGGAATGTAAGAAAAAGGTTGTTTCTTGGAAAGCCATTAAGGGTAGTGAAGAATAAGAAGAGATTGCAGAGTGAGAAGAAGATAGATTTGGGATTAAACAAGGGAGTGAGAAACGGATTGATACATAGATAAAAGGCAAAGCAGATATGGAGGAAACATGTGTGAGTAGTTTTGATGTTTGATCTATGCATCTGTCTTTTTCTTTTTGGAATCTGGCTTTGGGTTTGTCAAGGGTTTCAATGTATCCAAGGGTAAAATAATCATCATCACTCTATGAGGTCTTGTTTCCAAGGTTTAAATGCTAGTTTTACACGTCCATGTTGATGTTTATCTTCATGAAGAGTAACAATTGTTCATGTGTAATATATCTTTGTTTTAATGTTGACTATTTAAGTTGATCATCTGATTGGGTGAAAACATGGGTGCAGACAGATCCAATTACTAATTTAATACTTACGTGATGGTAAAAAAAAAAAAAATTATATAACCACGTAAACAAATTCCATCGCTGCAATTCTCAGATCGTTCTTTGATCGCTTCTCGAGTATCATGAGAAATTGATTTATCGAACATAATTATCGTATTTTCAAAATTTACGCATTTCACTGACGCATTCTCATAGTTGAGGATATTTAGTATAACGTCTTTTTTTTTTTTATATATATATCCTATCGGCTATCCGGTCAGCCCCAGTAGGACACACCGGAGTGTTACAGAGTGGATTTCTCCCCGAAGGACCAGCACACTTCGTGATCCGAATTTGCAGTGCCTTCCGACTATTGTCAGCGGGTAGTCAGACCGCCTGCATTTCTGACTACCAGATAAACCAATTGGGCTAAAGCCTAACTGACAGACTTCCCACAAAGTGTTGTTAACAACGAAAAAGAAGTTTCGAACCAAGGATCTGGGAGTTGCGCCCTTCACCCCTAGGCCCGCCACTGACACTCACCCACCACTTCATGGACTAGCAAATAGAAGATGAGATGTAGATGGACTAGCATGAGCCACCTTAAGCTCCATGATGAGTCTTGCCTCTTCCGCACCTCAAAAATTTTGAGATAAGGAAATTCTAAAAAACACCATTTTGTTATGTCATACGTTCTATTCATATTATTCTAACTAAAATGGACTAATTGAGGACCCTAAAGCTACCTACATCAGTATAATTTGTTTATCTCACACGATTACGCATCAGGATCAACAAAAAAGATTTAATATCAAAAGAAGCCACGAATGCATATTAGATGGCGCGTTGTTGAAGTGGCATTCTCTCCCAAATAGAGGCCTTTAAGTAGCATTCTCCCCCGGAGAGTAACTCCAAAAGCCCCAACCTTAAAATTTTTATTCAGATATGCCCCAAGTTTAAAATACATTTTTGTTTTGATTTTTTTTTAATTCAAAAAACGGTTAAATACGAAATTAGCCCTAATGAATCTGCAAATTTACCAAGAAAACCGGAACAAAAAAAAAACTGTTGAAGATTTCTTGAAAAATCAAATTAAACGGAAAGAAAAAAAAAACCGCTCTCTCTCGTGTTCTTCTTCTTCAAGATTTCAGGTTCTTATTTGCGAAAAATCGAAAACCAAACCTTAAAAATTTCGTCTATCTCCCGTATTTTTCTTGTTCGCCGGCGTTGACTCCATCACCGTAAGTTGAAGGTGAGTTGCGATTTTGGTTGCAAGAAGGGGATTTCCATTTCAGATTTCTGGGTTGAGATTTTGATTCCGATTTCGAATGGGTTTCCATTTCGAATTGGTTTTTGGTTGCAAGAAGGGGATTTTGATATGTAATCGGGTTTTGATTTTGATATATGTATCGGTTTGAAATTAGGGTTTGAAGAAAAATCAATTTGGGGGTTTTGATTTGTATGTGGTTTTGAGGTTTTTCAGATTTTGATATGAAGAAATGGGACAATGTAGGTCCAGAAATGTATGGGTTCGAGTTTGAAACTAGGGTTTTAAGTGAATTGTCTTTTTTGATTTGTCTGTTTTGGTTTGTCTTTTTTTAGTGTGAATTGTTGATTTGTCTTGTTTTGCTTCTAATGGTCCGTTTTGGGTTTTCATATGAATTGAGAAAAGACGTTTTGATTATGGTGTTGTGGATTTTGCAGAAATGGGTCCTAGGATGAGGAAGGGAGGTTCTAAAAAGATTGCAAAGGAAAAGGAGAGTTCCAAGGAAGGGACTTCAAAAGGTCCGATCCCTTCAGAAGAAGTTGAAGAATGCATTACTGTTTCGGAGGTATGTGATTCAAGTTCCTAATGTCATATTATATAGTATAAGTGTGGATTAGTACTTAGGAGAATTGGTACTAGATAGTATATAAGTTAGTATATAAGCTAGTTATTTAGAGGAATTGGTTATGAGTATTCAGTATAAACTGTATAAAAGTTAGTATTTAGGTGAACGTATAACTGTTAGTTGAACTGGTACTACTGTATATAACTGTTAGCAATAAGTGGTACTACTGTGTATAACTGATACTACTGTGTATAACTGGTACTACTGTGTATAACTGGTACCATTAGGATTGTAATAATGTTTTGATTGTAGGATATATCTGATACTCCTACTCTTTCGATGCAGCCTTTGATGATGTTCCACCCACCTAGCAAATATAATGTGGTATGCAAGATCCAAACCAGGTGTGATTTGGCCACCTTCTTAGAGATGATAGAGAATCCGGATTTTGCACCAGAGTTGGCGTGGTTTAAATCTCACCCGCAGTTTAAACACATTTTCCACATGGAGAGAGAAGCAAACCGTAAGCTCCAGGGTTTGTTTATGCTGCTGATTCGAACGGTAAAGCTTGATGAGAAGAAAAATCTTTGGTTTGTGGTGAATGGTATTCCAATCCGGTACTCTCTGAGAGAGCATGGTCTGATCAGTGGGTTATTTTGCCATGAATACTCCGAAACACTTCATCCGAAGATGAGGTTGCGTGATTACACGTGTCAGTTTAAGAAGAAGCTGTTTACGAGGACATCTGTAAGAGTCAAAGATGTCAAAGACAAGCTTCTTTCGATGAAGAAGAGGTCTCAAGATCGGCTGAGGATGATGATATTGTATTTCTTAAGCGCGGTACTTGCAAAAAAGGCCGGAGCTGATTCAGCTATAGAGCCATTCTTGTTTAGAATGGCTGAGGATCCGGATTTGTGTATATCATTTCCGTGGGGGCGATACACCTTTGATGACTCTGTCGGGAATGTTTATTACTTGATGACAAAGATAGAAAAGATGACTTGTGGTTCGCGGGAAGAACAATTGACATTGCCTGGATTTGTAATTCCATTGGAGGTAAAGATATTATTTCCTTGAATCTATAAATGTTTTTAATCTATTAATGCTTTAACATTTAACCTTTGACGTGTTATTTCTCTATATGTAGGTTCTGCCTTTCGAAGTTATACCAAATCTAAGGAGATCATACAGAGTAGATATTGAAGGGGCAGAGAAAGACTGTCCAAGGATGTGCAAGCGGAAGTTTGAAACCTTTACTATGAAAGGTTGGCCAGTGGAAGAGATATATGAGAAGCTTGGTTCTACTAAGGTACTACTGTGTATAACTGGTACTACTGTGTATAACTGGTGTGATACACAGTAGTATCTTAATTATAATTCGTTTTGGTTAATGTTAATAGGATGTTAATAGCTGTTTTGTAACATTGACAGGATATTCATAGTATCTTGAAACCGGAAGGAGAAGAAAGAGCTCTTAGTGAGCTCATCTTTGATGATGATTTAGGTTATGATGCTTTGGATATGTTGCCAGACAGTTGGAGCAAACATCTCCAAGAGAATAAGAAGATTTGTTGGGAAAAGATGTATGAGGAAGATGTGGATTCCCGAAAGCCTGAGGAGACGGAGCAAGAGGAAGAAGAAACTGTTGAACCCGAGAATGCTCATGGGATTGTTAAACTGTTGAAAGAAATGGAAAAGAGGCTGACCGCGAAAATGGACACAGGGTTTGATAAGGTGAAGGCTGAGTTTTCGGGTTTAGAGGATAAGTTTCTCGGTTTAGAGAAGGATGTAAAGGATCTCAAAGATGAATTTTGGAGAGGTGGTGGAAGAGATAGTGGCGTTGATTTCAATTTCGGATATGAGAGGGATGAGAGAGCTGAGGGTACGGGAAACAAAGGAAAAGAGAAAGTAGGAGAAGAAGGAGGACAGAAAGTACAGAAAGAAGGAGAGAAGGGAGGAGAAGAAGGAGGACATAAAGTACATAAAGAAGGAGAGAAGGGAGGAGAAGAAGAGAAAGGAGAAGAAGAGGAGACAGAAGAAGAAGAGAAAGGAGAGAAAGGAGGAGAAGAAGAGAAAGGAGAAGAAGAGGAGACAGAAGAAGAAGAGAAAGGAGAGAAGACAAGAGAAGAAGAGAAAACAGAAGAAGAGAAAGCAGAAGAAAAAAAGAAAGCAGAAGAAGAAGAAGCGAAAGCAGAAGAAGAAGAGAAAACAGAAGAAGTATGACAGAAAGTAGAGGCTACCAAGTTCGGAACAGTTATAGGGATTGATCTTGGTACCAACTACTCTTGTGTTGGTGTTTACAAGAATGGCCATGTTGAAATCATTGCCAATGACCAAGGAAACCGTATTACACCTTCATGGGTTGGTTTCACTGACTCCGAGAGGCTCATTGGTGAAGCTGCTAAGAACCAGGCGGCTGTTAATCCTGAGAGAACCATCTTCGACATCAAGAGATTGATCGGAAGAAAGTAAGTTCATTCTCTTTTTTTCCTGTGTTTGTTTTGTTTCATCATTCATGTTGAATGTTGCTCTTGTGTCAGGTTCGAGGACGAAGAGGACAGGAAGCTTGTACCTTACCAGATTGTCAACAAAGATGGAAAGCCATACATTGAAGTCAAGATCAACGATGGTGAGACTAAGGTTTTCTGTCCTGAGGAGATCAGTGCCATGATCCTGACTAAGATGAAGGAGACAGCTGAAGCTTACCTTGGGAAGAAAATCAAGGACGCTGTTGTCACTGTGCCAGGTTAGCTCCTTCTTGTCAATTCTGCATCATCATTTTTATCTCCAAATTCTAAACAACAGTTGATTGATTCTTTATCTGGTTTTGACTGTTTGCATAGCTTACTTCAATAATGCTCAAAGGCAAGCGACCAAGGATGCTGGTGTTATTGCTGGTCTCAATGTTGCCAGATTCATCAACGAACCCACTGCTGCTGCTATTGCCTATGGTCTTGATAAGAAAGGTGGTGAGAAGAACATCCTTGTCTTTGATCTTGGTGGTGGTACTTTTGATGTTAGTGTCTTGACCATTGACAATGGAGTGTTTAAGGTTCTATCCACAGATGGTGACACTCACTTGGGAGGTACGTAACTTACCATTTTGATCACTCGAATCCATCTGTTAATCAGTGAAAACCACAAAATTAAGTTGATGTTAAACCTTTGTTGCGCAGGTGAGGACTTTGACCACAGAATTATGGAGTACTTCATCAATGTGATCAAGAAGAAGCACAAAAAGGACATCAGCAATGACAACAAGGCTCTCGGTAAGCTCCGAAGGGAATGTGAGAGGGCCAAGAGAGCTCTTAGTAGCCAGCAGGAAGCTCGTGTGGGGATTGAGTTCTTCTTTGACGGTGTTGATTTCTCTGAGCCACTCACAAGAGCTCGTTTTGAGGAGTTGAACAATGACTTGTTTAAGAAGACCATGGGACACGTGAAGAAGGCCATGGATGATGCTGGTCTACAAAAGAGCCAGATCGATGAGATTCTCCTTGTTGGTGGAAGCACTATGATTCCAAAGGTTCAACAGCTGTTGAAAGACTTCTTTGACGGGAAAGAGCCGAACAAGTCCTTGAACCCTGACGAGGCTGTTGCTTATAGTGCTGCTGTCTATGGTGGTATTTTCAGCGGAGAAGAAGCAGGACAGAAAGTAGGAGAGAAGACAGAAGAGAAAGGAGAAGAAGGAGGACAGAAAGTATGAGAAGAAGGAGGAGATAAAGGAGAAGAAGAAGCAGGAAAGAAGGCAGCAGAAGAAGAAGCCGCGACGGCTCTGACTCTTATCGCAGGTGAACCAAAGAAGAAGAAGCAGAAGGTGGAAGCTACGAAGCGGGATGTGCATGCTAGGGAGATTAAGCCATCTATGCACACAAGAACATCATACACAGTAGAGAAGAAAGGGAGAAACACGAGGAAAGCAACTGTGAAGAAAGAGGATGATGGAGCGGGTGGATCTAAGAATGCAACCGTGAAAGAGTCTAAGAAAAGGAAGGAGACCGGAGATGTCGTACGCACGAGCCCACGCAAGAAGACAAAGAAGAAGAATTAGGAGTCTATGTTTTTAGGTTGATGTTATTAGGATGATGTTATTTTGTGTTGGTTGTGTTCCCTTTTTTAGGTACTTAAGTGTTGGAGGGATTTAAGGGAAACAAATACTCATATTTTGTTATGTTCTTGGTTTCGTACTACTAGTAATACTGGGTACTACTGTATATTAATCCAATACTACTGGGTACTACTGAGATTAGCAACCACGTTTTTATCACACTAAAAATATTAAAAATGTTCAACACATGCGCCGCAAAACGAATAAAAAATAATATTTACTTTACTCATAGTTATACTTAGTTTTCTAGTAGTACTGGCTTGCACATAGTTATATTTTGACAGTTTTCACGTATAACCAGTAGTAAGTACATAAGATTATAAATTTTCTAGTAGTATTGATCGAATTGATCACTTTAAATATATTTCCTATCATTTCGTATACTAAAATTTCCGAAAACACCATAATCGGATGTTTCACATAAAAAGTGGCTACTAACTCATACATAAACCATATATATAAGGTCTAGTTTTAGGGAAAATATATGTTTTGCTATAAATTCTTTGAAATTTTTCGTATGTTTCTAGTGGTATCTAAGTATCAAGTAGACACAGTCCTACGTACATAAATGGACATAGTAAGGAAACAAAACGAAATTTCGAAAAGAGAGAAAATACTTGAACATAGTTATATTCAGTCATACATAGTCATACAACTAATACACAGTCATACGAAGTTATACGTAGTTATACCGGGCAGAGAGAATTACCAAAATAATAATACACAGTCATATGCAGTTATACATAGTTATACCGGGTAGAGAGAATTACCAAAATAACAAAACACAGTCATACGCAGTTATACGTAGTTATACCGGGCAGAGAGAATTACCAAAATAACAATACACAGTCATACGCAGTTATACATAGTTATATCTGCTAGAGAGAATTACCAAAATAACAAAACACAGTCATACGCAGTTATACATAGTTATACCGGGCAGAGAGAATTACCAAAATAACAATACACAGTCATACGCAGTTATACGTAGTTATATCTGCCAGAGAGAATTACCAAAATAACAAAACACAGTCATACGCAGTTATACATAGTTATACCGAGCAGAGAGAATTACCAAAATAATAATACACAGTCATACGCAGTTATACGTAGTTATATCTGCCAGAGAGAATTACCAAAATAACAAAACATAGTCATACGCAGTTATACATAGTTATACCTGCCAGTGACACCATTTGTACCTAGTTAGGTTCCTGGACATTGGATTCCTGCAAATTGGGATTTTGTACACGTCCCTTTCCTCTTTCTTTTCCTCCATGTTCTCCAGGTGATAAGAACCGTGTTTGTTGAGGAGGTCCTCTCTTAGTTTGGTGGGGCGGAGGCATGCCTTCTCGGAACGAGCTAGAATCTGTCATAGGAATCACCCATGTTGACATATGTGGGACAGGATATATCGTCCTAGAATATGCCATTACCCACTGCTCAACCGTATAAAACTTAGAGGCAAACTCATAACAACGGACGTCAGTCCCTCCCCCTAATCGGATGATACCTTGTATCGTATGCACGCATGGGTACCTATCGATATCAAAATACTTGCAACTGCAAGTTTTTTCCGTCAAATTAACCACATAATTCTTTCCATCTTCTCCAATCACATTGTACTCATACGTCCAGCTGTTTAACTCTTGCGACAATAGCTTCTTCGCAATCGGTAAATTACTCTCTAAAATGTTGTTCACATAAGGCACCAGCTTCTGTGAGTCGGCTACTTCAGTGGATGCCTTCCGATACCTGTTGAACCATTCAGCTATTTTTTCTATGATCATATCAATCATAGGCAATAACGTGTACTTCCTTGCTTCAACGAAAACACCATTGATTGATTCTACACTATTGATGGTTGTTATGTTGTATCTTTCTCCTGGAAAATAACATCTTGCCCATTTTTCCACCTCAACACTTCTTCCGAGATACGCGGCTGCAGCAGGATACCTTCTCTCGAACGAACTACAACGTCTTAGGAACACATCCTCTGTATAAGCTTCCGCGCATGACATGAAATGCCCCACAACTGTTTGTTTCAGGGTATTAGAAACGCTACCTTTCACATTCTGAGCCAAATGGTATACACAATACCCATGGTGAGCCAACGGGAACACCACACTTATTGACTTGATGAAGGATACATTCCTATCAGATATAAACACCAGTTCACGCTCGGATCGCTTGGCTTTTTCAGGATCATCCTTATCCTCTTCCACTATCACTAGTTTTAATTTATTCATAAACCACATCCAATTTTCTTCTTTCTCACCATCAGCTACACCGAAAGCAATTGGATAGTGGTGATGATTAGGATCTTGAGCCATCGCAACAATTAGAACTCCACCATAACAATGCTTAAGGTGGGTGGCATCCACAATGATGACTTTCCTCATGGATTTGAACCCTTCAATACAAGCTCCCAGCGCAAAGAACATATACTTAAACCTATTATGTTCATCCCATTCTACACAAGTTTGTGTACCCTCATTCATCTTCCGTAGCATATACAAATACGCCTCCAACATCCGATAACTCTCCTCAGGACTTCCCCTCACAGTATTAGCAGCTTGATGTTTTCCCCTCCAGCACGTAGTGTATGATAGGTCAACACTAGCTTTTGTTTTAACAAGCTTCATCAGAAGTTTTGGCCTCGGAGTCTCCAAACTACCTGGAAACTCTTCCTCCACAATAGCGGAAACTATTTTTGCTGTCCCTTTCCTTCTTTTTATCCTTGTACTTGCATCAGCTCGAGAGCATGTATGCATATTCCTGTAAGTTACAAGTGTCCAACTATCTGAATCACGATTCGCAATAACCCGCACATACCACTCGCAACCTTTATCTGCTGCCACACAGCATAGCACATATCGTTTTGTACACGACTTGCTTATAATGTACTCAAAACAATTTTTATGTGAAGCTCGTTGAACTAAGAGTTGCACTTCATTTTTACTTCCGAATTCTTGACCCAATTTCATATCTATACCATCTTCCCATGGAGTGGATACAAGGCTAGATCCATCCACAAAATTTTCTTCCTCATTATTTTGCTCATTATCTTCAGGCATATAAAAATGTTCTTGCTCATTATCTTCAGGACAATAAAAATGTGCCAGCTCTTCGTGATATGAGATCATAAAAACAAACAGTTATATCAGTTATACCTAGTTATACAGAAAGTAATACATAGTTATACCCAGTTATACCTAGTTATACTAAACAGACAGAACACACAAAACTAATCAAACAGTTATCCGTAGTTATACCTAGTTATACTAGACAGACATAACACACAAAGCTAATCAAACAGTTATACCTAGTTATTCCTAGTTATACAAGACAGAAAGAACACACAAAACTAATCAAACACTTGTACCCCCGTTTTCCCAGTTTTACCAGACAGACATAACACACAAAACGAGTCACACGTTTACCTTGATCTACCAACGCATGGTGTTCCAATGGTTCATCTGTGTGTAAAGTTATCATATCATTATCCCCTACAACAACATCACTTTCTCCAATATCTCTTCTCGCTTCCACACATCTCTGAGTTTCATCCACAACATTGATGGGACCATCCACATTGATGAGCTCCACATTCAAAAGCTTTCTACAACCATCTCCATTCACTTGCATTAGGTATTCAAAAACCTCATAATCATTCGAAATTTCTAATGGTGTCCAAAGATTCGAAATCATCGGAAAGTAACTAAGTTTCAACTGCGTCGTAGCTTCATCTATCATGATCTTTCTCCTAATTCCGTCAACCAACGCCGAATAAGTCACCTCCTCCGGTGCACTCCGTATCGCTAAACTCTTAATTTTATCTCCTTTTGAACTCCATCTTGCGCAATCACCTTCCATTGAGTAACATCCTCCATAATCAAAGCATATGATTGTGCAATTCATTGTCATGTCCCCTGCAGTACCAAAACATATGTACCAGTTATTCTCGATACTACTTGTTCTACCAGTTATTCTCAGTAGTACCAGTTATACCTATAAAAATTAGGTCCGATTTTGTTTGCTTTATAATGATTCAGCTGCCACAAAACCTAGCACATTACCATAATAAACTTATAAAACAAGTCCAATACCCAGAAACACATTGGATATCCAATATCCAAATTTAATTTACAAACAAATTTCCAAAACTAGAACAAAACCTAATGTAACCCTAAACATGAAACTTCCTAAACAATGAAATATCATACCTTAATTTAGAAGATTCAAATGTGCAAGAATGAAACAACTCTTAATCCTTGCCTCTGTTTTTCGTAACTCCTACATGAAGAAGAAGATGGACTAAGGCAAAGAGACTTCAACGAGATGGAGAAGAAGAAAGGTGATGGCAAAGAGATGATGAGATGAAGAACACAGAAGAAGGACGAGGAAGAGAAGTGAAGCAGAAGAGGAGAAGAAGCTCTGTTTTTTTTCAGCGAGAGGAGAGAGAGAGGAGAAATCGCGACGAGAAAAGAGAGGAAGAGAGAGAAAGAATTTAGTGCTTGTTTTTGATTGGTTGAAAATTAATTTGGTTGGTAAAAAATTTATTTAGTTTGGTGGATTATTTAATTGGATGGAGTGGATGTTTATATATAATAATAATAAAAAAAAAGAGTAGAGTTGAGAAGGGAAAGATTGAGGGCTTAGATTTATAAAAGACTCTAAGAATTTTTTTTGTCCATTTGGGGCTTATGACGTTTTTGTCCTTCTCCCCAAATAGTAAAACCGTAGTCCAAACTTTTTTTTATCATCTTTGACTCTTCGGCCACCGTCGATATTGTCGGTGACTGTGAGAGAGCTTTTTCTTTTCTCGTTTTTCTTTTGCCTTGCTTTTCATCATGTTCTAGGGGTTCTCTATAGGAATAGAGAGCGGGTTTGTCAATCGTTAGTGCGGCATAGAGCGGCGTCCCTAGAGATCTAATCAGTGTTCCTCAAGAGTATCTTGCCTTCTTCGATCCTTCTTCCTTGAGGCTGAGATGAGGGGTTGAAGGAGGTTCACTCTTGGTTTCACAGAGGCGATTTCCTCGGCTACAGAAGTTCTAATTGGTCTAAGGCGGCGAGGCAGCGGCGATGTAGATCTTTGTTTGCGACAGGTGACGGTGGCAAGGAGGTTTTCGGTGTTGAGGCCTTCGTGATCTTGTCCTTCACCGGTGCGGAGGTGTGTGTTTTCTCTTTCTTCACTCCGATCCGTTTGAAACCCTTTGTGCTAGATGATGGTTCATGGGTTTCGGGTGGGATCCTCGAGAGGCAGCGACGTTTGGTTCCTTCTGGCTTGTCATGGTTCTCCATGTCGCCGCTCGTTCTATCTTGGGTTGGCTAAGTTTCGGATGTGTCAAGGCGTGTGTTCTTTTTTTTCTCCACTCGATGCAGACGGGACCTGAAACAAAGAGATCTTCCCCTCGACGATGGGCATGGTTTTTGTTCGGAGGTATGGTGGTTGCGGCGACGGAGCTTCTAGGTCTGCTTGCGGTGGCTATTTTTTCTCTTGGTTTAAACCAGCTGTAACCCTAGTTATAGGTTAATCCTTCAAATCGGACCCATTTGGGTTTTTCCGGTTAAATCTTTGAAATTATGTTGTACCTTTCAATTAAAATATTTGATGAAAACCCTTTAACAAAAAAAAATTGTCGCGTCGTTTTCAAATGAGAAAGTAACTTAAACTTAACCAGCCCAGTCCAGCCCAAATCTTCTTGAACATGATTACTTTGGAGCCTGTATCTCTTCCCCATCTACGTTACCACAAAATCTCTACAATCCACAATCACTTCCATGGCATTGAAGACCTCGCTCAAGGAACGCTATCAAATAGGTCCCTTGATTTCTCCTTCACGCTTGCAGCTGTTTAAGAGATCACTAACCATTTTAACATTCATATATTATTATTTTTACACTTATTTTTTTTAGTGTTTAGAGTGTAGAAATTTTCTTAAATGAAGAGTAATTTGTGTAAAATTATTCTGCCACAAACTTTGAAATGTGAACGGACGAAAATAATGCCTAAACCTGTTTATAAATAATGATCAAACAATTAAATATGCTCAATTATTCACGACTCGCATTAATTTTGGGCTTAAAGATTAAACAAACTTGTATAGTTAAAAACAAAAAATAATCGTCGAACAAAATTTTTTTATGATATGCAGTACCGTGTCTAGACTTCTAGGGTCCGAGACAAATTTAAAAAAATATAATTTTATTTCAGATAATTGTTAGAATGTCAATAAACTCTTATTTTAGCATCAAAGGGGCTTGAAATTTGGGATGAGAGTCTCAAAATTTGTTTTTACCATATTTTTATCATTATACTACAATTACTCCGGGGCCCTAAATTACACAAAATCATCCGGGACCCCGAGGCGAATGTCTCTTTAAAAACAAAGGCGGCACGCCCTTGATGATACGATATAAGGATATCATTTAATTGGTACCACTATCACTAGGGATGAAATTATTATCCGGGATCCGAGATCCGATCCGTTATCCGTTCGGATCCGCTCTAAAAATTAGGATATCCGGAGAGCCCGGATCGGGATAAGGATAGTAAAATCTAGGATCCGTGAAAAGAGGATCTGGATCCGGATACCAAAATTTTAAGGTCCGGATATCCAGATCCGGATCTGGACGCATTAAATATACTAGAAACGTATATTTTTTTTTATATATATTAAGCTATTTTATATAAATATATATATATATATATAAGTTGATTTTAGTTTTTTATAATATATTATTTTTATTATGAAAAATATCATTCAAAATTTTAACTAATAATTTTTTTAAAAAATTTACTTATTAATCATTTTAATTATTTTTAATATTAACTTTGGATCCGAATCTGGATCCGGATATCCGAATTTTTGGTCGGATATTTAAAGTCTGGATATCTGGAGGCCACAGATCTGGATCCAGATGCTTTTACCATGGATCCCATGGATCCTAATATGGATACGGATACCCTAAAATTTCAGGATATCCGGATCCGTCCCATCCCTAATTATCACAGTTTTTAGTATATTTACTCATAATAATTTGTACTCCCTCCGTTTTAAAATAGTTGTCATTCTAGCTTTAACTTTTTGTTTCATATTATTTGTCATTCTGCAATTTCAATGCACAGTTATGACTAGTTTTTCTATTTTTATCCGTACTTTTAACCTTATTAATTACTTATATCAAATAAAATATTATATTAATTATGGGTAAAATATATATTTAATATGTTTTTTTAATCTGTACGAAAAATTCCAGAATATAAATTATTTTGAAATAGAGGAAGTAATTAATAGTACTACTATTTTACAATAGTAAAAGCAATAAAAGTTCGACATGAAATTTGAAAGGACCCAACGTTAAGAAAATGGTAACGTAGGAACCCGCTTTGTTTATTTATTTATTTTGTTCTTCTTCTAGCTTAGGGGGGTCTCTCGTGAATAAGAAGCGCCACGAGGAGCGTTTTGTTTACTTTATATTCAACTTCCATAAAATACTATACAGTTCCTCACATTATTTATCCTGTTTCTTGTGTTCATATAATTCGAACGCAAAAAAGAAGAAGAAGAAGATCTCTTACTCCTTTTTTATCTCTCTATTTAAATCCCAAACCCATTTCATATATAACGTCAAAGAAAGCTCTGAAAAAAACAACAATGGAATTTGAGTTTGATGATCAAGAAAGGTTCTGTACGACTCCTAAGCTTCCTCTGTTCTCAATTCCATTGAACAGGGCATCGGAGACTCCTGGCCTAGCGACGCCGCCTGTGAACATCGCCGGATCGGTCCCGTTTGTATGGGAGGAAGCTCCGGGAAAGCCACGCGTTTTCGATGAGAACAAACCGCCGATGTCCAAACAGAACGCCGGAGGAGGAGTCGTGCGGTGCCTTGAGCTTCCTCCGAGGCTAATCGTGCCTATAGCGAATGAGCCATCTCCGACCACAGTCCTCGATGGTCCTTACGTTATACCTCGCCGGTCTCTTTCGGTGATATGGAGAAGCGAAAAAGACTCTGAGGGTAGATTCGACTTTTCACGTTCCACAAACGGCCGCTGCTGCGACGGTGGTACGACGGTGAAGATCAGTAGAGTAAGAAGAAAAGGAAGCCTCTTGAATCTCTCTCATTCCAAATCACAGTTTTTGGTAAGTTTCAAAGCTGTTAACTTTTCTCATGACGTTAATTTCTGTTGTAAGATTCTTGTTCTCCGTTGTATAAGTTACTTTTACATGATTCAAAATCTCAACAATTTGTCTTTTCTTTCTTTCTTTTGACATTTTTTGTTAGGGCTGTGAATGTTTTGGAACCAATTTCAAAGCTGTTAGCTCTCTTTTTGCCCAATTTGATTAACCCATTTGAACACGCAGGCAAAGGTTTACAAAGGGTTTAAGCAAGTGATTCCATGGAGCCGCAGGCATGAGAATCTTCCAAGGATGAGTTCTTCCAATATTTAAATAGAAACTCTCCAGTTTCCTTTTTTTTTTTACTAATATATAATTTCTCTCTGTATATACCACATATTCTACAATTTATAGACATGAGAAAATTATTACAGATTTAGGCACATATATGCTTGTGGTACGGCTTTGTACAAAATCCAATGAAGAACCCACATTCTTAATGTCGAGCAATGTCCTTGAAGCAAGCTGCTTTGATGAACATATTTGGAGACAATTAGCTCATGATGAGCACAATATCACTAAAAGCTTATTTGTAACTAAGATTTAGAAGTCCTATACACCTTTTATCGTTCGTGTCAACTATAAGATCCCTAAATTTCATGAGCTCTTTTGCCAGATGATAATCGTACAAGTTCAGTATGATTAACACAAAAAGAGAGTTCCGGAAGATAGGTAAGGTATGAAACTACAGAAGAAATATTGTGTCCCTTCTTCTCATTCTTTTTTTTTTTTTGATCACCTTCTCATTCTGTAGTGAAATTATTTTAATGCTACACCCTTGTTACTTCTATTTTGTCCGGTATCATCTGCCCTTGAAACCTTAGAAAAAATACCCATTTGGTTCACTGCCATATAAATTAAGACATTTGATATATTATCATATTTTGTCGTTTTAAGTCATTTATTTTAAACCGTTTGTTTGTATTGTTCATATGTTCTTTTTTAGATTTGATGCATTTAGACTTGTGCGTATAGTCCTTGTCTATTTAATTAGATGTGGAAGCATTTTGGATCAAGTAGTTATCGATTGGAAAGAGATTATGAATGGAGGATTAAGAATCGAGGACAAACAGAGAAAATTGAAAACCCAAGAAGATAAAAAAAAAACTTAAAAGTGAAGCAGATTGGACCAAATCAACAAAGAACCAAATAGGCTATCACCGACCTCAGCCAATGGGCATAAAAATGCAATATCCAACTCGGTTGTCGGGTTGAAGCGGCCGACTCCTAAAGATGTCTCTCCCAACCCAGCCGGTTGGCCGATTTTTCAACATCCTTATCCAACGCGATTACCTTTCTTTTCTTCTTTTTAGTTGGATGATATCTGATTTATCTCGGATTGACCCAATATCGTTTTATTGCACTATAAATACATTTTAGACCTTAGATAAACCTATGTTTGTTATATTTACCTCTTTTAGATCAGAATTTGTTATAATTTTATGGTACATGGTTTTGGTTATATCGCTTTATGATTTGAAATCTTATATTCTCTCTGTATCAAATTAGATGATTTTTAGAGGTTTTTTTTTTTTTATCAAATTAGATGATTTTTTGAGTTTTCTAGACAAAATTAAATGCATTTTTAGTTACTTTGACTATTTGTATTTTGCAGTTTGATTTACTGTTGGTTGAATTGTATTTAATTGAATGATAAATGATGTTTTAATATAGAAAAACTAAAGAAATTAAAGTTTTTTTAATCTATATGTAACATCTTTAAAAATTATTTAAAATGATACAGAAAAAGTATTTTAATTGTTTTTTTGTTATGCTAAATGTAAGATTCTGTTTTTATTGTCTTTTGCTATGAGTGAGGAGTAATCTCTTTGGATTATGGATATTTGATGATGATTAGATCATTATGAATCCTTGATTTGAGTTGCAGTTAATGCTAGTTTTTTATTTGATCAAATATAGAACTTAGGAATTTTATGTTTGAAATATGGTTGATGAAATGCTCGAACTAATCTTAAATTGGTTTTTCTTCTTAACCAATGAAAATTGATGTCAGGGAGGATGTAGTGTTATAGGAGAGGGGCACGTGTGCGCCCACAACTTATTTTAAAAATAATGTATTTTGTAGTTAAATTGTTGTTTGCACCCACTAGATTTTGAGATTTTGCACCCATTAAAAAATTAGTCAAAACCCAAACAGTAGAATAAACAAATTAAACTCATTAAAATAAGCTTTTGAAATTTTGACTTTAACAGTTGCTAATGCAAGTGTTAAGAGATGTTTTCTGTGAAGAAAACGTAGAGTGCATTTATAGAATGTTATTTTAATTTTAGTATGACATTATATCTTTAATATTTTATTTAATATATATTAATTTAATATTTATGCCCATGTTTAAAAAAATTCTTGGATCCACCCCAGATTGATGTTGTGATAAATAGTGAACTAAATGGACTAGATTTTGTATGATTATTTATTAATTAATTTGCAAATGAAATTTTAGCTAAATTAGATAATTAATGAAATTATTAGCGTAATGAAAATGGAACAATCAAATTCTTGTGATCCATGTTCTAAGATTAGTCTTAATGAATGTCTTGCATCATCAATTAGTCATCAAAAATGTTAGATCCATGTTCTACGATTTTCCCCATTAAGAGTTAAAATATTTTTGTGGGTCAGTTTTGGGCCACTCACTTTATGGGCCGTAGGATAAGCCCCTAATTGTTTTGCTACAACCCACATTACAAAACCAAGTTCTATTAGGAAGTATTTAGACATGACATATATAAATAAGAAGAAGATGATCGTGAGAGAAAATAATCGGGATTTTCTAGGGTTTTTCTTTTCTCCAGTTTTGTAAGCATACCTGCAAAAGAAACAAGTACAAATTAGGCTTAATTTGTAATCAAACTCTTTGGTTTAATAAAGGTCTCCCTTTGACAAATTTAGTTTTGTGTTCTTATAACTTAGATTCTCAAGGAAAGAAATAGGCTTATTTCTCAACAAGTGGTATCAGAGCATTCCAGGTGCGAGTGCAGAGAATCTAGGTTTAAAGATATAAGAAAACTAATCTGTTAAGATGGATCCTACACCGGGTAGGTTTGAGATGGAGAAGTTTGATGGATCGGGTGATTTTGGATTATGGAAATTCAAATTACTTGGGCAATTGGAGATCCAGGGGCTGTTAGTAGTTTTGAGTGAGGATTGGACATCCTTGACTACAAAAGAAGTGTTAAAAGAAGGTGAAACACAGCTAGCAGTAAGAGAAACAACGGTTGATCCTAAGAAAGCGGAAAAAGATCTAAGGACTAGAAATCTTATTGCGACTTGTCTTAGCGATAGAATCCTAAGGAAGGTAATGAAGGAAACCACTGCACTAGGCATGTGGAAGGCTCTGGAAAAGGAATACCAGACTCGTTCATTACCTAATCATATCTACTTGAAACAAAGGTTTGCAAGTTTCAAGATGGAGGAAAGCAAATCAATAGAGGAGAATGTCGATACCTTCTTGAAATTGATTGCTGATTTGGCCAGCCTAAAGGTTGAGATATCAGAGGAAGATCAAGCGATACAACTTCTCTCTAGTCTTCCTCCTCCCTTTGAGCCATTAGTACACACCCTGAAATATGGGACAGGAAAAGAGACCATTACTGTGGATGAAGTCACAAGTGCTGCATATGACAAAGAGATGGAACTAAAGCAAAAAGGAAAGCTGCATAAGGGACGATCTGGTTCGGACAGCTTGTTTGTTGGTTCTAGGGAAGGTCAGAAAAGCAAAACAACTACAGAGGAAGGTCTAAAAGTAGAGGACGATCAAAGTCTAAACCCAGATTTGATGCAGCTAATAAAGGAGCATGTTTCATATGTGGTAAAGAAGGACATTGGAAGAGAGAATGTCCAGATAAAGGTAAGAGGAAACCTGAATCTGCAAATGTGGTTCTGGAAGTGCCACAACCTATGGTTTTGACAGTTTGCACAGCAGCGTCTAATGGAGAATGGATCCTTGACTCGGGTTGCACTTTCCACATGACTCCAGATAAGAACCAGCTGTTTGACCTGGAAGAGTTTGATGGAACTAAGGTTAGAATGGCAAACAAAACCATCAGTCAAGTTAAGGGAATTGGAAAAATCAGAATCATCAATCCGGACAGGTCAGAAGTTATCTTATGCGATGTTAGATATATGCCTGATTTTGATAAGAGTCTGATTTCAGTAGGTATGCTTGACAAAAACGGCTGTAAGTATGAAGGTGGTAATGGAATGCAACATTATTACAAAGACGGTAAGAAGGTTTTCTCTGGAAGGTATGTGAATGGTTTATACTACTTACAAGCTACAGTAGTTGGAGCAGAAGCTAATGCAGTAAAAGAACATGCAAACATGACTGATATATGGCACTCTAGGCTGGGACATATGAGTTCTAAGAATATGGAAATTCTTAGCAAGCAAGGATATATATTAGATCTTAAGGGAAAAGAACTTAGCTTCTGCGATAGTTGTGTGTTAGGCAAGTCACACAAGCAGCCTTTTCCAGCTGCTAAGCACACAACTACAGAGATTATAGAGTACGTACATTCTGATCTTTGGGGCTCTCCTGCAAACCCTCCAAGTCTCGGTGGTTGTAGGTACTTTGTGAGCTTTATAGACGATTTCTCTAAGAAGGTATGGGTCTACTTTCTGAAATCAAAAGATGAAGCTTTCAGCAAGTTTAAAGAATGGAAAACAGCAGTTGAAATGCAGACAAACAAGAAGATCAAGTATCTAAGGACAGACAATGGGTTAGAATTCTGCAATAATCAGTTTGATAATCTATGCAAGGAATCAGGCATTAAAAGACATAGAACATGCACTTACACACCTCAACAGAATGGTGTAGCAGAACGATTAAACAGAACAATCATGGATAAAGTTAGGTGCATGTTGGCAGAAACTGGTTTAGAGAAGGAATTCTGGGCAGAAGCTACATCTACAGCAGTATACTTGATAAATAGGTCTCCTAATTCTTCTATTGATTTTAAGTTACCAGAGGAAGTATGGTCTGGTACTAAGCCTGATCTAACACACCTAAGGAGGTTTGGGTGCTCAGCGTTTGTTCATACAGTACAGGACAAGACTAGTCCTAGGGCTGTGAAGGGATTTTTCATGGGATATCCTTTTGGCATAAAAGGATACAGGGTCTGGTTGGATGATGAAGGCAAGTGCATTACAAGTAGAAATGTGGTGTTTAACGAAATGGAGCTCTATAAACACACATTGAATAATCCAAAAGAATCTGGTTCAGAGGTTGCAAACTCAGAATCTGAAACTCAGAATCTGAGACTAAGGGTAAACAAAAGAAGAAGGTTTCTTTTAGTGCACAACTAATCAGAGGACCTACACCTACTGCTACAGTAACTGACGAAAATTCAGCTCAAGGTGGAGTAAGTGACAGCATGGAAAACTCAGAGGAATCTGAATCTGGTACAGACTCAGTTGAACCAACAGAAGCTGAAGACACTGGATCAGACTACTCTCCATCAGATCTAGACAGTGAGGATTCGATCAATGATGGAGAAACAAACATAAGAGAGGGTGTCTTAGCCCGAGACAGAATGAGGAGAAAGGATGTTAAACGTCCTTCTAGATATGAAGATTGTAGCTACGTTGCTTATGCACTTGCGATTGCTGAAGAGATAGAGGTTATGGAACCAAAAACGTTTTCAGAAGCAATGAGAGGAAAGGATAGGAAGTTATGGAGTGGTGCAACTGATGAAGAGATGGACTCTTTAATCAGAAATCAGACATGGATTTTGATTGAAAGACCACTTAACCAGAAGACAGTGGGCTGTAAGTGGATATTCAGGCTGAAACCGGGCATCCCGGGTGTTGAAGATAAAAGGCACAAGGCCAGGTTGGTTGCTCAGGATTTTTCCTAAAAGGAAGGAATTGACTACAATGAGATTTTCTCTCCAGTGGTAAAACATGTATCCATACGGATAATGTTATCTATTGTGGTTAATTTAGACTGGAAATTAGAGCATTAGACGTAAAAACGGCTTTCGTACATGGGGACTTAGATGAGAGAATTCTAATGGAACAGCCTGAAGGATACGTTAAAAAGGGTGATGAACATAAAGTGTGTCTTCTGAAAAAATCTCTTTATGGATTAAAACAGTCTCCTAGACAGTGGAATAAGAGATTTGACAATTTTATGAAAAAAGAAAAGTTTATCAGAAACAGTAAGGACATTTGCGTCTACATGAGGAATGTGAACTCGCCAAAAGCTATTTATCTACTTCTCTATGTAGATGATATGCTTATAGCGTCTGGGAACAAAGATGAGATTAGGCGAGTGAAAGAGAGTCTAAACAAGGAATTTGAGATGAAGGATCTAGGAAAGGCTTCTCGTATTCTAGGAATGGATATCATTAGAGACAGAGAGAAAGAAGTTCTCATACTATCACAGGAAAGCTATATTGAGAAAGTATTAAAGGTTTTTGGTATGATCGATTCAAAACCAGTTACTACACCTATAGCTACTCATTTTAAGCACAAAAGCTTAAGTGATTCAGAAAGAGAAGAGGAGGCTAGATTTATGGACGAAATTCCTTATGCTAGTGCAGTTGGAAGCCTAATGTATGCTATGATTGGATCAAGGCCTGAATTGGGTTTTGCAGTTGGTGTGATTAGTAGGTTTATGTCAGCTCCAGGAAGAAAGCATTGGGAAGTTGTTAAGTGGGTTTTAAGGTATCTTAAAGGTACATTAAAAACTAGACTTACATTCACTAAACAAGGCAATTTCAGTGTTGAAGGTTTTAGTAATTCAGATTATGCCACTGATCTTGACAAGAGAAGATCAGTAACTGGATATGTGTTTAAGGTTTGGGGAAACACAGTAAGTTGGCGTTCTACATTGCAATCAGTGGTTGCGTTATCGACCACAGAAGCAGAATACATGGCCCTATCAACAGCAGCTAAAGAGGCTATATGGATGCAAGATTTTTGTGACGAGTTAGGTTTTAAAGACAAGTGTGTTACAATTAACTGTGATTCTCAAAGTGCTATCTCTCTAGCTAAGAATGCAGTACATCAGGAAAGGACAAAGCATGTTGCAACCAAATGGCATCACATTCGAGATTCTCTAGAACTAGGAATCATCAACCTAGCAAAGATACATACTAGCAAAAACCCAGTAGATTTCTTAACAAAAGCTTTACCTGGACCGAAGTTTAGCTTGTGTTGTGATCTGCTCAACGTCGCTTGAGGCCAGCAACAGCTCCAGGTAGCTCGATATCATCATGGGACTCTCGCAAAACAGATGAGAAAATGGGTTATGTCCGTTTGAATATGACAAAAATGATTATACGGTAAAGGGAAAAGGAAATGCGAGTTACCTGTTGAAGCTAAAGAAAGGACCGAGTGAAGAGAACATCGGTTCAAGGTGGAGTCAAACCTGAAATCAGAAGTTGAAGGACTCAATTTCAAGGGTTTCGTATTTGATAACAAGCGAGAGGTTAAAGGGAGAAATGGAAGAGTATTGTGTGCTTACATTACTAGAAATAAGGGTTTGGAAATCGAAAAGGAAGTAACTCGGGTTTGAAGACCCGAACTCGATGGAATCGGATGAAAACTACGACCAAAGGCTTCGGCTGGAGAAGAGCTTCTGACGGCGTGGCTGGTGTGAGGATCGGCGACGACTGCTGCGAGAACCGGCGAAGGGCTCGGTGACTCGGCTGCCTCAAGAATCAGCGACGGCGGCTGCGAGACATCGCCACAGGAGAGAAGAGAAAGGAGACTCCGGCGAAGAGAAAGGAGACTCCGGCGACTCCTGCAAGCGGTGATTCGTCTTCGTCGACTAAAGAGTAGAAGCCGGCGATTCCGGCAAATGAAATCGAAGCCGGAAAATCGCGAAGTCACTGATCGGGTTTTGCTTGGAAAAGGCCCGAAGTCACTGATCGGGTTTTGCTTGGAAAAGGCCCGGAGTCGGAGAAGGGAGCTGATCGGGTTTTGTTTGGAAACGACCCAAAGTCGAAGGGGCGTCTGCTTCGAAGTCGATGGCTGCGGCGACGGTCGCCGCGACTGCTGTTGCGACGGCTAATGGGAGAATCAGTGACGCAGTTGCTGCGATAGAAGCGGCGACGCAGTCAGGGCAAGGATGAAGCCGAAACAAAGCTTGGAGATGAGACAGCCGCATAGGAGGAGAAAAGGTGTGTCGGTCTTTTGGTGTGGGGAGAAATGAGATTAGGTTATTAGTGACCAAAAAAGTGGAGTTTGTGGGTCAGTTTTGGGCCACTCACTTCATGGACCGTAGGATAAGCCCATAATTGTTTTGCTACAACCCACATTACAAAACTAAGTTCTATTAGGAAGTATTTAGACATGACATATATAAATAAGAAGAAGATGATCGTGAGAGAAAATAATCGGGGTTTTCTAGGGTTTTTCTTTTCTCCAGTTTTGTAAGCATACCTGCAAAAGAAACAAGTACAAATTAGGCTTAATTTGTAATCAAACTCTTTGGTTTAATAAAGGTCTCCCTTTGACAAATTTAGTTTTGTGTTCTTATAACTTAGATTTTCAAGGAAAGAAATAGGCTTATTTCTCAACAATTTTCTTTGTTAATTGTTTCTTGCTTTGTTTTTTAATTGCTTTTCTTATTGATATGTTTGCTTTGTTATTGCTTAGACTTGTTTTGTTTATGCAATTAGTTAGTCTATATATAGAAAACCCAACCAAAAATTATTTCATTAGCTTAAGTGGAATCTACATGGTTTAATGTATTAACTTCATATCTCTTCAGTGGTTCGACGCTTAAACGTATGCTACAAGTGACTATCTAGTGCACTTGAGAGTGTGATTAAGGAATTACATTTGATTCCACATCTGGTGCTTGGGAGATTGTGCATTTAGTCATTGAGTTTAAGATTTTATTTAAGACTAAGGATTTCTTTTTTAATTTGTTACTAATTAAATTTCAATTTTTTTGTCTACTTTTCAAGGTGCATGAACCGGAGCTGTCAACAATGAAATATTAAATAGGTTGTGTTTCGGAACTAGGAAAGGAAAACAAGCATGAAGATAAGGAAAGACAAGCTAGATAAAAAGAAGACCACTTGAAGAGATTATGAATGGAATTCCCTCAAGGATACAACCAAGGATAAGGGGATCAACCTCCTAGAGAACAAGTTCATGGAGTTGGTTTACAACAAAGAGTTTCAATACAAGCTCAACTGAAACTTATGCCAATTGGAGCTCTTGATGAGCCTATCACAAGAGGGGTAAGACTTGGTATTCGACCTCCAACGATTTCAAACAACAATTTTGAGATCAAGTCATCAATATGGTTAAACCCTCCACATTCAATCAATGTGCAAGTGAGGTTCCTCTAGACCATCTAGATCGCTTTGAGATGCTTTGTAGGCTTTGAAGATTAATGGAGTGCCCAAGACACTATAAGGATGATCAAATTGTTCCCATTCTCTTTGGGTAACAAAGCTTCATAATGGGAGAGGAATGTTGCTTCGAGCTTGTGACTACTTGGGATCAATGCAAGAAGCAGTTTCTTACCAACTTCTTCCCTAAGAAAAATACCACTAAGTTTAGGAATTAGATCAATAGTTCAAGCAAGTTGCTCTTAGTATTGCTTAGGAACGTCTTAAAGGCTACACGAGGAGTTGCCTCATCATGGAATATCATAGGAGAATCTCTTGGGTATGTTTTACTGTGGTGTACTTTAGGAGCCTTATACACGACGAACTATGGAAGTTTTGCTAGTCTTGAAATGTGACTCAAGCAGAACAATTGATTGAAAATTTAGCTTAAGTTGATGTTTGTTATGGTGGAGACTATGATAGGACACTAAGTGGACGTAATGTTTATGATTAATGGTTCAAAGAGCTCAATAAGAAGTTAGACAAGATGGGTAAAGCGTTGCAAGCTAGTCAAAAGATTGTGAACTATGTTAATGAGTTTGATGGGTATCAACGATTCTATTAATAGAATGGTTGTGAAGGTTAGTAGAGGTACAAGAAGAAGCCAACTACTTAGGAAACCAAGGAGGCTACCAATACTTTATAATTCCCCCTAACCTTTCTTGCCGAAGCACCATGGGGAGAACCCACAAGATCAAGTATACATACCACAAACAAAACCTCAAGGACAAGTTTTCCAGCATCAGCCTTTTATTCCACTTCTACAAGGTCAAGCTCAAAGATTCCAAGGAAAACCACCATTTGTCCCTAACTTTCAACAAGGGTACTAACCGCGCAAAACAAATCTGTCAAACACAAGGGAACTCATCTACTCAAGCTCCACTTGATTTTGAAATAAAGGATATGCTCCAACAATTGAAAGAAAGAAGGAAATGCCAAGGGTCATATGAAAGTGACTAAGTAGATGGCGAAAATGCAAGGCAAAATGGATGGAGGATAATGATCTACAAGCTAAGTTTGGTATTGATAGTTGATGATGAAGATTTTTGGAAGGGTTTGGAATCGTTGGACTTGGAGATATGCCAAGTCTATCCCAAATGGTGTGAATTATTGACTATCCCCAAATGGTCTGGTTATTTAAGGGAAATGGGAAGAATTGGAATTATGATATATGAAGGTCTATTATCCCTTATATATTATTATTTGGGAAGTGATTACTCAAAAAAAGCTTATGTGCCATTTTTTCATATTAACTCCTCCACAAACAATTATGACATGACAATCTTTTAATGTAACATGACAAACTCTCTAGCAAACTCTTTAAAGCTTTTATCAAATAATAAAATAAACATGCTAAGCCTAAGGGTGGGATGATTCCGGATATCCTGAAATTTCAGACTATCTGGATCCGGATTCGTGACCTCCGGATATCCGGGTTCTAGATATCCACCCAAAAATCAGGATATCTGCGGATATCCGGATCCGAAATTAATATTAAAATAATTAATAAATAAATAAAAATATATTTTTTAAAATTATTAGTTAATATTTTAAATGGTGTTTTTTCATTATAAATATAATTTATTATAAAAAGAACTAAAATCAATTTATATATCTATTTATATAAAATTAGTTTACTAGATATATAATATATATGTTTTTAATATATTTAGTGCGTCCAGATCCGGATCCGGATATCCGGACCTTAAAATTTTGCTATCCGGATCCGGATCCTCTTTTCACGGATCTTAGATTTTACTATCCTTATTCGGATCGGGACACCCTAGATATCCTAATTTTCGGAGCAATTTCGAACGGATAACGGATCGGATCTCGGATCCCGGATAATAATTCCACCCCTAGCTAAGCCCACTAATTTCAAATGAAGGCATTAACCCACTAATTTGACCAGGGAATATATTATTACGATTGGATGTTTCGTGGCCCATCCTCTTAATTATAGGGTTGGATATTACGAAACAAATATATCTAAACTCGACTTATACATCCGTGTAATTATTCTCATAATTTGTAATTCATATATCTAGACGATTAAAAAAAAACTCTACTTATTTATATAGGAGATATGAGAAGATCAAAACAACTAATTTAAGTTAGTTTTCTCTTTAATTTTTTACGAACAAGTTAAATTTACCTTAACATGATAGAATCTTGTTTTGTAAATTTTTTATCATGTTAGAATCTTTAACATGATAGAATCGTGTTTGTAAATTCTTTATCATGTTAGAATCTTAACATGATAGAATCCTCTATCATGTTACCACCTCGACAACTATTTAATACTACCTTCATTACTTGAAGATTGATGTTTTAGTTTGTTCACACAAATTAAGAAACAATTAATTTTAAACTATTAATGCATTGGTTTTTAACATTAAATATTTTCAATACCTATGAACTAATAGTAATTCATAATTTAAATACTTTTGATTAATATTTCTTGAAGTTTGTAATTTGTTAACATTAATTAACAAAAATTATCATTTAAAAATTTCAAACAACAATCTTCATGGAATACAGAAAAAACTCAAAACATCAATCTTCAAAGAACGGAGGGAGTAGTATATTTAAAATTTTATATCAATATTAATTAGTTTTGATTTGTCAGATTGTGATAATTATCATTATATTCATTGATTGAACAAAATAATTCATTGTTTTGTCTATTACCATTGAATGTCTTTTATTTATAGTATTGTAAATTCAGTTGTATTACATTATAAGGTACATTGTACATTTTAATTTGAATATTTATATATTTTTTGTATATGAAATAATAAAATAGTGTAAAACTTAAATTCTAAAAATTCATATTATTAACAACAAAAATATCGACAATAATACCTTATCTATGATAAAAATAAAAACTAATACATATCTTTTACATTTTAAAGCGAAAAATATATAAGTAGTTTATTCACGTAAGAGGCGGATGAATCACCTAGTTAACTATATATCATTGGGATAACTTTTACTCTCTCTTGGAATTTTGGTTAAAAAGCGTCTATATGATTAAATGATAGATATCATCAAAAGAAAAGTTAGATAAGGAAAGAAGTAGTTATCACGTAGGAGAGTTTATAGGAATATAATTTGATATGAAGTATTATCTTAGAAATTTATTTTTATTGTTTTTCTTTATATTTCAATAAGTTTTAATAGAGACATGAAAGACACAAGAATTTTTGGTTTAATGTATATTTTGTTTTTTTTTCTTTATATCTTTTCTCTATCAGTATATTAATGGGGTTTCGGCTTATTTCTACCTGCACTCTGATCAAGTGCGAAAATTTTTACCCATTTTGTCAAAGAGTGCGTAACACTACCCAAACTCTGGGGTTTCGGCGTATTTCTACCCGCACTCTGATCAAGTGCGAAAATTTTTACCCATTTTGTCAAAAAGTGCGTAACACTACCCAAACTCATTATAATTTATATTTTCGTACCCAAACTACTTAAATTAGGCGTATTTATTCCTCAGGTATTACAGTGTTAAATTTTCTGTTAATGGTGCTGACTTGGCATCTTATTCACGTTTATCATAAACAATGATGAAAATTTTGATTTCTAATATATTTAATCGAAATTGTCATCATTGTTTATGATAAACGTGAATAAGATGTCAAGTCAGCACCTGAGGAATAAATACGCCTAAAATATAAATTATAAAGAGTTTGGGTAGTGTTACGCACTCTTTGACAAAATGGGTAAAAATTTTCGCTCTTAATCAGAGTGCGGGTAGAAATAAACCGAAACCCTAGAGTTTGGGTAGTGTTACGCACTTTTGACAAAATGGGTAAAATTTTTCGCACTTGATCAGAGTGCGGGTAGAAATAAGCCGAAACCCCGTATATTAATACATATAATTGCAAGTGGTGAACATATAATTGCAAATGGTGAAAACATATGTACTACCATTGGTGTTAGATCCAGAACTGATACAACAACATACTCTCACAGCAATAGCAACTTACAGATGTTTCAATTAGATGTTGCTATCAATCAGGGAATAGTGGCGGCCCAGTTTTCATGGGAAGAAAAGTTGTTGGCGTAGCATTTGAGAAAATAGAGAATGGAAACAATATAGCGTGAGTTGAAACTATTTTTCATTACAAGTTTTGAAGAATTTACGAACTTTTTTGGGTTTTTTTTTGTGTTGCAATTATGCAATCTTATCCTCATCTCTGCTAATTGTTAATGTGTTTGCCTTATTACTTCTCATTTGAATTTGTTTTGCAGTTTTTGATGTGGACAAACGTGGGTTAAATTTCAATAGCCTCATATTTATGAAGAAATTCGATGAAAGAGTATCTCTCAAAGTCTTGAGAAAAGGGGAAGAATATAACTTCATCTTGGAGTGTAATGAGTTTAATGATTTTATAATCTTTTTGGTTTTTCAAAATAATGTTTTCAATGTGTTTTATGTTTTATTCTAGTATGGACATATCGATGAAGGGTTACAAATGATTATCCGTCTCCAAGCTATTATATTCTCGCTAGATTTGTCTTCACAAATTCCAACCAAGGCACTGCAAGATTTCTCAAGTACTTTTTTCTTTTATTAGTTTGAGTTTAAATTACAATGTTTTCTTTATCTTTGACATGAGACTTAGAATTTATTTTTTCTTGTGTAGGTGCTAGAGTGTGATATAAACAAAGACTACACTTCTTTCATGTGTTGTTACTTACAAAAAGAAGAAACATTGAACCCAATATACTCAGATTTGAGATTGCCTTTTTCTTTCATGTGTTTTAATTTTCTTTTGTATGTTGAAATTGGTCTATGGAAAAGTTATTTATGTATGTTCATCTCACATTTGGAAGAAATTTGATTGGATTCTAAGTTTTTGAAATGGTTCAGTTTGTACACGTTTTTGTGCATGCATATTTTAGCTTTGGAAAAAGAGTGTCTTATGTGAGATATACACGGTGTTGATTTTAGTTTTTGGAAACAAAGAACATCTTCGGATTGTGTGATTTGCTTATGAACTGATGATTGCTCTGATATCGAATTGATATTCATCTTCTCATGTCAATTCTTGGAAAACTGAATAGCACAATATGCATTTATCTTTATGATTTGGAATCTCCTATTTTAACCTCTTTCTTAAATTTTTATTTTCACTATGATTAGCTTAAGATTCTCTTTTCGTTTCTTTCTTTTGTTATGAATGAGTAGTAATCTCTTTGGGTTATCGGTCTAGTATATTATGGATACTTGATGACAATTATGCTTACATCTTTATGAATTCTTGATTTCAGTTGCATTTAGTGCTTTAGCCATAGTCAAATTGACTTTTCTTCTTAAGCAATGAAAATTAAAGTTAGGAAGATTAGTGAGCAAAATAGATTTCTTTGTTAATGCTTATTGATTAACTAATTTGCAAATAAAAGTTTAACTATGTTATAATTAATGAAGATTAGTGCCATGAAAATGGATTAGTCAAATTCTTGTTATCCATGTTCTAGGATTAGTTAGTCATCATACTCTTTTGATCAATTGTTAGACCCATGTTTCATTGCTTTCCCATTAAGAGTTAAAAAAATTTCTTTGTTAATTGTTTCTTCTTTAGTCTTTTCATTGCTTTTCTTATTGCTAATTTTTGCTTTGTTATTGCTTAGATTTTTTTTTTCTTTATGCAATTAGTTAGTCTAGATAAACAAAAATCATTTACTTAGCTTAAATAGAATCTACATCGCTTAGTGTGTGAACTCCATGTCTCTTTAGTAGTTTGACTTAAAGCTATGCTACAAGTGACTATATAATGCGCTTGAGAGTTTGATTAAGGAATTACATTTTATTCCACATCGTCATCCTAGAGAGATAATTTCAAAAGTTTATTAGTAACGCTTAATCTCTCCACATTTTGTAAGAAATGAAAGTGATTAAAAATATAGATTGGTGAACTTTATTGACATGATAGAGCTAGAGAAATCAAAACATCAGAAAGACTGACATGCTAAACCATCTGTGAAACCCGACCCGTTTTTTTTTTTCTTTTTTTTTATACATTGAATCAGATTATCATTCCCATAAATGATAATCCTCAATAATCCAATCAATTTCACAAGTCAACAAATAACCAGCGGAAATCAAACTAAACCTTTAAACCAAACAATTCCATCATCAATTTAACCAATCATTCAAAACAGTCAACCAATATTCCAACAACCTAACCCGTTCTAATCTGAATTACTATCAACCTAGCAATTCAATTAAAACACACAACGACGAGCCACTAGATCCATCATCCCGTCCTCGCCCTGATTCCACGATCACACTTTGTCTTTACCAGGGTTATCAAACAGCAGTGAACAAGCCAAGCAAACGACACGCAAAACGTGCAGAATTGCGCCGTGTCGCGTGACACGCTTAAATGTGTCGCGCGACACGTCGCGCAGAACCTGAGTCCGAGCCTCATCCTCTCATGGCTCGAATCCCAGTCCCTTTTCATCGAAACCTGCATCGAAATCAACCAAACAACGCCAAATCCAACCAAGGTACGAAAACAAACAATCATACCATACAATCCTACTTCCCGAGAGTCTATGGTCGCGCACTCACCTCGACAACGGATTGAAACGAGGAAAACAAGGTACACATGGCACGACACGAACAGAAGGGAATAACTCGCGACTCCCTTTACCAAATCAAGGTCTGAAACCTGATCTGGAAACTAGACACCAAGCGCTTCGCAACGGTGTATAGAACGTCTCCTAAATCTAAACAGATGACGGTAAAACAGCCCGCAATCTCGCTAATCGAAACTGGAAAAACAGAGATTTCAGAAACAACACTCTGAAATCAAACGAATACAGAGAACGGAGATTACCTCCAAATCTGGATCCGAAACCTAATACAAAAACTAGACAGAGAGAGATTTCTAACGGCATAAGGATCATCTCCTGATTCTCTTTGGTTCGACGGGAATCTCCCCTCGAAGTGGACTGATCGCAGACTCGAGACTGCAGAACCATCCCACGGGAAAACAACGATAACTCTTAGAATACTAATCCTATTTACAAACCGTTTTCTCCTAAATCAAACTTAGAGAGTGGAAAACTTACTCTCCAAGTTTCACTCTGATCCGATCCGATCTTTCCCACCAACCCTCTCCTCCAAAAACCCGAGCAGAACTATTTCTCTCTCAAGAAAAACACTTCTCTCACAAAACTCTCTAAAACTCTTTCTCTGCTCAAATTTTCGGCCAACCTCAAGAGAAAACGCTTTTCTCTACTTAAATACGGAACCCTAGGTTCCCTAAACCAACCCAAACCAAACCCGATCAGAAATCAAAACCACACGGTCCAACTTAAACATGTGTCGCTTGACACAAACCTCTTGTGTCGCGCGACACAGCTCCAGCAAACATATTCCTTCGCGAATTAAACACACTAACAATTCTCCCCTACTAACAAGGATTCGTCCTCGAATCACAAGTTACACATACCTGACCCCTGCCAAAACCGTCACTTACGCCCAGAAACCCGACCAAATTTCCCCGGAACACACTGAAATGCACCGTTTATAGTCCCGACCAGGCCTGCCCAATTGATCATTCAACAATCAAACAAGAACATACCCGACCAACCGTAGACCCGGCGAAAGAACCAATTGATCGTGCAACAATCAAACAAGAACATGCACGACCAAGATGCTACATAAGTTCCAGAGTCGTCTGAACGAAGTTCCAGACACAAACAACAGCCCTAGACTAGATCCATCAAAACACACTCCTGGCCCTACCCGACCGATACCACCTGAGATCCTCAGCGATCCCCGAAGCTCATCAAGTCTCAACACATAGTCACATTACAGAACGCCCTGCCCGCACTCAATGTATATGTATATATATATATATACACACCCAGCACCCCCAAGGTCGTCACCCTGAGGTCAAGTGTATAACATCCAATCACCCTCCGGGCGGCCACCCGTCAGGCTGGTCTGCTCCCCGCTGACACATCCTCGGAACACACAGTCCGTCAAACGCTCTGCGAGCAGGAGACACCAATTGTCCCCTGGAGAGATCTCGTCTGTCTCTCGAGATATATATATACAGGAAACCGTACTGGTTCTCTAGAGAAATCATGTTCCCTCAGGTATGTCCGGCATCTTCTGTAACATGGCTATCAGTACCTATTGACTCGACTTCCTTCATGTGGTTCTCATGACATTCCCTCAGCGGAATATCGTATATGACCCCTCAGCGAGTCATCTGGAGTCCCTGGAAAAGACAAGTCCTGCAGAACCTTCTTTCCAGACTCCCCCAGGAAATAGACAGATCCCGATCCCACCTAGGATCTCTATTCCCCAGCTCAGAGTCCCGAGACAGACAAACCTCGATCCCGCCTAAGGCCTGCTTCCCGACTCCTCTAGAAAATAGACTAGTCTCGATTCCACCTAAGACTTCTACTTTCCAGCCAGCTAGAGTCCCGAGACAGACAAACCTCGATCCCACCTAAGGCCTGCTTCCCGACTCCTCTAGAAAATAGACCAGTCTCGATTCCACCTAAGACTTCTACTTTCCAGCCAGCTCTCCTAGCGAACGGACGAAACCTAACTACCCATAGGATCGCCGCCCCTAGAATCTCTAGCCATGGACTAGCTCTAACTCCCATAGAACGTCCATGCTGCCAGACAACACAACACACATGACCCTCACCGGTCATCTACTATAAGAACTCACATCTCATAGTCCAAACCTCATGACACTCTATCATGACATAGGAACTCCACATCCTAAAAACCCCTCATAAGAACTCACATCTTATGAAACACAAATAATAAGAAATCCCATCTTATTAAATACAAGATGTATATCGTGATGTTAGTCCTTTTTCGGGTTTACATAAGATTAAAACCTAGGTATCACTAATCAATGTAGAATAGTGAGGTTCGTTCAAAGGGACCAGCAATACACTCTAATCTTTTGAGATACGATTTCAGCTAAGCGATCAAGTGGTTTTAAATTGTCACGATTAGAAAGCAAATATGTAAATACGGTGTAAGCAATGATAATGAAAGAGTTAGGTCAAGGGATATCTCAGGGATTATGACATCAAAACCAAGCAATTATTCAGGTTATCAAGTTATGAACCAATCTAGAACTCAACCATAGATTCAAGAAGACCCAGTGTCGTGGCATCAACTACTTCAACAAACAATCTAACACGCTAAACTGTCGTTTGAGGTTACAAAGAATGAAGAGCATTAAGCGATTTGGGTTGATTTGTTCACGAGTTGCTTTAACTTCAACTTTCGTTGGCTAAAGACAACTCGCCCACCTAAATCAATTCCAGCAATCTACAACACTGTCGTGAGTAGATTCAACCTAAAATCAGAGGCTAAGTGATCAAGTTAACCTAGGCAATATGATCGATTATAGGTGGAGATATCGAATGATGTTCAAAACCTATCTATGCTTAGTTATGATTCTCTAATCCCATCGAAAACCCTCAACCTAACAAGGGGACTACTCGCACATATTTAAGAAACCAACAGCAGCAAGAGATAAAAGAAACATCATTAAATCAATGTAAAGAGATTAGGGTTTTAGGAAAACTCCAACAAAACGTGAAAGACAATCTCTAAAACAATGGTTCGAATCTCTCCCTCTCTCTCTCGTTGTGAATCTCTATGGTGTTGCTGCTGCTGCTGCGTGATTACGTGGCTGCTGTGTGGTGTGATTCTCCTCCAAGAATCAGCAATAAAGACCTATTTAAAGGCCCATTACGGCTGGCCCAAAAATAGGCTTGCAAAATTAGGGTTTTGCAAAAGGCCCATTAATGATTCTGCTGGGAGCAGGTGCTCCCTTTCTCGTACTAGGCGCTCCCTCTTTCGTATCAGGTGCTCCCTCCGGATCGATCGATCATAGAATTTACGTCGGTCGATCTGAATTTCAGATCGACCGATCTGCTCGGATATCGATCGATCTGCTCCATTCTGGGTGTCAGGTGCTCTCTTCTGGGCGTCAGGTGCTGTCTTCTGGGCGTCAGGTGCTCTCTTTCTCCAGAATGTCCAAAAAGGGTCCAACTTCATTCTTTTCTAGCCAATTCCGATTGTAAGTTCCAGTTATTGCTTCCAGCCGCTTTTTGTGCCTAGAACGACTCGTTAGAGAGTGAAAGACTCGATAAAAGCCTACAAAACAAGGGTTAGAATGCGCCAAAAACGCATTATATCAATATCGTTACAACAAAACGAAAATACAGCAACCGTAGCCACATGCTACAACCAAACCAAAAGACTGAAACCAACGAAATGAAAGACTTCTCAAGCCTCTGCTTGCTTCTCGAACCATTTCGAGAACTTAGTCTTCATCATCGCCTCTGGTTCCCAAGTCTTCTCCTCAATACCGTCACAGTCCCACACGACTCTCACCCACGGTATCCTCCTCCGGCGCAGAACCTTGACCCTCCTCTCGAGAATCCTCACAGGTCTCGCCTCTAAAGTCATGTTGGGTTGAAGATCCTCCGGGTTCCTAGCCAACACTTCCTTAAACTCATACAGACACTTCCGCAACATCGACACATGGAAGACCTTATATGAAAAGCCTTCTGAGGTAACTCCAAACGATAAGCTACCGGTCCGACCCGCTACACAACTCTGAACGGACCCATAAACCTCGGACCTAGCTTATTCTTTGAAATGGATCTGTTAGGATCCCTCAATATATCTGCCTTGAGATACCCCAGATCTCCCAGCTCATATTCCAACTCCTTCCTCTTTTTATCGGCATAACTCTTCTGCCGATCCTGAGCTTCCTTCATGTTCAGTCTCGAGACACGGATCTTCTCCGTCGTCTCCTGAACGAAACTCGCACCAAACATGCTCCTCTCCCCCACTTGAGTCCAGCATAATGGTGTCCTACACGGCCTCCCATACAATGCCTCATATGGAGCCATCCCGATACCCGCTTGATAGCTGTTGTTATACGCAAACTCTACCAGGTTTAGATGATCTGCCCAAAGACCACCATAATCCAGCACACACATCCTTCTTCATCCCAACCCAAAAATAATACCTCTTCAGACTCTGTACATCTTGGTCGCTCTCGGATGAATCGTTAACATGCTCAAACGAGCTCCTCTTAGAATCTCCTGCCCGAGACTCTCATTCCTGGCTACACAAACCCGTCCGTTCACTAGTATCGTCCTATTCACCGAGACCTGATACTCTGAACCTGCAACCCGAGAAGCATCAATCAACCCCTGATCCTTCTCCTGAGCTTCCCAACCTTGCTCAACACATCTTCCTGGTTAGCTGCCTCAACCCCGACGGCTCCTGTGAGATCAAGCACAACCTCAATGTACCGAGCTCACTCGCTAACTCCTCCAAATCCTACTTCTGAGCCGAAGCAACTCGCTTCCGACTCAAAGCATCAGCCACCAGATTAGCCTTACCCGGATGGTATCCAATCTCCAGATCATAATCTGCTACCAACTCCATCCAGCGCCTCTGTCTCTGGTTCAGCTCTGGCTGAGTGAAGAAATACTTCAGACTCTTATGGTCCGTGAATACCTGGACCTTCCCGCCATAAAGATAAGATCGCCAAATCTTCAAGGCGAAGATCACCGCAGCCAACTCCAATTCATAAGTAGGGTAGTTACACTCATGCTTCCTCAACCGCCGCGAAGCATATGCAATTACCTTCCTCTGCTGCATCAAGATACAACCCATCTCTCGCTAACAGAACTACACTTACTGAACTAAGTCCTGGGTAACAATCAAGATGGACCTTATACCGATCCAGCCAATCCATCCCCAAGATGACATCATACAACTCCACCGGACTGATAATCAGATCTGCGGGCATCAACTCGCCACCACCAGAGCATTCACTCCACAAGCCCGCCTAAAAGTAGCCAACGACTTCCCACCAGTCACTCTAACTACTCCCGACGTCTCCCTAGAATCACTCTGGATCCCGCTGCTATCCGCACACTCTGGAGTAATGTAGCAATTCGTTGCTCCAGAATCAACAACCGTGGGACTCACACCCGCCCACTACTAAGGTCTCTGCGTAATTCTCATGTGCCTAAGAACCCTAACGTACTATCCCGAGACTCGTCCATCCTAGGACAGCTCGCCAACCTGTGATCCATGCTCCCACACCCGAAGTATCTCAGACCACGCTGAACCCTCTGACTCGGTTCCAAAGTGCTCTCCCACATCCTCTTCTGTCCTTGCGCAGGCTTACCGCCCTTGCTCGGATCTACCTGCTACTGTGACATTCTCTGCTGGACAGGAGGATTAACCACCACCACATGCTCTCTCAGGTCCTCTTCAACCGTCGCAGCAATCTCAGCCAGCTCCGCCCTAGTGGCAAACTTTCTCGCTCTACAGCAAGTCCTCAAATCAGCTCGAAGTTCTCCCAAGAACCTCTCCACCTGGGCCTACTCACCCTCCATGCCTCCACTCGCATGAACTAGGAGTCGACAGAACTCCGCATCGAATTCCCTCACTGATCGGTCGCCCTGAGTCAACTCCAAAAACTCAACTCAGGTCGATGCCGCCTCTTGCAGAATACTTGGCATTAAACCCAGCCAAAAATCCACCCATGCCATCACTGCCTGCACTCGGAATCCCTCCGGATACCTCAAAGAGTCGAAGTTACGCTTCACACTCATCCGCCGCTCATCGGCCCCTCAGGCTTAGCACCTCTCGAGAAAACTCACGTGCTAATCATCTGCATCTGCACCATCATCCTAAAATAGGATAGGAGCTCCTCCATAGCCGCCACTCCTAGCTGCACCCAGCCATACCCGGCTGCACACCAGCCACACCAGGCTGAACCCCCGGAGCCTAACTCTGACCCGGCACCCCTCTCGGTAACTGCTCCAAGATCAATTGTAGCAGACTCGCCAGACTATCATCTCGATCCTGGCCGACACCTGCGACAGCACCCCCACCTGGGCCCGCCGCACCGCCAACCATACCGGGACTCTCACTAGTCCCACCAGCCCTCACACTGGTACACGCAGTGGCCACCCCGGAACTCTCACTAGTCCCACCATCCCTCACACTGGTACACGCAGTGGCCACACTCACGGATCCCTCCTGATACGTCTGCGAATTAGCCACCCGCTTCTGCGTGGTCTCCTGGGCCACACACGCGGCATCAGACTCATTCACAAGTCCCTGCCCGCGCCTACGCCCTCCACACCCACCTTGGCCTCCCCGGCCAATACCTCTAGCAACTCTAGTACCTTTACCCATCACACTCTGCCCTACCAATGGCAGAACTCTAGTATCTCTAACAATTCCTCTTCTCAACCAGAGGTAGAAACTAAGCATACTAAAAAGCATAAGAGGTCAAACAACACATACCGTGGAATCTCTTTGAAGGCTCGGAGATGATGATCTAGGACTCCAAACCCACACAACAATGTACTGACTAACTACTCATAATCAATCAAGCAATCCACAAACAACGCAATTGACAATCACATTCAATCAACTACGTTCTCCCGCCCTAGAACCATAAGGGCTCTGATACCAAACTGAAACAACCCGACCCGTTTTTTTTTTCTTTTTTTTTTATACATTGAATCAGATTATCATTCCCATAAATGATAATCCTCAATAATCCAATCAATTTCACAAGTCAACAAATAACCAGCGGAAATCAAACTAAACCTTTAAACCAAACAATTCCATCATCAATTTAACCAATCATTAAAAACAGTCAACCAATATTCCAACAACCTAACCCGTTTTAATCTGAATTACTATCAACCTAGCAATTCAATTAAAACACACAACGACGAGCCACTAGATCCATCATCCCGTCCTCGCCCTGATTCCACGATCACACTTTGTCTTTACCAGGGTTATCAAACAGCAGTGAACAAGCCAAGCAAACAACACGCAAAACGTGCAGAATTGCGCCGTGTCGCGTGACACGCTTAAATGTGTCGCGCAACACGTCGCGCAGAACCTGAGTCCGAGCCTCATCCTCTCATGGCTCGAATCCCAGTCCCTTTTCATCGAAACCTGCATCGAAATCAACCAAACAACGCCAAATCCAACCAAGGTACGAAAACAAACAATCATACCATACAATCCTACTTCCCAAGAGTCTATGGTCGCGCACTCACCTCGACAACAGATTGAAACGAGGAAAACAAGGAACACACGGCACGACACGAACAGAAGGGAATAACTCGCGACTCCCTTTACCAAATTAAGGTCTGAAACCTGATCTGGAAACTATACACCAAGATCTTCGCAACGGTATATAGAACGTCTCCTAACTCCAAACAGATCGACGGGAAAACAGCCCGCAATCTCGCTAATCGAAACTGGAAAAACAGAGATTTCAGAAACAACACTCTGAAATCAAACGAACACAGAGAACGGAGATTACCTCCAAATCAGGATCCGAAACCTAATAAAAACACTAGACAGAGAGAGCTTTCCAACGGCATAAGGATCGTCTCTTGATTCTCTCTGGTTCGACGGGAATCCCCCTCGAAGTAGACTGATCGCAGACTCGAGACTGCAGAACCATCCCACGGGAAAAAAACGATAACTCTTAGAATACTTATCCTATTTACAAACCGTTTTCTCCTAAATCAAACTTAGAGAGTGGAGAATCTTCCCCGCCAACCATCTCCTCCAAAAATCGGAGCAGAACTATTTCTCTCTCAAGAAAAACACTTCTCTCACAAAACTCTCTAAAACTCTTTCTCTGCTCAAATTTTCGGCCAACCCCAAGAGAAAACGCTTTTCTCTGCTTAAATACAAAACCTAGGTTCCCTAAACCAACCCAAACCAAACCCGATCATAAATCAAAACCACACGGTCCAACTTAAGCATGTGTCGCTTGACACAAACCTCTTGTGTCGCGCGACACAGCTCCAGCAAACATATTCCTTCGCGAATTAAACACACGTGTCAATCGACACACAACCAAAAATCACATTTTTGGTTCACGGGCGTTACAATCTGACTCGCATATATCTTCCTAGACCAAGAACTTCATAAGAGTGATTTCAGATTGGAATAACTAACTATTTAAGGTCAGGATTAATAATACACACCAATGGTAAGAGCATATAGTGATTGTAAAATGCAAGTTGGTGTTAGAATGGATTTATATATATAAGAAATCTTTTGGGGTAGCCAAACCTTCTTCATATCAGTACATGTTTTCAAATCACTCCAAAAGTAAACAACAAGAATCAAACAGTTACCAATTTATTGTATTTCCTCGCTTCGATTGATCACTTATCAAGTTATCAATTTGCAAGCTTTCCCTTTAAAATCGTAAAAGTAATAACTATGATGCACGGGGACGTTATTTTGAAGCCGTATCACGTACCGGGTACGTCCTCGTACCAAATACGCCACTGGTACTGCATCAGAGCGTTCCCGCGACGTCCCGTGAAGAAAGGTACGGCCAGCCGAAGATGGGTACGCCGTTGTTCAGAAACTGGGACGTCCCCGGTACGTTTCCTCGAAAAAGTCAGCGTCCCTTGGATTAATTATCAGATTTAACTAATTTTCCTAAAAAAAAACACAAACAAAAAAGGAATTAATGGGCTTTTTTAACTAGGGTTTGCATATACCATTCTATGAACGACTCATCGCCTTCTCTAGAACTCTCTTCAGCTTTTCTTCACGCTTGTTTGCTTTGACGTCTCTCACAATCACATCACGATTTCACTCCGTCGTAACTCGTAAGTAACTCACCGGCACGTCCAAAACAAGTAAGTGGGAATCGCTACACTATGTTTTGCCTCTGTTTAAACAATAAAATAATTTAGATTTTGTTTCAACTTGATCGTGTAGTCTATTATGTAGTTTGGTTTTTTCTTCTGTTGATCGTGTTCTTTTTGTTTCTATTAACAAAGAAAAAATTATATAAATTAAATTTCGTTTCAAAGAATAAAAGATCAACAGACTAGATAGTCAACAGAAGAATAAAAATCAACAGAAGTTGAAAGTGGATAGTTCTCAAAAATTTTTATTTTACATATGCAGTGAATAGTTCTCAAGGAAGCGTTGGTAATGAGTCTACCAATTCATCAGTTGAACTTGAAGTTGAAAGTGGAGAAGCTCCTTTGTGGCGTTATGTGACTAAAGTAGAGAGAAAAACTGGAGGAAGTTGGAGTTTTATATGTCATTTTTGTCGTGACACTAAACCTAAACAAGGTTCGTATTCCAGAGTTAGAGCACATTTACTTGGAAAAAACAGGGTATGGAATTGCTATTTGTAAGGCTGTACCAATGAGTAAGAAGCTTGAACTTAAAATGTTGGATGACGAGTTTGAGAAGAAGAAGAAAGAGTCGGGAAGAAAAGAAGTTCCATTGCCTTGTGAAGCGGATCAAGCCTACAAGAAAAGGAAGTCTTGTTTATCACCTATTGAAAGATCATTTGGTATTGCAGCAAGGGATCAATTGGACCAAGAAATCGCAAGAATGTTCTTCACTGCAGGTCTGCCGTTTAATCTTGCAAGAAACCCTCACTATTATAGGTCATATCAGTTTGCTGCTGACAATAAACTTGATGGTTATGTGCCCCTGGGTATAACAAGTTGAGAACTACTTTGCTAGATAAAGAGAGAGTTCATGTTGAGAAGAAATTAGTAAAACTGAAGCCAACATGGTCAGAAAAGGGGGTAACTATTGTCTCAGACGGTTGGAGTGATCCTCAAAGAAAGCCTCTCATTAATTTCATTGCTATTTCTGAAAGTGCTCCTTTGTTTCTCAAGGCCGTGGATTGTTCAGGCGAAGTGAAGAGTGGGGTCTTCATTGCTAATTTGCTACAAGAAGTTATAAACGAAATTGGCCATCAAAATGTTGTGCAAGTCATCACTGACAATGCAGCAAACTGTAAGGCGGCTGGAGATTTAATTCAGGCTATGTATCCTCACATCTATTGGACGCCATGCGTTGTTCATACACTCAATCTTGCTTTGAAGAATATTTGTGTAGCAAGGAACGTGGAAGCGAATGCAGAAATATATGGTGCGTGCAATTGGATAACACACGTCCATGGGGATGCTCTCGCCATCAAAAACTTTATCATGAACCACAACATGAGGCTATCGATCTTTAGTATGTTCTCTCCTCTTAAGTTGCTTTCGGTTGCCGATACGCGTTTCGCTTCCGTTGTTGTTATGCTTAAGAGAATGAAACTTATCAAAGTCGGCCTTCAAGCCATGGTCATAAGTGACGAGTGGTCTACTTATAAAGATGATGACATAGAGAAAGCAAGATTTGTTAAGGACAAGATTCTGAATGATGATTGGTGGGATAAGGTGTCTTATATCATTGATTTCACAAGACCCATCTATGCTATGATTAGGGCGTGCGACACTAACATGCCTTGTTTGCACTTGGTTTATGAGATGTGGGATTCAATGATTGAGAAGGTGAAGTCCGAGATATACAAGAAAGAATGACTTGGAATTGTCTGACACTAGTTTCTTCTATGAGGTTATTGAAGAAATCTTAGTGGCTCGTTGGACGAAGAACAACAATCCCCTACATTGTTTAGCTCATTCTTTAAACCCAAGGTACATGATTTTTAATATAAACTTCTTTTTCTGCTTGATTGCCAAACATGTGTCATATATATATATATCACGTTTTTTTGTATGTTGTAGCTTCTATAGTGAAGCATGGCTTAGTGAGGATTCAAGAAGAATTGCACCTCATAAGGATGGAGAACTTTCAACTGAGAGGATGAAGTGTTTTCGTAGGCTGTTTCCCAATACTGAAGATCAAAGTAAAGTTATGACTGAGTTTGCATTATTTTCGTTGAAGAGTGGTCCTTTTGAAGATTTAGACAGCATTTCAGAGATGTCTACTATCCCACCCAAGTATTGGTGGGCTAACTTTGGTGCTCAAACTCCTCTCCTTCAGACTTTGGCTTTTAAGGTTCTTGGACAACCAAGTTCTTCATCTTGTGCTGAGCGTAACTGGAGTACTTACTCGTTCATTCACTCACTAAGAAGAAACCAGTTGACAACAAGCCGTGCTCAAGACTTGGTTTTCATCCATAACAATCTACGTCTTTTATCAAGGAATATGGATGAATATAACGCTGAAAAGAGTAAGGAGTGGGATGTTGGTGGAGATGGATGGGATTCTATGGAGGACGCCATAGAGAACTTGGAGTTTACGGAACTTTCATTAGATGACCCTGATTTTGAAAGTGGAATTGCTCAATGATTTACTTTTTTTTTTATTGTGATTTAAACTATTAAACCGAATTGTTCTTTGATGTTAAGACTTACATTTATAATTCCATGGGTATTTTCTTATATATTTATTGAAGTACCCTGTCGTACCCGTACCTAGGAAAATTTTACTTTACCGTTTCCCGTCCCCGTCCCCGTTTTTTGCATCCGTACCCGTTCCAGTGCATCATAGAGTAATAATAATCTACTCTCTTCTCACATCAATTGTTCATGTTTGTATTGTCTTTTAAGCTTCCGCGTATAATCCAATAAATATATATATACATTTTAACTGTTTTGTTTTCTCTTCAGAGTCAAAGTAGCCTTCTCTCTTCTTCTGTAACTTTTGATTAGACTTGTATCAGTTCAAGCTTTGAAGTACTGTTTCCTTGTTGGTTTGGAAAAACTCGTTGATGTTGAGGACTAAAAAAAATCCCTGAAGATCCAAGATTGTGATTGGAAATGGACTCATTAAAGCACGTATAAAAGTAAGAAGTTAATGCAGATGTGGGAGCTAAGCTTATTGGTAAAAATTCTTACGTGAGTTTGGCTGGATTTACGACCTCAGAAACCCTTCCTGCATATCGAAAAGCCAACACAAGGAGGCTAAAAAGGAAAAGCAGAAAATGGTGAAAAGTTTCAACCGCATAATATGCGAGAAATGCCATACTCTTGCCTTCTGATGAGCTTCTAATTAATGATATTCTTTTCATCAAGTAACCTGCCAAAACATTAAGGAAATAACTGAGAAACCTTGTCCAAGAAAATAAGATCCATATGATTTAGAGACTATATATACCAGGATCTTCCAGGGCGAGATTAGTCCAATCATTTGGGGTTTTCTTCATTTCTGAAGCCTTGATTAGTTCGAGAAGAGCTTGATTAACCTGTCTCCGAAAGGTATAAATCATATAGAATCAGTGAGGCGAGTCGAGCTTTCAAGTTCCAAGAGATATAAAGGTAAAAGAGGCACCTCTTGTGTTCTCTCGTGGCTTACAAGATGGCCACCATTCTAGAGATCGGGTATAGCTTTTGAGCCAATCTTCTTGCGTAACATATCTGAGCAATATACTCAAGAAGATAGACACAAAACATGATTGTTATTTACATTACATACCTTCCATGAATGACTTATACAAGAAATCCAGCAGAACGGATTACTTCAATCTCTGTTTTTGTGAGTTTATGTAGCCAACAAGCATTAACTTGGCCATCAAAACATGATTATCATTTCATTACTTGTTCACATTATATATCATTACCCGGTCAGTAGCTGATATAATATTTCCCGTCTTGTGTTGCTTCCTATAATTTATTCAAGGTAATCCTGCATATAGAAACAGTCTATCAGATTTTGCCAATTATAGAACCCATTGAAGAAAAAATAACCACCTTTGAATAATGTGTATCCAAATCAAAGAATGCCCTTTAAACCAAAACCCCCAAAAAAGTAGAGGCTCTCCTAAACATTAACCTATGATGAGAAGAGCTTTGGTCGGACCGTGACCGTACGTTCTATAGAAGATCTTGACGCCGGCATTGTTAAGCGCTGTGTTCGGACCGTCGTGCTCTGTTGCAGTACGACATCGTTTTGACTTTTGTTTCTCTGATCTCTTGTCACAGTCCAATTCCATAAAATCCCCAAAAATTCTAAAAAGCCCGTTACCCGCAGCCCAAGTTAACCAAAACCGTAACCTAGAGTCTTTCTATATCTTTATATAAGGCCACACAATTTAGGAGGAAGATCATATTTGCACAGCTAGCAAAACCCTATTGTTCTCACTCTAGCCGTCTTTGCCTTCTCAGTTAAGCTAGTTCCGAGTTGCTGTTTTGCGAGGCTGATTGCTGGCGGCTCAGAAGTAATTAGATCGTGATTCTTATATCTCGGAAAATATCACGGATTCTAGTTTCCGAACAAAATTTCGGATTCGAATTACGAGGTATGCTCTGCTCGCAAATCGTATTTGAATATCAGGTGAGGGTGTTGTCTAGATAACTTTAATACTAGTTAACACTAGATGTTCTTACATGTTAGTCTAGGGATGGAATGTGATGTTGTTGGTTATATGTGCTAAGTCTAGGAATGTTTGATGTTTGCTAATTGTTAGTAAAGATTGCTTGATGTGTGGAAATTAATTGGTAGTTAAATGAAGTTAAAGATTAAAAAGTATTGTTTGAGATTGTTAGAGTATAGGATAGTTCTGGGAACGATCGCGTACGTAAGCCCGTTACAGAACGATCGTGGCGTACGTAAGTTGGAATTATGGTTTTTGTGGAATGATTTAAGACTTGAGTTATGGAATAAAGTATTGATTTTCATAAAAATATCCGTTAGAATTGATAGGTTGTTTCATGACTTGCCTTTTCGACTAAGTAAGCGAGTCGTGTCACAATTTGGTATCAGAGCCTAGGTTAGCCAAGCCGGTTCTGACCCGGAAGGCTAGTTCTAGGCAAATAGGAAAAATGCTTTTTTTTTTTTTTTTAAAAAAACGAATTTTTGGGGGATGGGTTTTATAAAAGTAAAAGAGCACCGGCAACACTACACTTGAGCAAGTAAGTTGAGTTTATGTTAGAATATTCTAATATTTGGTGGTGTGCACAGAATGGTTCGCGGAGGAGCACGTGTAGGGAGAGGAAGAGGATGAGGACGTGGTCGGGCGATTCACAGCGGTGGTCCGGTGACTCACACCAGTGGTCAGGCGACTCACAACAGTGGTCAGGCATCAGTGCATGGAGTGGATCCTGAAGTGCTGAGGAACCTCGTGATGGACTCACTCAAAGAGATATTGCGGCAAGCACCAGGGGCAGGTCAGACTGGTGTACCACCTCCGCCTCCTCCACCACCTCCACCGCCCCCTCAAGAGGATCTGAGGCATGACTATTGGAGGATTTTGAAATTGATGAGGGATTGGGTACTGTATCTTTCAGTGGTGGCACATATCCGATGGCTGCAGACAATTGCAGGAATCAATTGGAAAGGAACTTCAGTAAGGTTCGTTGTCCGTTAGGGTACTAGGTGGATATAGCTTCGAGCTTTTTGTTGGATGAGGCTCAGGTTTGGTGGGAGGGAGTTGAGAGAGAAGCCCCTCTGGGTTATGCGATTCCGTGGAATACTTTTCGTGAGGAGTTTACCAGGAAGTACTTTCCCCCAGGAGACCATAAATGAGCTAAAGATGGAGTTTTTGACTCTCAGCCAAGATAATAAGACGGTGAGGGAGTACGAGCGGGAGTTTTCTAGGCTAAGGAGGTTTGCTGTAGGAGTAACAGATGAGCAATCTTTGATTCATAAGTTCATGATGGGTTTGCGGCTGGATATCCGTAAGATTTGTCATATTCGTGATTATGGGAGTCTCATCGAGCTTGTGGAGAGAGCTTCTATGACAGAAAAGACAAATGAAGCTGAGAGCAAGTTGGTCAAGAATGCTCCCCAGAGGACCACCAGAGCACCAGATCCATCAAGACAACAGCATGGTAATCAGGGTAGAGTGCAGGCAAATGTCCCAATGTGTGGTAAGTGCGGCAAGAATCACAATGGAGTATGCTTGTACCAATCAGGAGCATGTTTTAAGTGTGGAAGACTGGGACAGAATCAGCGGGATTGCAATGGTTTTGGAGGAACTTGCCACACTTACGGTAAGTATGGGCATCGTGCTAGAGATTGCAGAGTACGGGCAGGAGGACAAGAACCTGCAAACCGAGCCAGAGAGCAATTGCCGCCGCCTCCAAAGAGAGCAGCTATTGCGCCTCGCGCATATGTTGCTGGAGAACATGAGGGTGCAGAGCCGATCGCTGGTAAGTTACAGTTTAATATTTCTTAAGTTTATACTTGGGTGATGTTTGAAATAAACTTTTGGTTGTTGAGTTCAAATTGCTTACACTAGTAAATCGTGTAGGATCGGTTTATATTGGTGAGGTCCCAGCTTACACCTTGTTTGATACGGGGGCTTCACATAGTTTTATGAGCCCAGCATTAACCAAGTATTGGCACTTCAAAGGGAAAGTCATGGATAGACATTGGCAGATTGAGACTGCAGGAGCAGAAAAAGTGAAATCCCAGCGATACTTCAAGGATGTTCCGGTTATCATAGAAGGAGCAGAGTTACTTGGGACTCTTGTGGAGTTAGGGTTACACCGCTACGATGTAATCTTGGGCATGGATTGGTTGACTTGTCATAAGGCCGTGTTGGATTGCCTAAGGACCCAAGTGACATTTTCCAGACCTGAGGGTAGGCTCGTTTACTGAGGAGTGAAAACACAGAGCGGGGTTCCTCGCGGTGAAAACCGGGGAAATGATGCATACCTCGCGGTTATCTCAATGGAAGGAGGAAAATCAGGAGATGAGTTGCATTCGAATCCGGTGGTGGCAGAATTTGCAGACGTATTTGAACTGCTTACAAGACCGCCACCAATGCGAGGAGATACATTTACTATCGAGTTAGAGCCAGGGACAGCTCCCGTTTCTAGAGCACCGTATCGGTTGGCACCAGCAGAAATGGCGGAACTAAAGAAGTAGTTAGAGGATCTCACTGATAAAGGGTTTGTCAAACTTATTAACTCACCATGGGGTGCACCAGTATTGTTTGTTAAGAAGAAAGATGGCAGTTTCAGACTTTGCATTTATTATTGGGGACTCAAGAATAAGTACCCGTTGCCGCGTATCGACGAGTTGCTAGATCAACTACAAGGGGCATCATGGTTCTCAAAAATTGATCTCGCATCTGGATATCATCAGATTCCGATAGCTGAAGGAGACATAAGAAAAACTGCTTTTCGGACTCGGTATGGACACTACGAGTTTGTAGTAATACCGTTTGGATTGACTAATGCACCAGCAGCGTTTATGAAGTTGATGAATAATATATTCCGGGAGTATTTGGATAAGTTTGTGATCATTTTCATCGACGACATTTTGATCTACTCTCGTAACCGTGAGGAGCATGAGGAACATTTAAGGGTTGTGCTAACCAAGCTCCGGGAGCAGAAATTGTTTGCAAAAGAGAGCAAGTGTAGTTTCTGGAAGAGACAGATTGGATTCTAGGGCCATATAGTTTCAGAAACAGGGGTAGCAGTGGATCTGGAGAAAATTTTGTCTATCACCAATTGGCCTACACCCACTACTCCCACAGAAGTTCGTAGCTTCCTTGGCTTGGTCGGTTATTACAGGAAGTTTATAAAAGGCTTTGCTAGTGTGTCTAAACCAATGACTCAGCTTACGGGAAAGGGAGTAAATTTTGTGTGGTCAAAAGAATGTGAGGAAAGTTTCAAAAAGTTAAGGAGCAGTTGACTCGAGCACCGATTTTAGTACTTCCACGGACAGGAGTGTCATTTAGTGTTTACACTAATGCATCAGGAACAGGGTTGGGATGTGTGCTCATGCAAGAGGAAAGAGTTATTGCTTATGCATCAAGGCAGTTGTGTCACCATGAGGCTAATTATCCTACGCACGATTTAGAGCTAGCTGCAGTAGTCTTCGCCTTAAAGATTTGGCATGCTTACCTGTATGGAGAAAAGGTTCAAGTATTCACGGATCATAAAAGTTTGAAGCATGTCTTCACTCAAAGTGACCTAAATGTAAGACAGCGAAGATGGATAGAGTTACTAGCAGATTATGATTTGGATATTGCTTATCACCCTGGGAAAGCTAACCTAGTGGCAGATGCTCTAAGTAGAAGGAAAGTCGAGGTGTCAGAATGCAAGGAAGTTCAGGAACTCACGGCAATCCTGGCTAGTCTAAGATTGTGTGCTGTAACAGTCGAAGATGATACTGTAGGATTGGAAGTAGTGAACCAAGCTGACTTGTTATGGAGGGTTAGAGCAGCGCAGAAAGAAGACGCCTCCCTGATCAAGGCATTGGAAATTGGTGTGATTGGATATCGCACGACATATAACGGAACAATCTTATACAGAAGTCGAGTGTGTGTGCCTCCAGTCAAGGATCTAAGGGATGAGATCTTGCAACTTGCCCACGAGTCTCGATTTTTGATACACCCAGGGAGCAACAAAATGTATCAAGATCTAAAAAGGTACTACCATTGGAATGGGATGAAACGGGATGTTGCAGATTATGTGGCCCAATGTTCAATATGCCAAATATTAAGGCCGAACGTGGACTTCCAAACAGGTTACTACAGAGCTTACCGCTACCTGAATGGAAGTGGGACATGATCACTATGGACTTTGTTACTGGGCTTCCGAAGACGACGGGTGGAAAAGATGCCAGCTGGGTGATAGTGGACCGGCTTACCAAGTCCGCCCATTTCTTGGCTATTAAGAAAACAGACGGAGTGGAAGTGTTAGCTGAGAAGTATTTAAAGGAAATAGTCAAGTTGTATGGTATTTCGGTGAGCATTGTTTCAGATAGAGATCCAAGATTCACCTCGTTGTTCTGGACAGCCTTTCAGAAGGCATTGGGGACTAAGGTACATTTGAGCACTGCATATCACCCTCAAACAGACGGACAATCAGAACGCACTATTTAGACATTGGAAGATATGATAAGGGCGTGTATGCTAGATTGGGAAATGAGTTGGTTGCGATATTTACCTTTGGTAGAATTTGCTTATAATAATAGTTACCACTCGAGTATTGGGATGGCACCCTATGAGGCCCTTTATGGACGACCATGTCGCACACCCCTATGCTGGACCGAAGTGGGGGAGCAATGGGACCTGGAATTGGAACTTGTTCAGGAGTCAGAAGAGCAAGTAGCTTTAATTTGGGATAAACTTAAGGAAGCTCATGATCGCCATAAAAGCTATGCCGACAAAAGAAGAAAAGACTTGGAATTCAATGTTGGAGATGCAGTGTATTTAAAAATGAGACCATTTAGGGGAACTAATAAGTGGAGGAAGTTGAAGAAACTCAGACCGCGGTACATTGGTCCGTATGATATAACCGAAAGAATTGGTGCAGTAGCCTATCGGCTAGACTTGCCGGAGGAGCTATCCGACTTTCACGATGTGTTCCACATTTCAATATTGCGCAAGGTGGTTAAGGAACCAGAATTGATTATTCCACATCCACCGTCTGACTTGGGAAAGAATTTGACAATACCAGCTGTACCCGTACCGATTTTGGACCGTAAGGAAGGGACAACGAAAGGAAAAAGCAAATGGAAAGTGCAAATTTGTTGGGAAAGAGATGGGATTCGAGAGGCGACTTGGGAGTTCGAAGACCGGATGAAGGCAGACCATCCGGGGCTCTTCCAAGACTAGACGGGGTGTCGCCCCAGCCGTCCAATTCGAGGACGAATTCTTTCTAAGTGGCGGAGAATTGTCACGGTCCAATTCTATAAAATCCCCAAAAATTCTAAAAAGCCTGTTACCCGCAGCCCAAGTTAACCAAAATCCTAACCTAGAGTCTTCCTATATCTTTATATAAGGCCACGCAAGTGAGGAGGAAGATAAGATTTGCACAGCTAGCAAAACCCTATTGTTCTCGCTCTAGCCGTCTTTGCCTTCTCAGTTAAGCTAGTTCTGAATTGCTATTTTGCGGGGCTGATTGCCGGCCGCTCAGAAGGAATTAGATCGTGATTCTTATATCTCAGAAAAGATCACGGATTCTAGTTTCTGAAACTTTTTTCGGATTCGAATTATGAAGTATGCTCTGCTCGAAAATCGTATTAATATCAGGAAAAATCACAGTTTTCTGAATCTAAAATTCTTAGTCTCAGATCCGACCAGAACACTTGCGGGGTGATTTTCCGATGAACCGTGAGGAGTTAGGCGACGATCTACATACCGTTGGATAGAGGGTTCTTCGTAGATTCCGTGGCTCTTTTCTGATTTGGATTCCGACGTAAGATAAACCCGCAATCAACGATTTAAGTTTGCCCTAGATATCTGACCAGATTCTGTTCTCGGGTTTCACAGAGTTAACTTTGGAGGAAGGTCTACGCTGTTACAGAAGGAGTTAGAACACGATTTTGGTACCTTTGAAAAGGTGACATTACAAGGATTTTAGATCATGTTCCGGTTTTCCAATCCGATCTAAATCCGGTGAGTTACTGATGTTTCTTTCTGTTCAAGAAACATTTATTTTGTCAAAATCCAGAAACGTATTTTTGACTTGAATCGCTTTTCCAGAACGCAGATTCACATCCTTCTAGGTTCACTCCTCCATATTTGGTCATCCAATGGCTAAGGTGAGGGTGTTGTCTAGATAACTTTAATACTAGTTAACACTAGATGTTCTTACATGTTAGTCTAGGGATGGAATGTGATGTTGTTGGTTATATGTGTTAAGTCTAGGAATGTTTGATGCTTGCTGATTGTTAGTAAAGATTTCTTGATGTGTGGAAATTGATTGGTAGTTAAATGAAGTTAAAGATTAAAAAGTATTGTTTGAGATTGTTAGAGTATAGGATAGTTCTGGGAACGATCGCGTACGTAAGCCCATTACAGAACTTTGTGTGTTGGACTACGAACGATCGCGTATGTAAGCCCGTTGTAGACCATTAGGCCTTAGAGGGTCATGACGGGGAGGACAGACCCAAAACGCGAGAAAGGGGTTGGCTCCGCCGTGAATTTAAGAAAAGTAAAGAAAGTAAAGAATGTGAAAAGGAAAGAAAAGTAAAAAATGTGAAAAGTGGAATGTTTAAGTATGAGTTAATATATAAGTAAAAGAGATTATGGTGTAGAGATGCTAGTTGTGAATGTTATGTTGCTAATAATAAGTTGGGTGATGCATGTTCTATGTCTGTTTTAATGTGTTTGATTACCTATTGTTTCCAAGTATTAGAGTTGTTGTGGGTAGCAATATCACTGAGTAATTTCTTCCTGGAATTACTTACCCCTCCTTCTTCTCTCCTTTTAGGTGATACCGATTTTACCGAGTAGTGGCTCAAGGACTCTTGCTCAGGACTCTTGCTCAAACCAACGACAACAAACTGGGAGGAAGATGGAGGGAGATGCAGAACCTTGAGACACACAACCAACAAGGGCTGAGGCTAAGGGAAGAACCTATCTCAAAAGACAACTACACTATAGAAACAGGATGAAGATTACACCATCTTGAAGACACGAGGCTCCAAAGCGCACCGACTCTTCTTCACTTATACTCTACCCATTATCACTCAATGACATCATCTAGAAGAGTTGACCATCTAGGGCACGCTGAAGAAATGCATCCCGATGAAGAATAGTTGGAAAAACCGGTACAAAGGAAACGAGTACGATGGGAGGGGAAATTTGCCCAAAATGAATCTTCATCACCAAAGAGAAGCCAACCAAAACGCCAACAGTTCCAAGCCAGTTTCAACAAGGAAGAGCCAACGACCAAACAGAGAGGAAAGGCTAAAAGAATCACACATGCTCGACTACACTAATCACAAAAACCAGACCAAAACACCCGAACCCTTAAACACTAGTCATACTGATGGCAAAAACTGAACAAGGAAGGCAAGACCTAGTTATAAAGGGGACACCAAAACCAGCAGAAACCAATAAGCCCTAGGCAATTCTGAGAAGATTCGACCAAAGCGAGTTAAAACGCCTCCGAATCGCAGAACCGACCAAAGCGACATACACAAACCAGACCAAAAGCCAATCCATCTTCATGCCATCGCCAAAATTCCACCAGAGCCGGAGACCCCAATATGATGCAGAACAAAACACTCCCTTCTTCAACCATCGAGAATAACAGATCTGCTAAACCAAAGGCGAAACACAACTACAACAGAAGAAAGAAACTGAAAGCGGAGACCCTCTCGCGACATCGGCGAGAAGCGCCGGAGGCCGGAGTCGAACGGACGTGAAGCTTGTTGTTGTCGCCTTGGGAAAGAAAAAGATTAGCGTGTGGATCTCACGGCTATTCTGAATGAAGCGATGGTATTCATTATATGGCCTTTTATTTATCTAATAAAGCGATGGTATTCAATCTAAAATTTTAAGGATTTTTGTTCTTTTAACTATAAAACTCCACTTAAACATTTCAAAAACCACTCAGAGGTTGATTGGTTCTCCTGCTACTACCTGCAAACGCTGCGTCTGTGGATGGTAGCGGTTGTTGGCGTTTGACCACAATCATGAGAAACGTTTTATACCGTTCCGTGTCGTTTCAAATCTCTTAAAATCAAAAATTACATTTTTGAGCGTTTACGATTGCGGACGGATAATTAAAAATTCGAAAATTGATTTTTTATTAAAAACAAAAGAAAAATTATTTAAAAACCAAAATAAATATAATAAACTAATATTTAGATACTATAATTATGAAATATATCAACAATTTGAAACTTTCTAACTAATAACTTATCATAATTTTATATTAATAAAATTTTCAAACCATAATTCTTTCAATAATTGTTTTTTTATCACTGATTAATCAATTTAACAAACTAAAATATTTAAAATGTAACATTAACCTCTCTAAAATTAAAAAAAAAATCTCCATTAAAATCATAACTTTCATCTAAACTAAAACATAAACATAAGAAATATACTCATGGTATTCTATTACTAATTATATTGAATTAATGATTTTAATATTTTATTGTAATAGTATTATTTTTAATGGTTTTTTATGACTATATAATGTGTTTATATTGTTAATTTAATGCTTAACCGCTACCGCATCCGCTAGCCAACCATTCATAAATATTCCGCAAACACACCAATTTTTTTAACTGATGCGCCAGTCGTATAAATCGCTTAATAATGCTTAAACCGCAACCATACGCTTCCGCAAACTCCCGTATCCGCAACCGCAACGGTTGTGGCTATACCAGTCTCAGTCTCTTAAAACCATTGTTTAATTTATTTTTTTAACAATAGTATATTTAAAGATATATTTTTAAATCACTAGTTTAATTACTTCAAATTTTAATGTTTTTTATCTAAATTTATATTGGAATACCATTTTAATATAAATCATTTCAAATTATAGATTTACTATACTCCTTTCGAGTGCATTCCAGATCCGTCTCACCCTACTAAAGTATTTGGATTTCTTATTGGGTGCAAATGATTAACATCTGGGAGAAACAAAAGCGGGTTTGTTATAAACCCATTATGTGGATGTCCATTATAGGCCCATATTCTAGAACCTTCTAGACTTACCTCTTCTCCAAGTTGTACTTCCTCCCAAAGCTTTGTAACCCTATATATACTCTGTATTATTCATGAAATAAGATAACACAATTCCTTCTCTCTTTCTCTCATTCATAACACGTTATCAGCACGATAGTCTAGCCGTCTGAGCAAAATTCAAAAATCGTAACCACTGAGTAAACCCTAGCCGACTAAGCAAACATAAACGGCCGCCAAAATTTCTAGCCAACATCTTTGGTCTCTCTCCGTTTCCAACCTCCGATCTGACCACCACCGTATGAGATAAGTAACCTCAAGTTATATAATTCATTCGTTCATGCTTTATCAGTAATCGCTTCCTTCGATATGTTATCACTGATTTAATCATGATTTAATTGCCTCAGTCTAATCGCAATTTCATAATTATGATCGTATTGCTTTACTGGTTTTATTAGAAGAACTCGGATTGTTTATAAATTATAATTGTCGTCACATGATTTGTTATGGTGCTTTGTTGTTTGATTTGATTGTTTTGTCATTGATCGACACCTACTTCCTCTCATGGTTTGAAAATTATTAATTATAAATCGTTGGTTTGATACTCAATGGTTCTGGTTCGGTTCTCTGTTTGATATACATGATATATTGCTTTAGAATCAGAACATAATTCACATTAATCTAATCATGTTTGCAACCAATAAATTGGTTATTTTCATTAGATTAAACATGCCTCATGCTTTTATATAAACATGCACAAGATTACTGTTTATTCGTTTTGCATGATAATGTTTTCGTATTATTCAACATGAATTTTGATCATATTTCATGTGATAGAATGATCATGACCTTACTGCTTTTAGTTTTAGACCATAAATACGACGTTTTAAGCATCTTAGCTTCAAATTATATTTCATTATCGTCTCATGCTTCATTATTGACTTTTGTTTAATTGATTTATTATTAGATGCTGGATAGGCAAAACCCTAACCACCTTCGTTACGTCTTCGATCTCAAATCTGTTCTTTCTCCATGGAGTCGGCATCTCCGATCTCTAATAATGAATCCAACGTCCATAGCCTTTAATAAAGTAAGTATTATTCCATCAAAGAATTAATCGCCTAATTACATTACAAATCGACACGTACATGCTTTGATGTTTCTACTTTTTCTAGTTTGAGAATCATTTATTAGAAAATTCATAAGAAAATTAATGTGGACATTCTATGAAGAATTATAAGTTTTTTCTTAATGATTTATCATAGATTGCTTCTTGAGAAAGCAATATGATAAGTGACTTTCACCAGATAAAAATATTTTGGAATCTAACGGAAATGTAAAATATATACAAGGAAATGGTTATGGGCTGATCACCCACCATGTGAAATTTTAGATACCTTATGGTTCTAATAGACGCATCGATTCAGTGGACGCATTGACTCGATTGACGCATAAAGTCAATGGATACATCGACTAGATATTCACATTTATCCTTGTCATCAAACCGCAACCTGAAGTTTGTGAAGTTATTTGATATATATTCATTTCAAAAAAAAAAAAAAATTGATATGAGAATGCTGGTGAGTTCATACCAATAGTCCATTGGAATAAGTGTTGAACATCCTAAGTTCATACACAAAATGTTTGAACACAAAATGGTATAATACCATTGATTCGCATCAAGCCAATGAATAAATAATAGTTCTCCCCATCAATATTGGTTTAGGGCAGAAACCAAAAAGTTCTCATATGAATCTTTGAATGTGAAAAGTGCTCCACCAAATCACTTTAAGATGGGACCTCAAAAGAGGATAAAAATATATGTTGGATATGAATGATACTAAGTATCTAGAGCCATTCCAGAAGGATTTATTTAAGGCTTTGTTTGAAGACTCTCATTTAAATGAGTCAGTTTTTCCAACATTAGGGGGAGAAAGTAAAATAGCTGGAAAAAGATATAAGTATTTATGAATTATCAATGATCCTCGGACTAAATGATGAGAATTAGAAGTCCAAAAGATAATTCCAAATTTAGCGTATTGATTGCCTGACGCATTTACTGACCCAAATAGAGTGATGAAATCACCTATCCAGTTGTATATGCTCTAATTAGAAATAATGTCCTAGAAGGACAATATCAAACTGCTAGTGAGTCTAAAGATCGCATGAAGCGTGATAGACCTATTTGGTTTCAAATATAAGAATCCTCATAAAAGAAAATGAGCAAATAATTAGAATGACCAGATCGAGGAAAGAAAGATTTCGAATGATCTCCAGAAGAGACCGAATGATCTCTAGAAGAGACATAAACATGACGAATGAAAATATTCAAGTACTTGACAATGAAGAGAGCTAGCTAGCTATGTCATGTTTGAAATAGAATGGAACCAAAAAGCAAATCGACGTCGTAATATTTTGCATGCTATAAGCAGTTGATTTTATGAATAAGAAGAGGATCATGAAAGTCTATTGAAAAATGTACACAAAGTAATGATTGGCCAAATAGAATAGAAAAAAAAAATAGACGTATAATCTCTTGCAGAGAATTAGACTAGTAGTCTATGCACATGAAGTGTAAAACCAGTGGAAGATAAATGAGTCTTTGTGTGAAACAATAGTGAAATTGTCACAAAGAGAACATATCCATTCATAAAATATTCATTGTCTTTGTGACAATTTCACTATTGTTTCACACAAAGACAATGAATATTTTATGAATGGATATGTTCTCTTGTGGTGGAAGTAATCCTTATAAGTCTGGCAATATGTTATTGAACACTGGATAATTACATATGATTGCAATCCTTGAAAGATGTAAAAGATACAATCTCCGAAGGATTAATGGTATCAGAATTATGTTCCCGGGAACTCTATTCAATCAAATGAATAGAAAATATGTAACATGGAGTATAATCATGTATTTATCAAAAGATTTTGATAAAGTGATTATTAATTGAAGATCATCAAAACTCCAGCAGAGTTATCACAAGTAGTACGATGATAATAATATATGATAAAAGATCACTAGATAATGATATTTATGAAAGTCCAAAAGATTCAATGTAAGGAGATTTTGTAAATGATTTGCTATAATAGCAATGTATGTGATGATTTGAACACCACTAGAACTCCTTATGAGATTAATATCTGAAGAAAAGATTTGAGAATATACCTTGGAAAGTTAAATGTATCTTCAGATATCTCAAGTTAAACATGTAGCGCAAAAGATATTATCTCAATAAATCCTTAGAGGATTTTACAGAAAATGCTCATATATGTTTGGTCCTGAAGTACCATACATAAAATGCAATGAGATTATGTATGATAAAGGAAAAGATGGTATGGACCAGAAGTCCAATAATCTGAGATATCATATAACAATTATATGAGTTTTAAAGCTATGTTTATAGTAATTTCGAAAGATCGGAATTCATCTCTAGAAGAAGATGTTTCCGAGGGGGAGAAATATAATGATGAGCGTGGATGTACTCTTTTTTCCTTATCATAGTTTTTATCCCATAGGGTTTTTCTATGAAAGGTTTTTAACGAGACATCAAAAGAACACGCATATGATAGATAATTAAAGAGGAATGTTAGTTTACAATGATATATGAAAGTCTATCAATCTCCCAAATGTATATCATACATTGATGATATCGAGAGAAACAAAGAGAATGATTAAGATAAATCATCCGAAAGACCCATGAGTTGCAGAAAAAAGGCGGTATACATGTTCTACAGATTCGTTCAAGTGTAGCTTTGGCGGACTTATTTTCAAGACACTTCCATTTAGTACTTTCAAGATGCAAGTTTAACATTTGGGTACGTCCTCACAAAGATATCAAGTTATGCACTCATCAGGGGGAGAAATAGCGCGTTGCACTCTTTTTCCCTTAGCCATGGTTTTGTCCCAATTGGGTTTTCCTGGTAAGGTTTTTAATGAGACAACATCTTAAGCGCATTAGGATTAATTTTACTATAATGACATCCAAGGAGGAGTGTTATAAACCCATTATGTGGATGTCCGTTATAGGCCCATATTCTAGAACCTTCTAGACTTACCTCTTCTCCAAGTTGTACTTCCTCCCCAAGCTTTGTAACCCTATATATACTCTGTATTATTTATGAAATAAGATAACACAATTCCTTCTCTCTTTCTCTCATTCATAACAGGGTTAAATTATTGATTTATTTGATTCCTCTAAAATTTAGTATTCTTATCATCTGTATGAATTAAAATAATGTATTCCTCAGTAAAATGATATTTTTTTGCTATCTACTCTATCAAAAATCTAGAATAATATATGGCAACAAAATTGATATAATGCGTTTTTGGCGCATTCTAACCTTTGTTTTGTAGGTTTTTATCCAGTCGTTCATTCTATATTGAGTCTTTCTAGGTCTAAAAGTGGCTGGAATAGAGGATTGGAACTTGCAAGGGGGTTTGGCGAAAAAGGAGGGAAATAGGATCTTTTCTTGAAGATTCTGAAGATAAGGAGCACCCGCTCCCGATCGGCTGACCTGCTCCGCAGAAGATCCACTTTTGGAAATTTTTATTAAACCTATTTTCGCCACCAAGGGTTTTCTATATAAATCCTAGCCGCCCCAGACCTAAAGAAGCAAGCCGTTTTTCATCGAACTAATAGAGAGAACACGTGAGAGAGAGATTTGATACATTACTTTGAGTTTTTGTGAGATTTAAAGATTATCTTCCATCTTTTGGAGAAGATTTCTAAACTCTTTACCTTTTTTATTAATTTATCTATGAATTCTCTTATCTCAATTGTTGTGTTTCAATTCATCATGTGCGAGTAATCTCCCAAGTTAGGTTAAGGGTTCGATGGGATTAGAGATTCATGAACTAAGCATAGATAGGTTTTAAAACTTGTTTGATATCTCCATCTATTGTTGATCATAATGCCTAGACTAGCTTGATCACCTAGCCTTTGATTTTAGGTTAAATTTACTCATCAAAAGTGTTGTGAATTGCTTGAATTAACATATATGGGTGATTCATCCTTAGCCAACGACAGTTGAAGTTAAGGCGAGTTGTGAACAAATCGATCCTATCCTTTTAATGCTCATCATTCTTTGTAATCCCAAACGACAGTTTAGGGTGTTAGATTGATTGATGAAGTAGTTGATGCCACGACAGTGGGTCTTCTTGATTTTATGATTGAGTTCTAGATTGGTTCTTTAATGATAACCTGAATAATTGTTTGGTTCTTGATGATCTAATCCCTGAGATATTTTTCCTTGATCTAACGTTTTTAATATCATTGTTTACACCGAATTTACTTTATTTGCTTATTTAAATCGTGATATCTTAAACCAACTTTGATCACTTAGCTGAATTTGTATCCCATAGGATTATAGTGTATTGTTGGTCCCTTTGAACGAACCTACCTATTCTACATCGGATTAGTGATTTTAGGTTTGAAATCTTAAACTGGGAAAAACCAATCTCATCAAATTGGCGCCGTTGCGATGGGGACCAACTCGATACCTCTAGTTTGAAAATACGTTTTCAGACTAAGTACTAACTCGTTCTTTTTGTTTCTCTTGCATGTGTTTCAGGTGCATGAACTCGAGGTCGACAAGGAAAAATTGTCAAATACCTCTCGTAATTTTGAGTAACCCAGAACTTGCAAGGCTAGAACGAGTCAACAGAAAAACAAGGCTTAATCTTGTCAACATGGACGAACAAGGCAATAACGATATGGCGGCTGAGCTGCAAATGTTGCAAGAGCAGATGGCTCAGATCCAGCAGCAACATGCCCGCGCAACAGCAGCAACGCGCGCGTGAACAGTAGCGTGCCATTGGGGATATGGACAATCCTCATGCTTTCTACCGGAACCGATCAGCTATTGTTCCTCCTACTGTTGAGAGGCAAGACTATGAGATAAAGTCTCAGATGATATCGCTGGTTAAGCAGCATTTGTTCCATGGACTACCTGCTGAAATTTCGAGGAGATCTGCTCCACGACGAGTACTAATGGGATGAACCCGGATTTCTTAAAGTGCAAATTTTTCCCCTTTTCACTCGCGGACAAAGCTTCCCGTTGGCTAAAATCTCTCCCAGCTGGATCCATCACGACTTGGACACAATGTAGAGCAGCATTTTTGGACCACTTCTACACCAAAACCAAAACCGCGAGTCTAAGGAACAAGATCTCCACGTTTTAGCAACATCCAGGAGAGTCCTTTTGTGAGGCATGGGAAAACGGTTCGAAGAGAACAAGAGAGAGTGTCCACACCATGGGTTTACCGATGAGAACTTTCTGGGTATCTTCTATGATGGTGTTGATTGGGATTTTAGGAATGTTATGAATGATGCGAGTGATGGTGATTTTATGACTAAGACCAGAGAAGGTGCATATAAGCTTATTGAAAACTTGGCTGCAAGTTCTAGCAACAAGTCTCAAGAGTATGATAGAACCACGAAATCCAGTGGGATGGATTCTCGAAAGATTGATCACCTTACGGCTAAGGTTAATTTGTTGCTCAAAGGAAACCAAAGGACGGTTCACTTCGTTGATGAGAATAATGAACCACTCTCCGAGGAGATGAGTGAGGAAGGAGATCGTGATCAGCAAGAGGTCAGCTATGTGAATGGCCAAGGATTTGTGCGAAACCGTGGGTTCAACCAAAATTATAGGAGTCACCCGAATTTCTCCTATAGGAGTACGAATGTTGAGAACCCGTAGGACCAGGTTTACCCGCAGCAAACCGGATTCCAAAACCAGAAACCTCAGGATCAAGATTTCTAGAAGACGCTACCTCAGGGTTTCCAAGGAAAAACATTCATCCCTTTCCAAGGTCAGAAACCGCAGTTCACCAACTTTCAAGCTCCTACGAGCTCCAGAAGTACTTCTCAGGATGAACTAAAAAGTATGATGCAGCAACTGATGGCTAATCAATAGAAGTCTGCCACTGAGATCAACACGAAGGTAGACGCCATGTACTCGGATCTAAATGGTAGACTTGAAGCTGTTAGCAATCACGTGAAGAAACTTGATACTCAGGTTGCTCAAACTGCTGAGGCAATCAAGAGTCCACAAGGAGTGCTGCCAAGCAAACCAGTTGTAAACTCCAGAGAGTTTGTGAATGCAATAGAGTTAAGGAGTGGAAGAGTTCTACCGCCAGTTGTAAGGGCAGAGGCTGATAACTGCCTAGAAAAGTCTGCAGAGCACCCGCTCCCAAACGGAACACCCACTCCAGCAGACGGAGCATCTGCTCCAGAGGAAGAAAAGGATGAAGAAGTTACTGGACCAACTCCTAAGGTACTTCGACTGAATGAGCTTGTTGATAAGGTTTGATCTCGTGTCTATAAACCTCCAGTTCCTTACCCAGTTCTTCCAAGGAAATCACAGAAGGATCTAGAGGAGGCAAAGTGTAAGAAAATGTTGAATGATTTGACGGTTAAGCTTTCTTTAGCAGATGCTATTCAAATGATGCCAGCCATGAAGAAGTATGTTAAGGGTTTGGTTACAGGAAAGATTCCTTCATAGCAGAGTGCCACAATGGTATCTATGAATTGTAGTGCTGTGCTACAAAACAAGATGCCCAATAAGCAAGAAGACCCAGGGAAATTTGTTTTATCCGTGCAGATTGGCCCTATGCGATTCGAGTGTTTTCTATGAGACTTAGGTTCAAGTGTGAACCTCATGCCATATTCGGTTGCAAGGAATCTCGGGTACACGAAGTTCAAACTAACACGGATCTCGTTGGTGTTCGCTGACAGATCGGTAAAGCTACATGTGGGGGTTCTTGAGGATTTACATGTTAGGATTGGCAACACTTTGATTCCAGCGGATTTTGTGGTGCTGGAACTTGATGAGGAACCGAAGGATCCTTTGATTTTGGGACGTCCTTTCCTGCGCACAGCTGGTGCGATTATTGATGTGAGGAATGGTACAATTGGTCTCCAACTGGGAGACATTATTATGGAATTTGAGATGGATAGATTGCTCAAAAAGCCAACCATAGACGGGCAAACTTTTGCCATTGAGGATAATCTTGAAATCTCTGAGGGAGAGATTGAGGAGATTTTGGCCGATGATCCGTTGGATGTAGCATTGACAAAAGCTGAGGGTGATCATGGGTACTTGAGTGAGGACACAGTTGGGTTTGCAAGGATGCTGGATACGGGACAGATTGAAAAATCTACTGGATTTTTGAAACTCGAAACTAAGGATGCTGACAGAGCATCTGCTCCAGAGGAAGGAACACCAGCTCCTGGAAACTCTGTTGACAGTCTTTGGAGCGAGCTGAAAGCTCCTAAACTCGAGCTAAAAACCCTACCAGCCAGGCTTAGGTACGTATTTCTAGGCCCTAACTCTACTTACCATGTGATCATCAATGCTGATTTGAACAATGTGGAGACCGCCTTGCTTTTGTGTGAACTTAGGAAGTATAGAAGGGCCTTAGGATATTCACTAGATGATATTCCTAGAATTTCACCTGATCTTTGCATGCATATGATACACCTAGAAGATGAATCAAGAAATTCTATAGAAAATCAGAGGAGGTTAAACCCAAATCTAAAAGATGTAGTAAAGAAGGAAATAATGAAACTTCTAGAAGCAGGTGTAATTTATGTCATCTCAGATAGTAAGTGGGTTAGCCCAGTTCACATAGTACCAAAAAAAGGCGGGATTACTGTGATCACAAATGAAAAGAATGAGTTGATACCAACTAGGACAGTGACTGGCCATAGGATGTGTATTGATTATCGGAAATTAAATGCTAGCTGCCACTATAAAGGATCACTTTCCATTGTCATTTATTGACCAAATGCTTGAGAGATTGGTTAACCACCAATACTACTGTTTCTTAGATGGTTACTTAGGTTTTTTCCAGATTCCTATCCACCCAGATGATCAGGAAAAGACGATATTCACATGTCCTTCCGGTACTTTTGCATATCGCAGAATGCCGTTTGGTTTGTGTAATGCCTCCGCGACATTTCAAAGCTGCATGGTGTCTATTTTTACTGATTTTATTGAGGACATAATGGAAGTTTTCATGGACGATTTCTCCGTCTATGGAAGCTCGTTTTCCATGTGTTTGCCAAATCTGTGCAGGGTGTTGCAACGTTGTGAAGAGAAACATCTGGTGCTAAACTGGGAGAAATGCCATTTCATGGTCAGGGATGGTATAGTTTTGGGTCATCGAATATCCAAAAATGGTATAGAGGTTGAACGAGCAAAGGTTGAGGTAATGATGAGTTTGCAACCGCCGGATTCAGTCAAGAGAATACGGAGTTTCCTAGGTCATGTTGGGTTCTACCGACGATTTATAAAGGATTTCTCAAAGATAGCATGACCGTTCACCCAACTCTTCTGTAAGGAGACCAAGTTTGAGTTCAATGGAGCTTGCTTTGAGGCTTTTCACACTATAAAGGGAGCCTTGGTGAGTGCGCCCATTGTCCAACCACCGGATTGGGATCTGCCGTTCGAAGTGATGACGGATGCAAGTGATTACGCTGTGGGAGCAGTTTTGGGGCAAAGAAAGGACAAAAGGCATTATGTGATCTATTACGCTAGCCGTACCCTAGATGAAGCTCAATGCAAATACGCTACAACCGAGAAGGAGTTGTTGGTAGTCGTCTTCGCCTTTGGGCAATTCAGGTCATATCTTGTCGGCTCTAAGGTGAATGTGCACACCAACCACGCAGCTTTGAAGTACTTTCTCACCAAAAAGGATATGAAACCGAGGCTTTTGAGGTGGATTCTTTTGCTCCAGGAGTTTGATCTTCAGATTGTTGACAAGAAGGGGAACGAAAACGGGGTTGCTGATCATCTATCCTGCATAAAGGTTAATGATGCGGCACCTCTTGATGATGCACACCCGGATGAACATGTGTACGCAGTTGGTGTTTGCGTACTGGAGCACCCGGTCCAGACAAGAGCACCTGCTCTAGAGGAATTTTGTGGTGCTACCTCGAAGGAGATTATTCTGAATTTTCCATGGTTTGGGGAGATAGCGAACTACTTAGCCGCTGAACAGGAACCGTCTGATTTCGTGGGTGATAAGAAGAAGAAGTTCCTACGAGAAATAAAAAGGTACTTCTGGGACAAGCCATACCTTTACAAGCAGTGCTCGGATGGTATTTTTAGGAGGTATGTGCCGGATAAAGAGATTCCGGGAATCCTTTTTCACTGTCATAGTTCGAGCTATGCTGGTCACTTCGTAACCTTCAAAACGGTATCTAAAGTGCTGCAAGCCGGGTATTGGTGACCGACAATGTTCAAGGATGCACAAGCTTTCATATCACGATGTGATACATGCCAAAGGCAAGGAAACATCTCGAGAAGGAATAAGATGCCTCAACACTTTATTATGGAAGTTGAAGTGTTTGATGTGTGGGAAATCGACTTTATGGGACCTTTTCCGTCCTCTTACGGAAACAAATACATCTTGGTGGCTGTTGATTATGTTTCTAAGTGGGTGGAAGCATTGCTTCACCAACAAATGATGCCCGTGTTGTGGTGAAGATGTTTATGATAATATTCTCCCGGTTTGGAGTGTCGCGAGTGGTTATAAGCGATGGAGGGTCTTACTTCATCAACAAGGTATTCGAGGGGCTATTGAGAAAGAATGGTGAAACGCACAAGGTAGCAACGCCATATCATCCACAAACTAGTGGTCATGTTGAAGTTTCCAACAGGGAAATCAAGAGTATTCTGCAAAAGACCGTGGGGATCACTAGAAAGAACTGGGCTTATAAGTTGGATGATGCGTTGTGGGCTTACAGAACTGCATATAAAACACCGTTGGGGACAACGCCTTTCCACTTGGTGTATGGGAAGTCTAGTCATCTCCCTGTGGAGCTCGAATACAAGGCGGCATGGACTGTTAAACTGATGAACTTTGATATCAAACCGACCTTAGAGAGGCGGTCCATGCAACTTCATGAGTTGGACGAAATTAGGCACCTGGCCTATGAGAGTTCGAAAATATACAAGGAGAAAACTAAGATGTACCACGATAAGAGGATACTCTCCCGACACATCCAACCAAACGACCATGTACTTCTCTTTAACTCTCGGCTTAAGCTTTTTCCTGAAAGTTGAGATCTAGGTGGTCCGGGCCCTTTCTCATTAAGGAGGTCCGTTCATATGGAGCCGTGATGTTGCTGGATGCCAAAGGCAGCAAGTTCGTGGTCAATGGTCAGCGGCTTAAGCCGTACCTAGCTGAGACGAACCAAGCCGAAGGAGGATTCATCCCCTTAGGCGATGCACGGAAAGCCTAAATGGCTAACAAAGTCAAGCTAACGACTTTAAGCAAGCGCTTGGTGGGAGGCAACCCACCGGTACGTTTTCTAACTTTTTGAATTTGATTTCTTTTGCTACTAACTTTGGTTTAAAGTTTTAAGTTTTCAGGTTTTTCAAAAAAAAAAAAAAAAAAAAAAGGTGGAATACACGAGGTAGATCGATCGATCCTCTCTATCAGATCGATCGATCCAAGGTGATGAGATCAAAAGCCATTTTAGCGGTCAACCTCAGGATCGATCTGCACATCGACCTATTACCCAGAAATGCAGCACCTACTCCAACTCGCAGAGCATCTGCTCTCCAAGGTATAATTCGAAATTCGGATTTAGACCCACCAAGAGGTTAGTACCGATCCGTGCTTTTCTTATTGCTTTTATCTCTCTCTTTTCACTCTCTCTTTTCTTATTTTCACACCGAGACGGTGTGAAGTAAGTTTAGGGGGAGTTGCTTGTAATTGAAACCTCTTCATCATCATCTAAATTCTTATTAAAAAAAAAAAAACAGATGATGAAGAGTGGTAAATCTGTTAAATAGAAAGTGTCTCTCTGCACAGCGAGTATACCCAAGGTGGACGATGGCTAGATGAGACGTTGGAGTGAATTGAAGAAAGAAAGAGTGGTTTAGGGAATGTGGAACATGAACGGACCTATTCTCTCTTACAATTTTGTGCGATATCCTGCATCCTCTACAAAACGCCGGATAACCCTTAAACACTTTAAACACTTTGAACTCCACTTCTAAATGGCCTTAAACCCTTTCGCGTCGTCTACCCTAAATGGTGCCTTTAGCAAGACCCTCACGCAACTTTGAATGCGTTGAGTTTGTGTTTGGGAAATGAAACTTGGTTGAGAAATGTGTTGGAGGAGTTTTGGTAAAGCTTTGCTACTCGTAATCTGGATTATGTGGCATGTACATTGAATGTTATAAACCCGGTTCACTGAAGATGAAAGAGTTCCCACGTTTTCAAACCTTTCTCCTTCACTTGGTCTTGAATTTGTTTGAGGACAAACAAAGATCTAAATCTAGGGGAATTGATATAATGCGTTTTTTGGCGCATTCTAACCCTTGTTTATAGGTTTTTGTCGAGTCTTTCATTCTATATTGAGTCTTTCTACGTGTAAAAGTGGCTGGAATAGAGGATTGGAACTTGCAAGGAAGCTTGGCGAAAAAGGAGGGAAATATGATCTTTTCTTGAAGATTCTGAAGATAAGGAGCACCCGCTCCCGATCGGCTGACCTACTCCGCAGAAGATCCACTTTTGAAAATTTTCATTAAACCTATTTTCGCCACCGAGGGTTTCCCATATAAATCCTAGCCGCCCCAAACCTAAAGAAGCAAGCCGTTTTTCATCGAACTAACAGAGAGAACACGTGAGAGAGAGATTTGATACATTACTTTGAGTTTTTGTGAGATTTAAAGATTGTCTTCCATCCTTTGGAGAAGATTTCTAAACTTTTTACCTTTTTCATTAATTTATCTATGAATTCTCTTATCTCAATTGTTGTGTTTCAATTCACCATGTGCGAGTAATCTCCCAAGTTAGGTTAAGGGTTCGATGGGATTAGGGATTCATGAACTAAGCATAGATAGGTTTTAAAACATGTTTGATATCTCCATCTATTGATGATCATAACGCCTAGACTAGCTTGATCACCTAGCCTTTGATTTTAGGTTAAATTTACTCATCAAAAGTATTGTGAATTGTTTGAATTAACATAGATGAGTGATTCGTCCTTAGCCAACGACAATTGAAGTTAAGGCGAGTTGTGAACAAATCGATCCTATCTTTTTAATGTTCATCATTCTTTGTAGTCCCAAACGACAGTTTAGGGTGTTAGATTGATTGATGAAGTAGTTGATGCCACGACAGTGGGTCCTCTTGATTTTATGATTGAGTTCTAGATTGGTTCTTTAATGATAACCTGAATAATTGCTTGGTTCTTAATGATCTAATCCTTGAGATATTTTTCCTTGATCTAACGCTTTTAATATCATTGTTTACACCGAATTTACTTTATTTGCTTATTTAAATCGTGACATGCATCTTAAACCAACTTTGATCACTTAGTTGAATTTGTATCCCATAGGATTAGAGTGTATTGCTGGTCCCTTTGAACGAACCTACCTATTCTACATCGGATTAGTAATTTTAGGTGTGAAATCTTAAACTGGAAAAAACCAATCTCATCAAAAATTCAAAATTCTAAATTCTAAATATGTTTGATTTTTGGGAGATTTTCAAAAATGCCACAAACCCAAGTTCAATTTACAAGCGTGCCACTTGACCAAGCGCGTTTACAATTTTGCCATATATTTTTCAAAAAAAGACAACTTTGCCCCTGTCACAAAACACAATTTCTCGTTTTCTCTCTGATGCCCTAATCGTCATCGTCATCGCGATCTATGCCGGAGTCGAGATCGTAGTCGGAGGCGTGATGAAAGTGATACAAAAGCAGAAGGAGCCGAGATCGTAGTCGAAGGCGTGATGAAAGAGATACAAAAGCAGAAGGAAAACACTAAGAAGAAGAATCATGCGGGATGGGAATTTGCGGTTGTTCCTCCTCCGCAGCCTCCGATCGCCACTGTCATCGTCGCCGTAAACCCCACCACTACTTCAGTCGCCAAAATTCCCGATAAGACATTGATGATTCGAGTTGTCTGTGTATTTAGAATTTATCGATTTGCTCTATTATGTACCCAATTTCTGGGAATAAATGATGAATTAGCGATTTTGAGTAGATTTTGTAGGCTTTAAGAGAGATGTCACTGTCGATTTCGCAAATAATTGATATATGTCGATTTCACAAATGCTGTTTCATTTTGTGGGTTGCAGAAATGGTGCAAATGGTATATGGACCTTGCAGGTGTTTACTTTTGTAACCAAGACGAAGACGCAACGTTTCAATGCGAAGACGAAAACGACGACACATCGGTGGGAGAGACGAAGCTAGACGACGGAAACATATCTTCTGAAACGACACCGTCTTGTTCTTGTTCAGCTTCATCTTCATCTTCGCAAACGGATACAAAACAGAGCAGAAAATCGACTTCTTTAGGGAGATCTCTGGAATATCTTTCAGTCCCGACACATAGGCACTCTTCATTGGGGGGTATGGGACCGCACTTATGGTAGCCTCCTGGAGTATGATCGGCGCAGGAACTACTCCTACCTTGATTTGTTTCTTTAGCAAGTCGAAAGTATACACAACCCTGTCCGAGGAATAAAAAAAAGAGAGTTCATACAGCAACTGGTGACCACGACAGAAGCAAAGCATTGATAAAAAACTGGATCTCTTAAAAGGTGTAAATGATGTATTGTGCAAATGCTATATAGTAGTTAGTGTCTTTTGTTTCCTTTTCCGGTTGCAGGTTGGTGTGTTGTTGTGACTGTGTGAGTCGTTTTTTGGTTTTCTCCTCGTATTTTGTGGTTGTTGTAGAAATTTCAAGCAGTAGAAAATTCCAAAACGATACATATCAGGAGAGTATCAAATTCAATTTTATAAAGTATTTTTAAGGTTTTTTTACACCTTATAAGGTTTGTTCAAAATGTATAAATAATCTGCCTCTCAAAACCTTATAAAGTATTTTAAGTTTATTTACACCTTATAAAGTATTTGTAAGGTTTTTTACATCTTATACATATTAGGAGAGTCTCAAATCTAATTTTTAAAAAAACATTTACAAAACTTTATAAAACCTTTAAAATGTTCTTAAATACCTTATTTGTAAGGTTTTAAAAAAAATTTTAAAAACCTTTAAAAATCTTTAAAACCTTATAAAACTTTAAAAAACCTTATAAAATTTTTAAATTAAATATTCTTAACTACCTCATTTGTAAGGTTTTTAAATGATTTTAGAAAACCTTATAAAACCTTTAAAAAACCTTTTAAAAATTTTATAAAACTTTTAAAATGTTCTTAAATACCTCATTTATAAGGTTTTACAAGATTTTAAAAAAGCCTTTAAAAAACTTTATAAAACCTTTAAAAATGTTTATAAAACCTTTAAAAAACCTTATAAAACCTTTAAAACCCCTTATAAAACCTTTAAAATGTTATTAAATACCTCATTTGTAAAAATTTTAAAAGATTTTAGAAAACCTTTAAAAAACCGTATAAAACCTTTAAAAAAATTTATAAAACCTTTAAAAAACCTTATAAAAATTTTATAAAACCTTATAAAACCTTTAAAAACCTTATGAAACTTTTAAAATGTTCTTAAATACCTCATTTGTAATGTTTTTACAAGATTTTAAAAAAATTTTAACAAACTTTATAAAACCTTTAAAAAACCCTTATAAAACCTTTAAAGATTTTTAAAAAACCTTATAAAACCTTTAAAACCCCTTATAAAACCTTTAAAATGTTATTAAATACCTCATTTGTAAGGTTTTTAAAAGATTTTAAAAAACCTTTAAAAATCCGTATAAAACCTTTAAAAAAACTTTATAAAACCTTTAAAGATTTTTAAAAACCTTTAAAAAACCTTATAAAATCTTTAAAAAACCTTTAAAAACCCTTATAAAACCTTTAAAATCCCTTATAAAACCATTAAAACCCTTATAAAACCTTTAAAATATTATTAAATACCTCATTTTTAAGGTTTTAAAAACCTTTAAAAAACCTTTAAAACCTTTAAAAATATTTATAAAACCTTTAAAAAACCTTATAAAACCTTTTAAAAACCGTATAAAACCTTTAAATACCTCATTTTCAAGGTTTAGAGAGTATTTAAAAATGTTTATAAATTTTATGCGGTGTTAAAAATATTTTATAAAGTATTTAAAATGATCTTTATAACGTTTATAAGGTATTTAAAATAATTTTTATAACGTTTATAAGGTATTTAAAACGTTTTTAAGATACTTAAAATAACTTCTTAAAAATATTTTAAAACCTTTTAAAAATTTAAAAAAAACCTTATAAAAACTTTAAAATGTTCTTAAATACCTCATTTGTAAGGTTTTTAAAAAGATTTTTAAAAACCTAATAAAACCTTTAAACAACCTTTAAAAACCTTAAAAAACCTTTAAAAACCTTATAAAACCTTTTAAAATGTTTATAAAACCTTACATAGAGTTCAATTTGATTATATAGAGAGAGCCACTTATTCTAGCTGAAAGCATATACTAGTTTAATAAGTATGTTATAAGTACAATTGTTATATGCTTCCGAAGGAGTTTCTGCAACTTTATATAATATATTTAATACACCACAAAACATTAACTAAATTTCTTAGTGAGTTTGTATGGTTTCTCGATTAAACCGCTTTTGAACACAAAAGTACCACATATTCGCATAAAAGATAATCAATCATTAAATATAATTTTCTTTGTATAAACTTTAGGTCTAAAATCATATATGGCATAAGTATGTTACAAGAACAACTATTATATATTTCAAATTGAGTTTCTGCAACATTATATGACATAATACACCATAAACATATACTAATCTAAAACACACCATTTGAAATTTTTATGAATCCAAACATAGCCTGCAAATAAGCACTTGGTCAATGTACGAGGAGGATGTCATGTACAAAGAATCTGCACCATCTACTGTCCTCAATGGTGTTACCTCAATCTTCTTCTTCCTCCTTCTTCCTTCTTCGACGATGAAGATAGCTCTTCCTCCACCCCCCCCCCCCCCCCCCCCCCCCCCACCCTCTTCTCATCACCTTCATCGGAATCCTCGCCATCACCTTCATCCTCGTCAGCTACTAAACTCTCATCTCAAAATACTGTCATCGCCACCCCCAAAACTGGTCGTCCTCCGAAACTCATAAGTCATAACAGTGATCACGGCAGAGGAACTTCGAATATTGCTTGTTACCAGCACCAACCAGGCGATTCCGTCTCGTATGTCTTCCAGTTATCACTAGTCCTATAAACACTCAGAAATTCAAGTGAATATTCCAAAGGTAGAAAATTTTAGTACTGAAAACCAAATTCAGCTTGTAAATTTGATAAGAACTTTGAACAATAATCTAAATCAGTAAATGTATGAATTAAGATTCCTCAAGACAATTTTTGTCCCCAGTACAGTTATATGATCATAGACTCAATTCTAATGGTTTGTTCAACTTTTATAATGATAGTTTGAGAAAGTTTCAAAAGCAAGAAGACAAAGTTTCATACTTCGAACAATTTTCTCATACGCACACCAGATGCTTGTAAACATTCGCCAATGAAATAACAAGGTTTTTACCTTTTGTATCGCTCAATTACGAGAACGACGAGTCGGCTAGGATGAAATCCGAAGCTTTCCCAAACAATTGATCTCCTTAACCCAACTATCATCAATCTCCCCTTCCCAATCGATCTCACTCCCGTCTTCTCCGACCACGTTTATGATCAGATATGTATCAAAATAGTCACAAACTCTAATTCCCCATCCAACATCCGTATCAAGTGGCCAATCTGGATCTTCCTCTTCCACCACCATCTCTTCCTTTTCCTCTTCGCTTTCATCTTCTTCTCCGACTCTTTCCTTGATGAAATCCGCCTGCTCCTTGTTCTCGGAAACCTTCGGATTCTGTTCTCATATGGTGGAGAAAGTGCGCTTGAGGGAGCTTCTCACAAAATCTTCCGCGCTTGTTCGCTTTGCTCCTCCGTCCGCGTTGATTGACGCCGGAAAGTGGTCGGAAACTCGGATTCACCACTCTGCGTGACTTCCTTCTGGCGACGGAACAAATTTTGGTTTTCTCCAGATTTTTGTTTCAGAATATTAGGTTTAGAGGGTAATATGGGAATAAGAAAAAAAATAATGGCATTTTTACAAATATTTTAAAAATATGGCATCTTTGTAAAGTGCCATGAAACATATAGCATTTCTTAAAATTTCTCTTGATTTTTTAAAAATATTTAAACTTCAATTAAAGAAAAATTAAAATTGATATGTTAAAATTTAAAAAATGGTAAGAAGATTAAACATACCGAGGACAAACTCGATTAGGTTAGCATTCTATTTGATAAGACATTTTTAAGTTACACTCGAAACAGAGTCAACAAGTGAAAAGGAGAAGTATCCATATGCATCAATAGATTGCCTTACGTTTATTATATTTTGTACCAAGCATGATATCGTCGTGAGTCGGTCTCTCGACAATTCATGGAAGAAACACTACAAAAATATGTGCTTCGTTCTCTACGAGACACAACTTAAACATGTATATGTTTCCGTAATGTGCAAGTTGAGTTGAATGGCTACCACTTATGCAAATAAGACCGTTGGCAAATATTCAAGGAAATCAACATCAGGATATATATATATATAACTACCTTTCCAGGAGGTTGATTCCTAGTAGTCAAAACTAGAACCGCGGTGCTTTGTCCTCCATCGCAGAAAAGTACATTGCAGTCACCAAAACTCATGCCAAAAAAAAAAAAAAAATTGTGTGAATTGAATATGGAGTTATATAACTATATATTGCTATGTGATAACTAGAACGTTATTCAATTAGCGAATAACTGAATTTTCTATTTGCGTTCAAAATAGATTGTATTCAAGAACATACATCTGGACAAGATACACACATCGGGAGAACTAGTGACATTATAACTAAATCCGATTAAGTTCTTAAAAGATTGTTGTCAAAACATTGACATCATAACAACTCCAAAATAAATCTAAAAGTATAATATTTGTTGTATATTTTCTCCGTTAGCTCAAATAATGGGACTAGTTAATTTAGCTGTAGTCTACAAATATATAACCTAAGCTTAAAATATAAAATTGAGACGAATTAGCTAGAACTATCAAAATAAATTAGCTAATATTATTAGTTGTTAGAAAATAAATAAGCTAATATTATTAGAAAATAAACTAATGTTAAATATTAGGTTTTAGTTTTAATAATGATAAATATCAACTAAAATAAAGAAAAGTTAATATAATTTATTTTTGATCTTATATAAAAAAAATTAGCTATTTAATAATATCATTGGTCAAATTTCAAGAAAATTTCTATTTAGGATCATCGAAGATAAGAATATTTGAAGAGCATTATCAATTACTAAACGATCAGCTTAATACTTTATTTACCAATCAGGTTTAAATGTTTTGGGGGCATCAACGCCTTTTAAGTGCATGATGTTAGCTTTTAAAACAATTTTATGTATCTCGCAAAAATTATTGATTCCGGTTCGGGCCCGAACCCATATATAATAAAAATTGGACCGTTATATCGGTTAAGAGGCCCTCGTTGATTCTCTTATCTTCTTCTTCGGTAGTATCAACCATGTTTCACCACCACCACTAAAATCATAAGTCTCTTTGCTTCTTCTCTTCTTCTAGTTAACTCGTTTGCCTGACTCACTGAGTCATGGCGCTTCTGAGTCCGCACCTTCATCGCCTTTACTCCTCGAACAGTCGCCGCCAATCCAAAACAATCGCCGACTCTAGCGGTGGCCTTGTTGTCTATCCCACGTACGGCCGTCGTCACCGTTGCTGCGCGATTGCGATCGACGCGCCGTCGTCTCTGACTAGCGTGACGCCGATTCGATGGGGATACACGAGCGTCCAAGGATTCCGTGACGAGATGGAGGACGACATCGTCATCCGTACGGATGCTCTTGATAGCTTCTCCTTCGCCGCGGTTTTCGACGGCCACGCTGGATCGTCCTCTGTCAAATTCCTCAGGTACTTTGTGTGTTTGTTCTCATGCAAGCCCAGATTTCTAGGGTTTTGATGAATTGATGATGATGATTGTAATAGGGAAGAGCTGTACAAGGAATGTGTTGGGGCATTGCAAGTTGGATCGTTGTTGAGTGGTGGTGATTTCTCTGCGATCAAGGAAGCTTTGATTAAGGCCTTTGAAAGCGTGGATCAGAGTTTGCTCAAATGGTGAAGTTAGCTTATAATTTCTTTGAAGGGAGTTTTGATTTGGGTGAAGTTTGTTCTCTACATGATTTGGATTCATTGCAGGCTAGAGACAAACGATGAAGAAGACGAATCGGGCTCAACAGCTACTGTAATGTTAATCAGAAATGACGTTTCCTACTTTGCACATATCGGTGATTCGTGCGCAGTAAGCCTTGTTATTTAAGAGTTTTAATATGTGGTGGATCGTTGTACTTGGTCATGTGTGAAGTCTGTGAATGCATTAAAACAGGTCCTATCTCGATCTGGGAAAATCGAGGAATTGACTGATTCGCATCGTCCATATGGAAGCACTAAGGCAGCCGTTCAAGAAATGAAGAGAATCAAAGAAGCAGGTGGATGGGTGTGTCTTTCTAATTCTTTCGTGTTTAAAACTTCTCAAATATCTCTGAAATTGGCTTGTGTTTCACTCTGGATATAGCTAAAAACCGATTTCTTGCTCTTCCTTCAATCAGATTGTTAATGGAAGGATTTGCGGAGACATAGCTGTTTCTCGTGCTTTTGGTGATATCCGGTTCAAGACAAAGAAGACTCAGTTGGGTTCTTTCTCTCTTCTTACAATTGCTCTTCTTTCTTTTGGATGGTACCTCGTTGCTCATAAATGTTCAATACACACAGGATGTTAAAGAAGGGTGTCAATGAAGGTAGATGGTCCGAGAAGTTTGTTTCGAGGTACTCAACTATTCGAAAGCTCTGTTCTACTTGTCATTCTCTCTCTCTTCTGTTGCATTTTTCAAGGATTTATGTCTGATGATGCAGAATCGAGTTTAAAGGGGACATGGTTGTCGCAACTCCAGATATCTACCAAGTACCTCTTACATCTGATGTGGAATTCATTATTTTAGCTTCTGATGGATTATGGGACTACATGAAGAGGTTTCCTTTTTTTCTCCCCTCTTTTCCCCATTCAGTCATATGCTTTTATCAGTGATAAGTACAGAACTTACACAGTGATCAATGTTTTGCTGATGCAGCTCAGACGTGGTTAGTTTCGTAAGGGAACAGCTCCGGAAACATGGAAATGTCCAGGCAAGCTTTTCTTTCATGCCTTTTCCCATTAGTTTCTACAACGCATATATGGCTGCTAGCCTAACTCGTTTTTGAAATGTTCCTCTGTAACAGCTTGCTTGTGAAGCTCTTGCGCAAGTAGCTTTGGTAAAATAACAAAAAACCGTCCTCTCAAGCCTTCTTTAATCAGGAACTCGAAACTGACATCCCTTTTATATTTCAGGACCGGAGATCAGAGGACAACATCAGCATCATCATTGCTGATCTAGGGTATCTCTTAGATATTTTAGTATTCACATATTCATCTAAAAGCTATTCCAATACGTAACTTATTAAGTATCCAATTCACAGACTCTTGACGTTTTGGTTTCGATAATTACAGAAGAACAGAGTGGAAGAATCTCCCTGTGCAGCGACAAAACACGGTGGTTGAACTGGTTCAGGCAGCAGCAACTGTCGGTATAGTTACTGTTGGCATATGGATGACTTCGTTTCTCTCTTGAGTAAAAATGAACATCCAATCTCCTTCCATTAGTGTATATAAAATATGTAACTATATGTCTAACTCTCTAGTCTTCCCATAGATATGATGATACCTCACAGTTGGTAACTCATCAAAGTACATGTAAAATCTTTGGAGGTGATTACATTTAGAAACTACCTATGCTTAGTGTGTAGATAACAAATTCACTACAAACATAAAAAGTAAATACACAGGTTTAAATCTTCCTGTACATGGAAATTTGATTTCACATGGTGGGGCTTGATGATATGGAGGAAATGCCATTTGGACTATCAAATTCCGTCAAGAAAAGGTAAATCAAGGCACAAACAAAACCAACTTTATATTTTATTTCCAATTTTACAAGAGATGAAGGAACATTTACAAAGAAATGCATCTTCCAACAACTACCACAACCATTGTGATATGAAAACAGAGAGGATAATCAACAATGGAGATGTAACCAAAACTTAGAAGCGAAAAGGAGCCCAAGGATACAGTCGTGTTGTATCTTTCACACATTCAATTCTTCTTGAGGAATTCCATGATGTGAGTACCATAGGCTTTGCAGACAATTTGGAATCCCTGGAAGCCAGAACCTTTAGCCAGGGCCTCAAACTCCTTCTCTGTCCGCTCTTTGCCTCCAGGGTTGTGAGCCAACATGAGACAGTCCATGTGGACAACTTCTTTTGTCAGTAGGCTTGAGTCTGGCACTTCCGGAAGTATAGATTCTGCCACTATCACTTTTCCGTTGTCTGGAAGCGCTTCATAGCAATTCTTTAGAAATTTCAAACAGTGCTGGTCGCTCCAATCATGACATATCCACTGTCACATGTTTAGAAATGTTACAAATCAAATGTTATAAATTTGTTGCCAAGAGGACTAGTTTACTAACCTTCATGAAGATGGCATCTGCTTTAGGGACGTTCACAAACATATCTCCCCCAATATGTTCAATACCTGAATCACTCAACAAAACGCAAACTAAGACATTGAAACATCCATGGAAAATTACAGTCCGGGATTCAATGCGTAGAAGTACCGGGATAGGATACAGCTTCCTGAATGACATGAGAGAGATCATAAAGGATGCCTTTGATGTGCGGGTGCTTGGAGACAATCATACGGAGAGTGACTCCAATGCCACCACCAACATCTACCAACGAAGACAATCCCTCAAAGCCTTTGTATGTCTCTAGAATCTTTGTCATGACAATGGTCGTGTGGTTCGACATTCCATTGTTGAACACTTTGTTGAATCTCGGATCGGCCCCCTGGTACTCGAAAGCGTCCATACCAAATGCCATGCTGAATGGAATCCCACCTTCAAGAACTGCATCTTTCAAATGGTACCTGAACTCATATCATTAATAAACATGTTTCTCAATTAGTGTGCTATTATAAAATATACTATTTAAGTTAGAATTTTGAACATTTTTATTACCAACTCTCCATGAAGACCCTGTCTCTGTTCAAGTGACAGAGTGCAGCGAGTGAGACTCCATCTTCGTTCTTAGTCAAGTACTTGCATACCGGTCCCAGTCCGTACAGACGCTCTGCGCTGTCATCGGGAAGCTTACGGACAGAGCAGGTCAAGATGGAGTAAGACGCAAGCAACCTGAGGATCCGGTCGACCATGACTGGAGCATCAGGGTTCTTGGTCGGAAGATGGGAAGCTATCTCGGTCGGTGAGAGTTGACCGCCAGCGAGACCGGCATTCTTGGATATGATCTCGAGCAGGTCAAGCTCTAAGGCTGATGTCAGAACCATCGGAAGCACGGTGGCACCGGCGAGCTGCATAGCAAAGAGATTAGCTTCGTCGTCGGAGATTTTACCCGGAGTGATCTGTGTTTCAGCCAAAGATCCCATTATGACTTCTCTCTGTTTTGTTAATGTGACTCTGTTTTGTCTCTTTCCCGCCTTTTTAAACGGTTTTGGTCTCTGTGTTTGAGGATGAGGTGTTGAGTGAGGAATGAGAACTGGGGTTGAGCTATATTTATACTAAAAAAGGAGTAGCATATACGGAATTATATATTCGTACTCTACAGTCTGAATATTGTTGTGAGTTTTTGTTTTTTTTGTGTTTAAATTTACCCACCTCATAATTTTAAAGTAGAATGGTGAGACGTAAATGTCGTTGTTGACAACAAAATTATTAGTTAAAAAAAAAAAAAAAGGGGAAATATTAGTTATTGTCGATTCAATACTTTTAAATTTAAGTATACATATATATCTACTTAAATGTAATCGAGTAGAACGGCATGGCTCATGCCACAGTTGGTGCCTTGGTGGTTCCAAAGTTTTTGTCCATAGGCAATATGCTTTTGACATAATTTTATCATATCACACAAAACTTTCTTGACATTTTCTTTAGGTAATTATAATTATAGGCTAATTAGGTTATCCCGTCTTTAGAGCTTTTTCACAAAAAAAATGGGATAATAAAATCATAAATAAATAAATGTTATTTTCTCGCGAGTTTTAAACAGTGTGATATAGTCTGTATTGGATTAAAAATACGCTATTGTTCAAAACTTATGTGATTTTCTTAAAACCTTGTCCAATGAAACCATCTCGGAAGGATTCGATAAAATTTTCTGAATCTATCGCGAAAAGGGTTTCTTTGACTTGTTATTCCGCAACAGCTTCGGTTAGCTCAATGTTTGATTAGTGTTATACACGGCTTGTTGTAATTCAGTATTTTGTTCGATGTCCAAAGATTCTGGCGAACTGAATAAACTCTAGAATTAGCTTGGTCCTAACTAGGCATTGATAGTTATGTAATATTTTCTGTTTCGATATTTTAGGAAACCGTTGATATTGTTTATATTGTCCCATGATTTGAGGGATCCTCTGTATCATTCTAGGCTATAAAGCCATGTAATTGTTTTGTGAATAGGAGAGGAAAGATCATTCAGTTTTCATGGTATCAGAGCCACGGTTCTGATAGTTATGTAATATATTCTTTTTCTTCCCTTTCTACTTCTTCTTTCCTTTCCTTTCAATTCGCCTTCAATGGCTGCTGCAAACGCCCCTATTGAACGCTGTGTTGGCGTCACCAACATCAAAAACCAAATCCCTGTGCTTCTTGATGAGAACGAGCACAACTATGATGCGTGGAGAGAGCTCCTTCTCATGCACTGTATGGCCTATGATGTCTCTGGTCATCTCGACGGCACCCTCCAGCCTGCAAATGCCAACGACGACGCTTGGCTCAAACGAGATGGTCTCATAAAACTTTGGCTTTATGGAACCATGGCTCAGCCCCTGTTTCGATCTTCCTTTCAACCAGGAGGAACGGCTCGTGATCTATGGTTGCGTGTCAAAAATCAATTCCGGAACAACAAAGAGGCGCGTGCTGTCCAGCTCGACAACGAGCTCCGTACGATGGAAATCGGCGATCTCACAGTCGGTGACTACTGCCAGAAGATGAAATCCACGGCGGCTCTTCTCTCCAACGTTGGCACACCTGTCAACGATCGCACACTCGTTATGTACATCATCAATGGTCTTAACGAGAAGTTTGATAACATCATTAACGTTATCAAACACAAGGATACTTTCCCCTCCTTTGATTCTGCCAAATCGATGCTTGAATGGGAAGAGATAGGTCTCAAGAAATCCCACCGTGCCACTGCATCTCACACCGATACGACTTCATCTTCCACAGCCCTCACTGTCTCTTCATCACAGCAGCATCGATCCTCCTACTGTGGTCGTAATGGAGGAAATCAGCAAGGCAATCATCGTGGCGGGCGTGGAAACAATCGCGGCGGCAGAGGCAACTACTCCTCAAATCGGAATACATGGGGACCATCACCGTACTGGCCGCCGCCGCCTCCATACTGGATGCTACCTTACCAAGGCTGGTCGCAAGCTCCTCAATCGTCTCCAACTACTCAGCAACAAGCTCATCTTGTTGAATTCAATCCGATGCAGGCTTACACCTCAGAGATGGTTGTTGTTCCGACTCGTGCTGATTGGTTCATGGACTCTGGTGCATCTTCTCATCTAGCCACTAACGCAGGTATGCTCCACTCTAATCTTAATCGTAATACCGCTCAAACTATCATTGTGGGTAACGGTTCTTCCATTCCTGTCTCAACCATAGGATCCTCTTCCATTAGCACCCCTACCAAACTTCTTATTCTTAACGATGTTCTCGTAACTCCTGATATTGTTAAAAATTTGATCTCTGTTCGGAAATTCACTAAAGATAATTGGTGTTCGGTGGATTTTGACCCTATTGGTTTCACTGTGAAGGACCTTCAAACTCAGAAAGCTCTGCTCCGATATGAAAGCTCCGGTGACCTTTACTCTCTTCCGGCCTCATTCAATAAACCACCGGTTGTCTCCTCGGCCTTACTAGCTTCCACACCAGATCTTTGGCACAAAAGACTTGGCCACACAAATAATCTCTCTCTTAATTCCATTTTTCGTTCAAACCCTTCGTTATGTAATAAGAAAAGTTCATCGTTTTCCTGTGAGCCTTGTTTTCTAGGAAAATCAATAAAACTTCCTTTTGTGGCTTCTCAATCCTTTGTTTCTAAACCAATTGAGATCATTCACTCTGATTTATGGACATCCCCGGTTATGAGTTTAAGTGGCATTCGATATTATGTCTTGTTTCTTGATCAATACACTCACTATTTATGGGTGTATCCCCTTAGACGTAAAAGTGAAGTTCTTTCCAAATTCCTTCATTTTTATGCTTATGTCGAAAATCAATTCTCGACAAAGATCAAGAATATTCAATGTGATAATGGGGGTGAGTTTAACAACACTGAGTTTCACCAATTTTGTGCCTCTTAAGAGATTTCGATGAGATTCTCTTGGCCCCATACATCGCAGCAAAACGGCCGTTCTGAGAGAATGATTCGGACTATCAACAATACTGTCCGGACTCTCTTACTTCAGGCTCGTCTTGCACTTTCCTATTGGGTTGAAGCTCTTCATGCCGCCGTCCATGTCCTAAACATCACACCTTCCAACGCCATTCAAAATCAAATACCACACACTCTCCTCTTTCGAAAACTACCCACCTATGACCATCTTCGAGTCTTCGGTTGTTTATGCTTTCCAAACATCAACCATTCCAATTTGCCAAAGCTTTCCCCACGCTCAACACCATGTTTGTTCCTTGGCTATCCTTCTGAACACCGTGGATACCGCTGCTTGGAATTAGAGACCAACAAAATAATAATATCACGTCATGTACATTTTGATGACGATAAATTTCCAGCAGCTGTTCATTCCATACCATCCGAGCCTTATCACTTTCTAGAAGCCTCGGATGACCCCTCACCAATTTTTCAGTCCGTTCTTCAAGCTCCTTTTCGGAACACTTCCCATCCTTCCATGCCAACTACAGCTCCATCCCGTAGAACCCGACCAGATCCAATGTTTTGAGTTCCTTCCTCAATTTAAACTAGGTCAAAATCAGGGATAGTTAAACCAAAACAAATCGTTTCCCTCCTCGCCAAAACCAAATCTCCCATTCCTAGAAGCCATATTCATGCCTTATCCGATCCAAACTGGAATCCCGCAATGACAGATGAGCATGGTGCTATGATTAAGACTAAGACTTGGGACTTAGTACCAAGGCCTCCTAACATCAATATCATACGCTCAATGTGGCTGTTTAAGCATAAGTTTGATGCTAATGGAGATTTGTCTCGGCATAAGGCTCGACTTGTAGCGAATGGTAATCTCAAGAAGAGGGTGTCGATTTCACAGAGACTTTCAGTCCGGTAGTGAAGCCGGTCATCATCCGCACGGTACTTAATGTCGGTGTAGCTTTGAATTGGCCGATACATCAATTGGATGTCAAAAACGCTTTTCTACAAGGCGATCTAGAAGA